>JAMPIV010003321.1:0-389188 GCA_024509875.1 Oreohelix idahoensis
TGGTTTATTTACACAAGACATGATCTTGTCTTTAAGCAACAAATCCATAAGTGCTTCATATGTTTTTTCTGTTTTGGATAGCTCAATCCATCGTGTAAATGTAAGACGTGCTTTTGCAATGAATTCTGAGAATTCTACCCCTGTTTCAGGTACCATTGTCTTAAACAAAATACGGTAACCTTCCTCTGTCAATTGATATTTTTTTATCAATGCTGCTCTAGTAACATCATAATTAACCCTGTCAGCCTCTTCTACCAAGCTTAAACTACTCATAGAATCACCTTTCAAATTTTCTGATAACTGATTAGCATATTGTGATTTATCCACATTATGAGTTCGACAAGAACGTTCAAATCTATCCAGCCAGAATGTTATGTCGTCACTGGAAGGATTGAACGCTGGTAGCTTGACCTTATAAGTAGAAGGTTTTCCATTAGTACTAAATGACCGATTAGCATTACTCATATTTGTCAATTTCAATTTCAATTCCCCACACTGGCCACCACATTGATAACCGCCTTTTTCGTCCACCACGTTGATATGTGTGTTGTAAATGGTGGTTGGTTATCACATTAATAAGAGTAGAATGGTCAACTCGAACCGACACAGTGTTGGGCATACAGGTCACCTTGTCCAACAGTATCGAGGCCCTGACAAGGGACAGTATTTATGTTGAATGAGAGTGCAAAATGTACGTTATGCGAATGGGTGGTACTGTTCTGCAAAGTTGACAAATAATAAGGCACTCATTCACTCAGGTATGAAAGTCAATGATGTCTGGAACTACTGTTGATAATTTCACACATTTAATAGGACGCAAACTCTGACGACACATTTACAGTCACTGGAAACAGGTTGGCAAAAACATCATATGCTTGACAAAAATGGTCTACGACATCAAATATGCATTTGTACAGAATGAGGATACAACAGAATGTCCGTAGCTATTCACTCAGGGTTCTGGCTGTATAACTTTCAAGCCTAACTGACTGATCGCGTCAGTTAATGTTTACAAATGTTTATAATCAATGGCTCCCTGACAGAACCTCTTCTGTCGAAGAATTACAAGCCGTAAATCAGTAAGCTTATGGGACGACAATCTTAATCCACAGTAGCGGGTTACCATAGCAGAACTTCAAGACCTTACCTCTAGACTGGAGAAAGTAACAAGAACATATGGGATGGAAATTAATATAGAAAAAGCAAGATATTGGTGAATAGCCATAAGAAACATGTTCCGACCAACATTACGTTAAATGGGCAAACGTTAGAAGAAGTTAACACCTTTAAATATCTCGGGTCCACTATATGTAGTGATGGAAGATCAAATAAAGAAATCAAGACAAGACTTGAGATGGCCTCAGCTGCCATGACAAGGTTGAATGTGATCTGGAAAAGTAACATCAGTTTTCCTGTGAAGATCAAATTATACAAATCACTTGTATTATCTATTCTCTTGTATGGGTGTGAGGGCTGGACACTCACTGCAGATACGGAGCGAAGGATTCAGGCTTTCGAGCATAAATGTTACAGAAGAATTTTGCGCATTTGCTATAAAGAGCACAAAACAAATGTCTATGTTAGAGAGAAGATAAACACCTATGCAGGCCATCAAGAACCACTTTTGTCAATAGTGAAACGTCGAAAGCTTGCCTGGTTTGGGCATGTAACTCGTCATGACTCCCTTTCGAAAACGATCCTCCAGGGAACAGTCGAAGGTAAACGGAGAAGAGGAAGGCAAAGAAAATCCTGGGCTGATAACATAAAAGAATGGGCAGGACACGGTTTCTCCACACTTGTACGCATTGCTGAGAATAGAGAGCAGTGGAGGACCCTGTCTGCTGATGCTTCCACCATGGCACCCCTACGACCCATGACGGGTTATGGGTTGAGATGATGATAGCAGACAGATCCCTGTACCATCATCAGATAATAAGGCATTCCTGTTCTCCAAACGATGATCCGCTTAGGCAAAGGCGGGACCCAAAATGGCTTCTATCTCCAGTGAGTGTCGCTCACTGTGAAGATGCATAATGAAGCATAAGTAAAGGGCTCTGTTCATAAACATCGATACTACTGTGTAGATTATATATATAATAATGCAATGTACATAATAGATACTGGTGCTGCTAGCACAATGTCATCAATAACGAAGTCAGCCCACTCATATGCAGACCATATCCCTGGCTGCAGATCTAGGCATAACGAAAAGTTCAGTAAATGTCTTTCGTTACCTTAACATCCTAGAAAATACTAGAAAAATAGCACACGCCCTCCTTTGGCGTAACGAATAGATTCTTGGGAGGAACATAGACATAATAGTTACACAGTAGACGTCGCCTTCCCCCTAGAATTACACAGAGCACCAAATCAACGGACCTCTGTCTGGGTATCAAACACAAGACGTCAACATGACGGAAGTCTCCCTCGACTACGTCTATTTGACGCATGCGCAGAAAAACGCGTGACCCCCAAAGTTCAACTCAAGATGGGCCGATGTCAAAAAGACAATTAAGATACAAGACTAAATCGCCTTAAAAGACAGGAATAAACCTCAACTTAGGTTATAAACATTCCCAGAAAGACGGATCTGTTCTGACCATACAAGAACAATAATTCGACGTAAATCTTAGTATTCATATGAGACCCAAGAGAAAGTAACAGACATAATAAAAGTACCATCAACTCAATCAAGGGTTATGTACCTTTGACTAACAACAAAAAGTGTTAACAGACAAATAAATATCTTTCTATATATATATCTCTATATTCATTGCCTACAAAAGAATCTGTGTGTAACAGACTACCACACCCCCCAGGAAAAAAAATGAAAATCATTTTTTTTTTCATCTGAGAGCAACATACAATAGGCTCACAATGCACGAATAATGCGCAGATGAGAAATATCAACAATTTATATAATGCCAAATAGGCTAAGTCGACGTATAGATCGGCAAGTGAGAATATATCTCAACATCTCAGAGAAAGTATTTCTCTGAGTATAAATATTTCCAGAGAGGTGTCACCAACGTATACTACAATACTGGCAATATCAAAACCCATACAAAAAATTCATACAATAAGTCCATATTAGTACTATGAGTTCATGATTACCAAGGAAGAAAAAAATCATCAAAAGACCAGCGGTAAATATACATTAATGAACCGCTAAGTGGTGATACAATCAATATATCATATATTACAAATGTGTACATATTTTGATATAGAAAAGAACTATTGTAGAGTTAGACTTATTAAGTAGTCTAAGCCATAACAGTTAGGTGGAATCATGTGGGCATCTAGACAAAATGTCTGCCATCACATTTTCTGAGCCACGGATAGCTCGCACCAAAAAATGAAAATGTTGAAGAGCAATCGCGTATCGAGTTGATCTCGAGCTCTTCAAATTTTTACTTTGAATAGCTGTAAGAGCTTTCTGGTCAGTTTCCACAATGAAATGCGCGCCAAGAAGGAATCTTTGAAGTTTGAGAATTGACCAAACCATAGCCAATAATTCACGGTCTAAAACCGAGTAATTCCTTTCTGCCGCATTAAGTTTTCGAGAAATATACATTACAGGATGCAGAGTTTCTGAGTACTCTTGCATTAGTGCCGCTCCGATCCCAGTGGATGAAGCGTCACTACGAAGAACAAATGTCTTATCTGTAGTAGGTAACATTAAGATAGGTGGAGTTGAAAACAAAGTTTTAATCTTATCCAAAGAGGATTGGTATTCCTGAGACCAGTGGACCATATTAGGAGACTCTTTAGTAACGAAGAAAGAGGTGCCATGATAGAGGATAGATTCTGAATGAATCGTCCATAAAATTGTATAAGACCTAAGAGACTTCTCACTTGCTTTTTAGTCTTAGGAATAGAAATGTTAAGTATTTTACTGGTATTATGGTCCTCTGTCTTTAGGAAACTATGACCGACACGGTGACCTAGGAAAGAAATTTCGCTAAAACCAATACAGGCTTTAGAGGGTTTCGCTGTCAACTTATGCTTGCGTAAAGTAGACAGTAATTCATATAACCCCAAATAGTGATCTTCCCAAGTATCACTGAAAAGACAGATGTCGTCTAGGTATGCAATGACATCTGAACGATAAGATAGGATTCGACGCATCATGCGTACGAATGTAGCTGGGGCGTTCATAAGGCCGAAAGGCATGAAATTCCATTGAAACAAACCCCTAGGTGTAGAAAAAGCAGTAAGAGGTTTGGCGTGTTCAGCTAAAGGAACTTGCCAATATCCTTTAGACAAATCAAGTTTAGTGAAGAAATGAGATTTAGAAAGCCTAGTAAGTAGCTCTTCAAGTAAAGGCATAGGTTCAGCATCGAACTTCGTAACCTGATTCAATTTGCGATAATCAACACAAAGACGTATGTAATTGTCTTTCTTCCGAACAATAACCATCGGCGAAGAATATGCTGAAGTGGATGGTTCAATTATTTTCAAATCTATCATCTCATCCAACTCTTTCACAACCTGTGCTTGAAAATGTATAGGGATAGGATAAGATCTGACCCTAATAGGATTATGGTCAGTTAGAATAATGTCATGTTCAATGACATGGGTGTGTCCAGGAATGTCAGTAAGGACATCCTGAAATGTTTGTAACATTGAAGAGACTTGTTGCTGTTCCGCCATAGATAAATTAGGAGAAACAGTGACATTTTTCCATGATTCACTAGAATGAAGTGGAATCATCAGAAGAGGAAGATTTACATCCGAGAAACTTGTTTCATCATCCTGTATTACAGACAGTGATGAGTAATGACCATCCGGGACTGGAGAATCGTCCGTTGCCTGGAAAATAGGCTGCAAATAATCTGGACGTTCATGGAATTCCGTAAGCATGTTGATGTGGAAGGTTTTATGCTTCCCATCAATATCGACAATATAGTCAACATCGGAAATTTTCGATATTATTTCGTATGGACCTTTCCAAGAGATAAGAAGTCTGTTTCCCCTACAAGGTAGAGAAACAAATGCTTTGACACCTGGACAAAGTTGTCGTAGGCATCTCTTCTTATTGGCAAATTGCCTTGCCTTCTGTTTAGCAAATTCTGTTGAGCCGTAATGTAGACTACTTTCTTTGTCTTTTGTCCTCGTAAGACGAATCACCTTTTTTCGATTTTTTTTCAAACCCACCCATTAGCAAATTCAGAAGAAGTTGCTAATTTGCATGCTTCGATAATCTTGTGTCTAAGCGCGATGACATATTCGTAAGAAGATTTTGTGTCATCGTTAATATTATCAGCGGTTATAAGATCATGAAGCAAAGACATAGGGTCGCGCGGTCGCGCGCCAAAGACAAGTTCACAGGGAGAAAATCCTGTATGTTCATTGGGGACCTCTCTGTAAGCAAAGAGGGCCGCGGGTAAAACCCTGTCCCAGTCTTGAGGATGATCCTCAGTTATCTTCCCAAGTAAGTTTTTGAGTGTTCTATTTAGGCGTTCAACCATCCCATTAGACATTGGGTGATAGATACTACTCAAAGATCTTTCTATCTGCAGAGTAGACATTACTTGAGACATGGTATCCGATACTAGTTGGGTGCCATGGTCTGATAATATTTCTCTGGGGAATCCCAGACGAGAAAATATGAGCCAAAGAGCGTCTGCAATATCAGCAGTAGAAATGCTCTTCAGAGGAATAGCCTCTGGCCAACGTGTGCACATGTCAACACACATTAAGATAAACTGATGTACTCTGGCAGACTTGATCTTAAACGGACCAATAATGTCTATTGCCATTTTCTGAAACGGCCGAATAGGAATGTCTGCAGCCTGAATAGGTGCAGCATGGCGTGGACCTTTAGATTTGACTTCTTGACATACTTTGCAAGATCGACAATAAATTTGTATGTCTTTGTTTACGAAAGGCCAAAAGAAAGCCTCAAGAACTCTTGACTTAGTACAGGAAAAACCCATATGTCCAGCATACTGAGAGTCATGAGCGTGCTGCAAAATTTTAACTCTCATATTCTTGGGTACAAGAATCTGAGAATGCATGGACTTAGTGGAGTCTTGAACCATACGTACAAGTACACCATTCTTCATTGTAATCCAAGATTTACGATTTGTATCTTTGTTTGGATCACCTTTTGTTGCAAGAGTGAAGAATTTCTTTAATGAGGGATCATCTTCTTGTTGTTTTATAAATGAGTCACGAGAAATTACCAAGGAATCATCTTGGTTATGCGCTTCATTATCTTTAGTAGATGAAGTTTGAGGCATATTAAGAGCTTGAGCTCTTGTGAATACTGCATTAGCAGTTTGCATATTTTGATTTTCCCAAACAGCAATTTGTTGCGGAGTGCATTCTTTGACTCCGTGAATACGACCGATGATAAGATCAGCGATCGGATTCGGCAGAAGACATGCGTGTACATCTCCCGTAAAGAAAGGAGTAGCAATCTTAATGATAGCAGTAGAGTATTTCTCTACGGTGCCGCCAAATGTTACACATTTGACTACTTTGCCTGTGGCACGGGAAGGATCTACGAGTGACTGCCTAACACCAATGGTGGTGCATCCAGAATCAGAAAGAACTGAGACTGGAGTATCATATACTAGACCTTTATGCAAGACAAGAGAACCTCTTCCATCATGCGCGACTGACGCAGGAAGAGCGGGAAGAGGGTGGCCACAACTTAAAGTAGACACCGTAGTTGGTTCGAATAATGTTTTGCATTGAGGGCATTGAGATGCTCTCCCAAAATCAAAAGCAGAACATGCCATATTATTAGATTCTTTATTATCATTAGTCTTATTACAGGCTTCATGGGACTCTTGCTGTGCAGAGTTTGCCTGGTAATGTGATTTATGTTTTTTGTATTGTGATCTACCTCTATTATTATTGCCTCTGCAATTATTATTGTTTGCTCTATTGTAACCCCTATTTGGGTTTGAGTCATATTTTTCATGGTCACAATTATCATGCTCATTATAATGAGAATCTCTGTAAGTTTGGTTTTGTTGTCTCCATGTTGGATAACTTGGATAGTTCCTGTTATGACTTCTCCTGCGGAAATGTCTATAGTTGTGACAACCACTGTATCGAGGGCTGTCAGCTCGTCTCCAGTTCTTCGAAGAAGAACCCTGATATGATTGGTTACCTTGGTTTTGATAATTATTCCAGTTACCCTTTTTATCAAACCTATTTTGAGCTCCTTGAAATTTGTGTGAGTAATTAGGATTGTATGGTGTTGCTGAAGCAACTGGCATACTCTCCTTAATCTTAGTGTTGCCAAAAGTTACGTCAGGGTGTGCAGTGACATATTGGCAACAATATTCTTCCATTTGTTTTAGTGTTTTGGGTTTACCCTCATGTAGGAATTCAAGGAATGGTTTATTTACACAAGACATGATCTTGTCTTTAAGCAACAAATCCATAAGTGCTTCATATGTTTTTTCTGTTTTGGATAGCTCAATCCATCGTGTAAATGTAAGACGTGCTTTTGCAATGAATTCTGAGAATTCTACCCCTGTTTCAGGTACCATTGTCTTAAACAAAATACGGTAACCTTCCTCTGTCAATTGATATTTTTTTATCAATGCTGCTCTAGTAACATCATAATTAACCCTGTCAGCCTCTTCTACCAAGCTTAAACTAGTCATAGAATCACCTTTCAAATTTTCTGATAACTGATTAGCATATTGTGATTTATCCACATTATGAGTTCGACAAGAACGTTCAAATCTATCCAGCCAGAATGTTATGTCGTCACTGGAAGGATTGAACGCTGGTAGCTTGACCTTATAAGTAGAAGGTTTTCCATTAGTACTAGATGACTGATTAGCATTACTCATATTTGTCAATTTCAATTTCAATTCCCCACACTGGCCACCACATTGATAACCGCCTTTTTCGTCCACCACGTTGATATGTGTGTTGTAAATGGTGGTTGGTTATCACATTAATAAGAGTAGAATGGTCAACTCGAACCGACACAGTGTTGGGCATACAGGTCACCTTGTCCAACAGTATCGAGGCCCTGACAAGGGACAGTATTTATGTTGAATGAGAGTGCAAAATGTACGTTATGCGAATGGGTGGTACTGTTCTGCAAAGTTGACAAATAATAAGGCACTCATTCACTCAGGTATGAAAGTCAATGATGTCTGGAACTACTGTTGATAATTTCACACATTTAATAGGACGCAAACTCTGACGACACATTTACAGTCACTGGAAACAGGTTGGCAAAAACATCATATGCTTGACAAAAATGGTCTAAGACATCAAATATGCATTTGTACAGAATGAGGATACAACAGAACGTCCGTAGCTATTCACTCAGGGTTCTGGCTGTATAACTTTCAAGCCTAACTGACTGATCGCGTCAGTTAATGTTTACAAATGTTTATAATCAATGGCTCCCTGGCAGAACCTCTTCTGTCGAAGAATTACAAGCCGTAAATCAGTAAGCTTATGGGACGACAATCTTAATCCACAGTAGCGGGTTACCATAGCAGAACTTCAAGACCTTACCTCTAGACTGGAGAAAGTAACAAGAACATATGGGATGGAAATTAATATAGAAAAAAGCAAGATATTGGTGAATAGCCATAAGAAACATGTTCCGACCAACATTACGTTAAATGGGCAAACGTTAGAAGAAGTTAACACCTTTAAATATCTCGGGTCCACTATATGTAGTGATGGAAGATCAAATAAAGAAATCAAGACAAGACTTGAGATGGCCTCAGCTGCCATGACAAGGTTGAATGTGATCTGGAAAAGTAACATCAGTTTTCCTGTGAAGATCAAATTATACAAATCACTTGTATTATCTATTCTCTTGTATGGGTGTGAGGGCTGGACACTCACTGCAGATACGGAGCGAAGGATTCAGGCTTTCGAGCATAAATGTTACAGAAGAATTTTGCGCATTTGCTATAAAGAGCACAAAACAAATGTCTATGTTAGAGAGAAGATAAACACCTATGCAGGCCATCAAGAACCACTTTTGTCAATAGTGAAACGTCGAAAGCTTGCCTGGTTTGGGCATGTAACTCGTCATGACTCCCTTTCGAAAACGATCCTCCAGGGAACAGTCGAAGGTAAACGGAGAAGAGGAAGGCAAAGAAAATCCTGGGCTGATAACATCAAAGAATGGGCAGGACACGGTTTCTCCACACTTGTACGCATTGCTGAGAATAGAGAGCAGTGGAGGACCCTGTCTGCTGATGCTTCCACCATGGCACCCCTACGACCCATGACGGGTTATGGGTTGAGATGATGATAGCAGACAGATCCCTGTACCATCATCAGATAATAAGGCATTCCTGTTCTCCAAACGATGATCCGCTTAGGCAAAGGCGGGACCCAAAATGGCTTCTATCTCCAGTGAGTGTCGCTCACTGTGAAGATGCATAATGAAGCATAAGTAAAGGGCTCTGTTCATAAACATCGATACTACTGTGTAGATTATATATATAATAATGCAATGTACATAATAGATACTGGTGCTGCTAGCACAATGTCATCAATAACGAAGTCAGCCCACTCATATGCAGACCATATCCCTGGCTGCAGATCTAGGCATAACGAAAAGTTCAGTAAATGTCTTTCGTTACCTTAACATCCTAGAAAATACTAGAAAAATAGCACACGCTCTCCTTTGGCGTAACGAATAGATTCTGGGGAGGAACATAGACATAATAGTCACACAGTAGATGTCGCCTTCCCCCTAGAATTACACAGAGCACCAAATCAATGGACCTCTGTCCGGGTATCAAACACAAGACGTCAACATGACGGAAGTCTCCCTCGACTACGTCTATTTGACGCATGCGCAGAAAAACGCGTGACCCCCAGAGTTCAACTCAAGATGGACCGATGTCAAAAAGACAATTAAGATACAAGACTAAATCGCCTTAAAAGACAGGAATAAACCTCAACTTAGGTTATAAACATTCCCAGAAAGACGGATCTGTTCTGACCATACAAGAACAATAATTTGACGTAAATCTTAGTATTCATATGAGACCCAAGAGAAAGTAACAGACATAATAAAAGTATCATCAACTCAATCAAGGGTTATGTACCTTTGACTAACAACAAAAAGTGTTAACAGACAAATAAATATCTTTCTATATATATATCTCTATATTCATTGCCTACAAAAGAATCTGTGTGTAACAGACTACCACACCCCCCAGGAAAAAAAATGAAAATCTTTTTTTTCATCTGAGAGCAACATACAATAGGCTCACAATGCACGAATAATGCGCAGATGAGAAATATCAACAATTTATATAATGCCAAATAGGCTAAGTCGACGTATAGATCGACAAGTGAGAATATATCTCAACATCTCAGAGAAAGTATTTCTCTAAGTATAAATATTTCCAGAGAGGTGTCACCAACGTATACTACAATACTGGCAATATCAAAACCCATACAAAAAATTCATACAATAATTCCATATTAGTACTATGAGTTCATGATTACCAAGGAAGAAAAAAATCATCAAAAGACCAGCGGTAAATATACATTAATGAACCGCTAAGTGGTGATACAATCAATATATCATATATTACAAATGTGTACATATTTTGATATAGAAAAGAACTATTGTAGAGTTAGACTTATTAAGTAGTCTAAGCCATAACAGTTAGGTGGAATCATGTGGGCATCTAGACAAAATGTCTGCCATCACATTTTCTGAGCCACGGATAGCTCGCACCAAAAAATGAAAATGTTGAAGAGCAATCGCGTATCGAGTTGATCTCGAGCTCTTCAAATTTTTACTTTGAATAGCTGTAAGAGCTTTCTGGTCAGTTTCCACAATGAAATGCGCGCCAAGAAGGAATCTTTGAAGTTTGAGAATTGACCAAACCATAGCCAATAATTCACGGTCTAAAACCGAGTAATTCCTTTCTGCCGCATTAAGTTTTCGAGAAATATACATTACAGGATGCAGAGTTTCTGAGTACTCTTGCATTAGTGCCGCTCCGATCCCAGTGGATGAAGCGTCACTACGAAGAACAAATGTCTTATCTGTAGTAGGTAACATTAAGATAGGTGGAGTTGAAAACAAAGTTTTAATCTTATCCAAAGAGGATTGGCATTCCTGAGACCAGTGGACCATATTAGGAGACTCTTTAGTAACGAAGAAAGAGGTGCCATGATAGAGGATAGATTCTGAATGAATCGTCCATAAAATTGTATAAGACCTAAGAGACTTCTCACTTGCTTTTTAGTCTTAGGAATAGAAATGTTAAGTATTTTACTGGTATTATGGTCCTCTGTCTTTAGGAAACTATGACCGACACGGTGACCTAGGAAAGAAATTTCGCTAAAACCAATACAGGCTTTAGAGGGTTTCGCTGTCAACTTATGCTTGCGTAAAGTAGACAGTAATTCATATAACCCCAAATAGTGATCTTCCCAAGTATCACTGAAAAGACAGATGTCGTCTAGGTATGCAATGACATCTGAACGATAAGATAGGATTCGACGCATCATGCGTACGAATGTAGCTGGGGCGTTCATAAGGCCGAAAGGCATGAAATTCCATTGAAACAAACCCCTAGGTGTAGAAAAAGCAGTAAGAGGTTTGGCGTGTTCAGCTAAAGGAACTTGCCAATATCCTTTAGACAAATCAAGTTTAGTGAAGAAATGAGATTTAGAAAGCCTAGTAAGTAGCTCTTCAAGTAAAGGCATAGGTTCAGCATCGAACTTCGTAACCTGATTCAATTTGCGATAATCAACACAAAGACGTATGTAATTGTCTTTCTTCCGAACAATAACCATCGGCGAAGAATATGCTGAAGTGGATGGTTCAATTATTTTCAAATCTATCATCTCATCCAACTCTTTCACAACCTGTGCTTGAAAATGTATAGGGATAGGATAAGGTCTGACCCTAATAGGATTATGGTCAGTTAGAATAATGTCATGTTCAATGACATGGGTGTGTCCAGGAATGTCAGTAAGGACATCCTGAAATGTTTGTAACATTGAAGAGACTTGTTGCTGTTCCGCCATAGATAAATTAGGAGAAACAGTGACATTTTTCCATGATTCACTAGAATGAAGTGGAATCATCAGAAGAGGAAGATTTACATCCGAGAAACTTGTTTCATCATCCTGTATTACAGACAGTGATGAGTAATGACCATCCGGGACTGGAGAATCGTCCGTTGCCTGGAAAATAGGCTGCAAATAATCTGGACGTTCATGGAATTCCGTAAGCATGTTGATGTGGAAGGTTTTATGCTTCCCATCAATATCGACAATATAGTCAACATCGGAAATTTTCGATATTATTTCGTATGGACCTTTCCAAGAGATAAGAAGTCTGTTTCCCCTACAAGGTAGAGAAACAAATGCTTTGTCACCTGGACAAAGTTGTCGTAGGCATCTCTTCTTATTGGCAAATTGCCTTGCCTTCTGTTTAGCAAATTCTGTTGAGCCGTAACGTAGACTACTTTCTTTGTCTTTTGTCCTCGTAAGACGAATCACCTTTTTTCGATTTTTTTTCAAACCCACCCATTAGCAAATTCAGAAGAAGAAGTTGCTAATTTGCATGCTTCGATAATCTTGTGTCTAAGCGCGATGACATATTCGTAAGAAGATTTTGTGTCATCGTTAATATTATCAGCGGTTATAAGATCATGAAGCAAAGACATAGGGTCGCGCGGTCGCGCGCCAAAGACAAGTTCACAGGGAGAAAATCCTGTATGTTCATTGGGGACCTCTCTGTAAGCAAAGAGGGCCGCGGGTAAAACCCTGTCCCAATCTTGAGGATGATCCTCAGTTATCTTCCCAAGTAAGTTTTTGAGTGTTCTATTTAGGCGTTCAACCATCCCATTAGACATTGGGTGATAGATACTACTCAAAGATCTTTCTATCTGCAGAGTAGACATTACTTGAGACATGGTATCCGATACTAGTTGGGTGCCATGGTCTGATAATATTTCTCCGGGGAATCCCAGACGAGAAAATATGAGCCAAAGAGCGTCTGCAATATCAGCAGTAGAAATGCTCTTCAGAGGAATAGCCTCTGGCCAACGTGTGCACATGTCAACACACATTAAGATAAACTGATGTACTCTGGCAGACTTGATCTTAAACGGACCAATAATGTCTATTGCCATTTTCTGAAACGGCCGAATAGGAATGTCTGCAGCCTGAATAGGTGCAGCATGGCGTGGACCTTTAGATTTGACTTCTTGACATACTTTGCAAGATCGACAATAAATTTGTATGTCTTTGTTTACGAAAGGCCAAAAGAAAGCCGCAAGAACTCTTGACTTAGTACGGGAAAAACCCATATGTCCAGCACACTGAGAGTCATGAGCGTGCTGCAAAATTTTAACTCTCATATTCTTGGGTACAAGAATCTGAGAATGCATGGACTTAGTGGAGTCTTGAACCATACGTACAAGTACACCATTCTTCATTGTAATCCAAGATTTACGATTTGTATCTTTATTTGGATCACCTTTTGTTGCAAGAGTGAAGAATTTCTTTAATGAGGGATCATCTTCTTGTTGTTTTATAAATGAGTCACGAGAAATTACCAAGGAATCATCTTGGTTATGCGCTTCATTATCTTCAGTAGATGAAGTTTGAGGCATATTAAGAGCTTGAGCTCTTGTGACTACTGCATTAGCAGTTTGCATATTTTGATTTTCCCAAACAGCAATTTGTTGCGGAGTGCATTCTTTGACTCCGTGAATACGACCGATGATAAGATCAGCGATCGGATTCGGCAGAAGACATGCGTGTACATCTCCCGTAAAGAAAGGAGTAGCAATCTTAATGATAGCAGTAGAGTATTTCTCTAAGGTGCCGCCAAATGTTACACATTTGACTACTTTGCCTGTGGCACGGGAAGGATCTACGAGTGACTGCCTAACACCAATGGTGGTGCATCCAGAATCAAAAAGAACTGAGACTGGAGTATCATATACTAGACCTTTATGCAAGACAAGAGAACCTCTTCCATCATGCGCGACTGACGCAGGAAGAGCGGGAAGAGGGTGGCCACAACTTAAAGTAGACACCGTAGTTGGTTCGAATAATGTTTTGCATTGGGGGCATTGAGATGCTCTCCCAAAATCAAAAGCAGAACATGCCATATTATTAGATTCTTTATTATCATTAGTCTGATTACAGGCTTCATGGGACTCTTGCTGTGCAGAGTTTGCCTGGTAATGTGATTTATGTTTTTTGTATTGTGATCTACCTCTATTATTATTGCCTCTGCAATTATTATTGTTTGCTCTATTGTAACCCCTATTTGGGTTTGAGTCATATTTTTCATGGTCACAATTATCATGCTCATTATAATGAGAATCTCTGTAAGTTTGGTTTTGTTGTCTCCATGTTGGATAACTTGGATAGTTCCTATTATGACTTCTCCTGCGGAAATGTCTATAGTTGTGACAACCACTGTATCGAGGGCTGTCAGCTCGTCTCCAGTTCTTCGAAGAAGAACCCTGATATGATTGGTTACCTTGGTTTTGGATAATTATTCCAGTTACCCTTTTTATCAAACCTATTTTGAGCTCCTTGAAATTTGTGTGAGTAATTAGGATTGTATGGTGTTGCTGAAGCAACTGGCATACTCTCCTTAATCTTAGTGTTGCCAAAAGTTACGTCAGGGTGTGCAGTGACATATTGGCAACAATATTCTTCCATTTGTTTTAGTGTTTTGGGTTTACCCTCATGTAGGAATTCAAGGAATGGTTTATTTACACAAGACATGATCTTGTCTTTAAGCAACAAGTCCATAAGTGCTTCATATGTTTTTTCTGTTTTGGATAGCTCAATCCATCGTGTAAATGTAAGACGTGCTTTTGCAATGAATTCTGAGAATTCTACCCCTGTTTCAGGTACCATTGTCTTAAACAAAATACGGTAACCTTCCTCTGTCAATTGATATTTTTTTAATCAATGCTGCTCTAATAACATCATAATTATCCCTGTCAGCCTCTTCTACCAAGCTTAAACTAGTCAGAGAATCACCTTTCAAATTTTCTGATAACTGATTAGCATATTGTGATTTATCCACATTATGAGTTCGACAAGAACGTTCAAATCTATCCAGCCAAAATGTTATGTCGTCACTGGAAGATTGAACGCTGGTAGCTTGACCTTATAAGTAGAAGGTTTTCCATTAGTACTAGATGACTGATTAGCATTACTCATATTTTTCAATTTCAATTCCCCACACTGGCCACCACATTGATAACCGCCTTTTTCGTCCACCACGTTGATATGTGTGTTGTAAATGGTGGTTGGTTATCACATTAATAAGAGTAGAATGGTCAACTCGAACCGACACAGTGTTGGGCATACAGGTCACCTTGTCCAACAGTATCGAGGCCCTGACAAGGGACAGTATTTATGTTGAATGAGAGTGCAAAATGTACGTTATGCGAATGGGTGGTACTGTTCTGCAAAGCTGACAAATAATAAGGCCCTCATTCACTCAGGTATGAAAGTCAATGATGTCTGGAACTACTGTTGATAATTTCACACATTTAATAGGACGCAAACTCTGACGACACATTTACAGTCACTGGAAACAGGTTGGCAAAAACATCATATGCTTGACAAAAATGGTCTACGACATCAAATATGCATTTGTATAGAATGAGGATACAACAGAACGTCCGTAGCTATTCACTCAGGGTTCTGGCTGTATAACTTTCAAGCCTAACTGACTGATCGCGTCAGTTAATGTTTACAAATGTTTATAATCAATGGCTCCCTGACAGAACCTCTTCTGTCGAAGAATTACAAGCCGTAAATCAGTAGGCTTATGGGACGACAATCTTAATCCACAGTAGCGGGTTACCATAGCAGACAGATCCCTGTACCATCATCAGATAATAAGGCATTCCTGTTCTCCAAACGATGATCCGCTTAGGCAAAGGCGGGACCCAAAATGGCTTCTATCTCCAGTGAGTGTCGCTCACTGCGAAGATGCATAATGAAGCATAAGTAAAGGGCTCTGTTCATAAACATCGATACTACTGTGTAGATTATATATATAATAATGCAATGTACATAATAGATACTGGTGCTGCTAGCACAATGTCGTCAATAACGAAGTCAGCCCACTCATATGCAGACCATATCCCTGGCTGCAGATCTAGGCATAACGAAAAGTTCAGTAAATGTCTTTCGTTACCTTAACATCCTAGAAAATACTAGAAAAATAGCACACGCCCTCCTTTGGCGTAACGAATAGATTCTGGGGAGGAACATAGACATAATAGTCACACAGTAGACGTCGCCTTCCCCCTAGAATTACACAGAGCACCAAATCAACGGACCTCTGTCCGGGTATCAAACACAAGACGTCAACATGACGGAAGTCTCCCTCGACTTCGTCTATTTGACGCATGCGCAGAAAAACGCGTGACCCCCAGAGTTCAATTCAAGATGGGCCGACGTCAAAAAGACAATTAAGATACAAGACTAAATCGCCTTAAAAGACAGGAATAAACCTCAACTTAGGTTATAAACATTCCCAGAAAGACGGATCTGTTCTGACCATACAAGAACAATAATTCGACGTAAATCTTAGTATTCATATGAGACCCAAGAGAAAGTAACAGACATAATAAAAGTACCATCAACTCAATTAAGGGTTATGTACCTTTGACTAACAACAAAAAGTGTTAACAGACAAATAAATATCTTTCTATATATATACCTCTATATTCATTGCCTACAAAAGAATCTGTGCGAAACAGTGACATGATCTGATAATTTGTTCTCCACCCTCCTATTTGTTCTACATTCATTGTTAACTGACACTTCTGTTGCTTCCCTATTTTGATGTTATTTATTTGCAGTGTCATTCCTTTCCTGATTTGACTAACAAAATTTCTTACTGCTATGTGATGGTGCTTTCTATTTAGACTACTCCAATCTGCTCTTATTTTGACAGTGTCTCTTTCCCATTTTGTATGGTATGGTT
Source organism: Oreohelix idahoensis (assembly GCA_024509875.1). Classification (NCBI taxonomy): domain Eukaryota; kingdom Metazoa; phylum Mollusca; class Gastropoda; order Stylommatophora; family Oreohelicidae; genus Oreohelix; species Oreohelix idahoensis. Next base: position 16,961 of record JAMPIV010003321.1, read on the forward strand.
GACAATCATATTGCTGTTGTTGCTGTGTGTAAACAATGCTTGTTGTTGCTGCTGCTGTTGTTCTTGACTTTTATCCATTATAGTGATTATTCTTGTCTGCTTTCACCAAAGAAAAGGGCAGGTCACTGCGCCAATGTACGTATATTTCCCGCGTAAATTAATATGAAACAAATATAAAGGTATGTTATCAGGCACTCGCAGGAAATAAAGAAGTAGAACACCAGACAACAGAAAAACAACAGACATGAGTGGCTTACCCAGGATTTGAACACTGGACCTTCCGTGCGACAACCCCGCCTAGCCATGCAAGCGAATCACACTATCCGCTCTGCCATCAGATGATGCGTAGATGGCAGAGCGGATAGTGTGATTCGCTTGCATGGCTAGGCGGGGTTGTCGCACGGAAGGTCCAGTGTTCAAATCCTGGGTAAGCCACTCATGTCTGTTGTTTTTCTGTTGTCTGGTGTTCTACTTCTTTATTTCCTGCGAGTGCCTGATAACATACCTTTATATTTGTTTCATATTAATTTACTGTTTACAGGCCTCAGGTTTCCCTCCCTTATTTGTAATATATATTTCCCGCGTCAGTTATATTGATTTTATTTTCAATCGGAGTTAATCCTTTTGATGGTGTTGTTGTTCAAGTGCTACAGGCTTTCCGCCTGAGATGGAGATTCTTTACTTTCGCTCATTTTTTCTTCCCAGGTTCATTCTTCCCTTTAGTTTTAGTGATAAGCAAAACAGTCTCAACATGACAACGTATATCCAAAAGAAATACAGTAAAGTTCCAAAAACAGCAATGCAGTAAATTTATTTATCATCATTCCACAAGCACTGGTATTTTCACAATAGTTGGTTGTTTATCCACTAGGAAAATATACATATATCCACTAGGAAAAATATATCCAACAGAATAAAATATCAACTGGTCTACTTAAAAAAAAAACTTGTCTTGATATTCTCAAAGACGAAGTTCACCTAACACTATCTGTAAAATCCTCTAGTCTAAAATCATGGAATCATTGGAATCATAAATCCTGAAATCATTGCTTTTCTCACACTTCTCTCCTATTTATACTGTTTCTTCTTTTTTCCCGCCAATTTTCACACATTACAATTATCTACATTTGCACACGTTTTCTCAGTTTTTCGACTTTTTCCACCTCTCTCTCTCTCTCTCTCTCTCTCTCTCTCTCTCTCTCTCTCTCTCTCTCTCTCTCTCTCTCTCTCTCAACAATGGAAAAAAAACCAAAATAGCAATTCTCACTTTCACAAAATTTTCCTATTCAAAAACATGCATTTAGTATTATTTTCTGGGACCGCCCTATCTTTGTCTCTCCTCGTTGTGACTGCCATCTGAACCTAAAATTTATACTGCATTTTGTGCCAAAATGCCTTATCTGCTTAATGTCTGTTATTTGTATAAATGGTAGTGTAGTAAGCCATGCGGTCACAAAACTAAAAAAAAATATGATAAATAAAGTACCAGTCACCTCAGTTTGAAACTTGCGCTTGCTTGTTTTTACACAGCTTGTCAAATCTTGGCACCGATTGAGATATAGCTACCCTCATTTCCTTCTCCACATCAAGTCTTGATCTGAACTTGGTTTTTATGACAGCCAGTGCTGAAAACCCAGCCTCGCAGAGATAGGAGGTTGCAAAAGGAATTAATATCTTCAGTGCTCTCTTGCTCAAGCTTGGGAACTCCTGTTTTACTGAATACCAAAATTTTGGCAATGCCATGGATAGAAACTTTGCTTGTAGTGAAGAGTCTAATGAAAGTTCTATCAGTTCTTCCTCTTCTGAAGTCTGAAGGAGCATCACTACTGAAGGGATTTTAAACCCACTGAAACCTGTCACAGTTTTCAGGAAAGTATTTTTCAAAATGAACACTGAGTTGAGATAAGTGTCCTTGAATTATAGAAACAATATCTGCACTAAAATCTGTTTTATTGTCTGTAATGAACTGCTGCAAACCTGGGAAGTAGTCAATTTCTCCTCCTTCATTGATTTCTCTCTTCCAAAGAAGAAGCTTCTTTTTGAAAGCCGAAACTTTGTCAATAAGTTGAATCAAATGAGTTTCACTTCCTTGCAGAGTCTTATTCAACAAGTTCAACTTTTCAAAAAGATCACAGAGTTATGCAACTTTTAACAGGAAGTCAGTGTCCAGAAAGCACTTAGCACTGACATGGTTTTCTTCTTCAAGATAAGAATAGAGTTCCCGCCTAAGTTAAAAAATGCGCGATAATACATTTCCTATGGAAAGCCATCTAGTGCTGCTATAAAATAAGATAGACATATACTCAGCCCCCATATCGTGTCACATTTTACTGAAAAATCTAGCTCTATGAGGTCGAGTTTTAATAAAGTTCACCATATATATGACAGTTGGCAGGACTTCATTCAAATCAACACTCAAATGCTGTGAAGCTAATGCTTCCCTATGGATAATGTTGTTCGTCCATCACAGGTGATGAAGACCACTCTGTTCATTCAATTATTAGGATGTTAGGATAGTCTATGAGTACGAAGGTGACTGATGAGCCCGATGCGGGCCTGGAAGGATCTCGGACAGTGTGGGCAGGGAATGTTTGCTTCATGTGAAGGTTTTATTTCACGATCTTTTCTAGCTTGTCTCCGCTGTTCCGCTGCTGCTCTTCTGGAAGATTCGCATGCCACTGCACCTTTACGAAGAGATGTGCGCCAGGCAGTTCGGTCTTGCGCAGCAGCTTCCCATGTGTCTTGGTTTATGTCAAAGGTTTTTAATGAAGCCTTAAGCGTGTCTTTGAAGCGCTTTTTCTGGCCACCATGGGAGCGTCTACCCTTCTGCATCTCACCATAAAAGAGTATCTTTGGCAGTCGATGGTCTGGCATGCGGACTACATGACCTGCCCAGCGAATCTGTGACTGCATCAGAATAGTATCGATGCTAGGGATACCAGCTCTGTCAAGAACGGCGGTATCCGGGATCTTGTCTTGCCATTTGATGTTCATTATCTTCCTGAGACAGACTGTATGGAAGTGGTTGAGCTTTTTTACGTGGCGCCTGTATACAGTCCATGTTTCACATGCATAAAGCAGCACTGGAAGCACCGCAGCTCTGTATACCTTCAGCTTTGTCTGTAGACTAATGCCACTTCGATGCCAAACGTTGGTGTATAGTCTGCCAAATGTGCTGCTGGCTTTGGAGATCCTGGTGTTCACCTCATCATCAATGACGATGTTCTGAGATAGTGTACTACCAAGGTATGTGAACCTGTTCACAACATTCAGTTTCTCACCATTTACCTTGATGACTGGCTCAGTATAAATTGTGCCAGGAGCTGGTTGGTACATGATTTCTGTTTTCCCCGTGTTGATGGTAAGCCCAAAGTTGGAGCAGGCTTCGGAGAATCTATCAACGCTACGCTGCAGATCAGCCTCTGAGCCAGCACTGAGGGCACAATCGTCAGCAAACAGAAGATCCCTGATGGTGTGTGATTTGACCTTGGTTTTTGCTTGAAGCCTCCTAAGGTTAAACACTTTTCCATCAATACGATATCTGATGTCGATTCCTGTGTCCCCGTCTCTGAAAGCATCAGTCAGCATAGCAGAAAACATGATACTGAAAAGAGTCGGTGCAAGTACACACCCTTGTTTAACTCCATTTGAGACTGGGAAAGGCTCCGATAGCTCACCGTTTTCCTGAACTCTAGCCTGCATTCCATCATGCAGCTGCTGCACTATTGAGATAAATTTCTTTGGGCAGCCGTATTTTGCCATGATCTTCCATAGACTCTCTCTACTGACCGTGTCGAACGCCTTTGTCAAGTCGATGAAAGCTGTGTACAGGTCACAGTGCTGTTCTTGGCATTTTTCTTGAAGCTGTCTTGCAGCGAACACCATATCGGTGGTTCCACGTTCTTTCCGGAATCCACACTGACTTTCAGGTAGAAGACCTTTGTCAAGATGAGCCGTAAGGCGATTAAGAAGGATTCAGGCAAATATCTTCCCAGCGATTGATAGTAGTGAGATGCCTCGATGATTGTTACAGTCTTGGCGATTACATTTACGTTTATAAAGATGTATAATTGACGCATCCTTGAGATTGTGTGGGATGGTTTCACTCTGCCACATTTGCTGGAAGATGATGTGAAGTTTCTCTATCAGAACTGTACCGCCATCTTTATAGACTTCAACAGGAATTGAATCGGAGCCGGGGGCCTTTCCACTAGAAAGTTGACGAATCGCTTTTTGAGTCTCCTCCAAAGTCGGTATATCATCTAGTGCTTCATTTATAGGAATTTGTGGCAGTCGGTTGATGGCTTCATCATTAATAGATGATGGCTGGTTCAGAATATTATTAAAGTGTTCGACCCAGCGTTGGAGAATTTTTTCCTTGTCTGTAATTAGTGTTTTTCCATCTGCATTAAGGAGGGGAAATGATCCTGATGATGTTGGACCATAGACCGCTTTGAGTGCATGGTAAAAATTTTTCAAGTCATGGCTGTCAGCAAAGCCTTGGAGCTCATCTGCTTTATTACTCAGCCATGAATCCCGCATCTGGCGTAGTTTATGTTGAACGATTCTACGCATGTTGTTGAAAGCGTCTTTCTTGGATGTAGATTTTGGATCATTTAAATATGCTTTATGGAGATGGTGTTTCTCAGCCAACATCTTCTTTATATCATCTGAGTTCTCATCAAACCAGTCATTTTGTTTCTTGATGGCGGGACCCAGGACCTCTGTAGCAGTGTTGTAGATCTGCTCGCTTAGGGCTGTCCAATTTGTTTCCGCACTTTGGCCGTCTAACGAGGTAGATTTGAGACGGTCTTCTAGGGTGTCAGTGAATGACTGTTTAATTTTTGTCTTCTTTAGTTTAGTAATATCCAGCCTTTTTTGAGTTTTCTTTCCCTGAGGGCGCCTGGCAGGTTGGATACGAATTTTAAGTTTAGACACAATGAGGCGATGATCAGTCCAGCATTCGGCACCACACATGGACTTGGTCACCCGGACATCTTGCCTGTCCTTCTTCCTAACAATTACATAGTCAATTAGGTGCCAATGCTTCGAGCGAGGGTGCATCCAGGAGGTCCTGTTGCGGATAGGAAGTCGAAAAATGGTGTTGGTGACAAGGAGGTTATGTTCTGCGCAAGTCTGGAGGAGAAGAAGTCCATTGCTGTTACAGCGACCCACGCCGTACTTTCCGATAGTGCCATTCCAGGAGATGTTATCTGAGCCTACTCTTGCATTAAAGTCACCAAGAATAATAAGCTTATCTGCTTTGGGAACTGATGCAATGACTGCATGTAGTTCTTCGTAAAACGTATCCTTGATGTCATCCTGGTTTGTCATAGTTGGTGCATACGCGCTAATGATGGTGGCATGTTTCCTTCCATAAAGCAGCGGGATCTTGACCGTCATGAGTCGGTCATTTATTCCCTTTGGGGGCTCCGCTAGCTTGCCAATAATTGCTGTTTTGATTGCAAATCCAACCCCTGCTTCTCGTCTTTCTTCAGTTCCTCTTCCGCTCCAATAGAATGTATAACCTGCACCCTTTTCGCAAAGTTGGCCCTCGCCTGCAAGTAGAGTTTCACTCAGTGCTGATATGTCAATGTTGTATCTGGCCAGTTCTCTCCCTATCAGGGCAGTTCGCCTCTCGGGTCTGTTTGTGTTAAAGTCTTTGTCGAGTAGAGTTCGCACATTCCATGCGCCTAGAATGAGGGGAAAAAATCTGTCCTTTCTTTTTCTTATGTGTCGCCCGCTGAAGTAGGGTACCCACCAACCGCGGTAAGCTGGTTAGGTAATGGTGGAGCAGGCAATGTTTAGGGCACCTTTTCTAGCCCCTTCCTCATGCCATGGAGGTGAGCAGTGCTTTCCTAAAGAGGGCTGCTCAGTCACTCAGGGGGCTGCCGAATCCCACTGCTGCTCCGATCAGTGGAAGACGACCATATGGTCTGAGCCGCCTGTGTGTAGGTCTACGACTGCCAGCGCACCCACGCCTGTCGCTTCACCGCTCGCCCATCACCACAGGACTTGTTGTGAGTGGATGGATGAGTGGATGAAAGAGTGACTTGCGCAGTGATTTGGTTTAAAGTGAGGAAGAGTTGCGCAATTCGTCGACCTCACTCTCTCGCCTTGGTCCATCTTAATCCAGTGGCAAGACAAGTCAAGACGACTGGAGATGAAGTCAGGTGCAGTGGATGACCATGGCTTTCTTCGTGCCTCGCCATGCTCCTTACGCTCCACAGCGCGTTGCTGGTAATCGCCGTCATGCCCGTTGAACCAACAGGTGGTTTCTTCCGCGCAGTCTACCGAATCCAGTCTTCGCATGCATGGGTAGGCAGACCCTAACTCACCGAAGGTTTATAACCAGTCGGCTACCCTCACCTAGTTTAGCAGGCCTGTCAAAGCCGTTTCCCGGGGGTGGCCGCTGTCGCATGCTGACAGCTACGAGGAGCCACAGGTGAGAGCTGAATGCCAGGTTTGGACCAAAGGTGGCCGAGCTGCCCTGAAAATGGCATGACAGCTCCTTAACCAGAGGTACTACCAATACCTGACATCCCAAACCCCCCTATGGATAATACAATGGGTCCAAACAGCATCAGGAGCGTTGCCGCGGATGAGGGCTTGTAGGCCACTTTAACAGCCCGACATTGAACGAGCACCATCGGTGCATACACCAACACAATGAGCCCAGTCTACTTTATTTTCCGCCATGAAGTTGTCCACAATTTCAAATAAATCTTTGACTGTCGTAGCTGCATTTATATCCTTACAAAAAAGATCTTCCACCATTTCGTTTTTTTCATCAACAAACCGCACATAACAGATTAAATGAACATCTCTATTGCTATAAGTGGCCTTATCAAACTGCAAAGCAAAGTCCTTCCCCCTCATTTTTTCTATAATCTGTTCATTAAGATCCTCTCCTAAATCTTGAATTCGACAGCTGATTGTGCTGTCCGACAAAGGAATGGGCAAAAGCTGTTTTCCCACGGACTCTCCAACCATTATGGACATCATATCAATAGCACAAGGTAAAACAAGTTCTGCAATCGTATGGGGTTTCTTACATTTCGCTACCCGGTATGCTACCTTGTAGGACGCTAGAAGAGCTTTAATCGAGATTGTCGCCTGCTTATAAAATGGCTGATTTTTGTTCTTTCATTTGACTCAGCTTTCTAGAGAAATATTCTCTTGGTTTGCACACGTCATTCTTATGAACACTTTCTAAATGGCGCTTCAATTTGCTAGGCAGCATACATTTGACAGAGAGTACTTTGAAACACAAAACACACTGTGGACGCTCTTCATTGTTCACAAGAGTGCTTGTGAAACCAAAATCTAAGTAGCTAACCTTCGTCGTATTTTCTATACATACGTTTCCTTTCCTCATTACCACTTTCCTTGTCATCCTCAACAACTTCTCGCTTTTTACTAACACTTGCCAAATTAAAAAATCTGTCCAAAGTTTATATCAAACTCACAACACAATCAAAAACGTTTGAAAACAGAAAATCTCCGTGTTACCTACTATGGTCGCGCGAGGAGAATGCTCGGAAAGTTGATAGACGGGTCGGGGGAGCGGGAGTTCAAATGCTGCCAACATCAAAAGTGACATTTCTCCGGGGTCACGCATGTTGATAAACATCAACAATGAAATTTCCCACAGCTCTGTGTTTTCTTTATAGCTAAATACGAAAAAAATCCACGCCCACTCATGGCACCCCTGACAGTCAGTCATGGCGCCCAGAGGGCGCCACGGTGCACAGGTTGAAAACCGCTGGGCTTCCATTGGAATTCAGGACAGTAATTTATTTTCAACATAAGGGTTACTTTCACAATTAATTGCCTCCAGCTGACAGAAATACAAGCATGAAGTTGAAAGCTGCAACCAAGGTGGAATGGGTTCAATTCTCTGCACAAAACAACAGGAGGCTGACACTTGAGAGTCATGACCTAAGTAGGCCTGCCCCCCTTAGAGTGTAAAGGAGTTTAAGGGGCTGAAACACTTTATTGATGGGGGACACTTCTGATGATCAGATTGCCTCCTGTTGTATCGCTCTGTATAGAGTTTCCTATCATCACTTACAGAGATGCAGTAGCAATGTTGGTTAGAGAGAGAAAATCTTCTTCTTCCTCGATCGTCCTGAAAAGGACGGTGGTTGCGTTGTGTCTGTTTACGCCTAAGCTGTGATATCTGCACCTTTCGGTCGAGAAAATGAAGGTGGAGTCTGGTACTTGTTAGTTCTTGATTTCAGCTAAGGTAATAATAAGTCAAAATGGAATGTACAACAGTGCTAACAATAGTAAAAGTACTGCTAGTGTTTTATATTGGAATATCAAAGCTCCAACATCATTGCAACATTTCTGTTAATGTCTTTCTTTCTCCAGTTACTGCTTATATAATGAAGCTATTTAGTTTTGACCAAGATGTCTTTCTAACTAATTACATGGACATAAGTCTATGCTCATTGGGAAGCTGAAAGATGGTGATGATGTTGATGTCTGATTTTTCTTACAGGAAATGACAGCTATAAGTAAACATTTTTTAATGTCTAGATTTTCATCTAAATAAACCAAAAACTATAGAAGATGATTTTCAGATTTTATTCTTCAAGTACCATGACACCTTTCATAGGAGATCATGTCTCTCCACAATTTCCTGTCCCCACTGCTGTATTTCAGTTAGGTTGTTATTTCTCTGCCATGATTTCAGGCTGTCGAGTATCTTTTCTGTTGTTCATCCTCTAAACCTTTTTCCTTGACTCTTTCCTGTACTCAAACATTCCTATTCTCATAACATGTCCATACATGAAAATGGATTGCTTTCTTCTTTTAGGATTAAAAACTTCTCTTGTGTTCAGGCTTCTTTCGGGAGATCCTCACTGAATTTGTTGAGATGTGGAGGGTAATTCAGAATATTTAAAAGAAAAATTGTATTGCTTCATTTGATCATTTGAATGTACTAAATCTTGTTTTTAAATTATTCAGGGTGTCTACAAGTCATGTTTTATACTTTTTAGTGTTTTTCAAAGGAAATCGTTACATTAAAAAAAACTGTTTTTAAAACTAATGTTAATAACGCAAGTTTATAGTATATTACCATTACCATTTTTCTGTAATTTCATACATGCCACACCTCGGAGATGAAAAACCTGTACAAACAATCCAAAATCCTGTACAAAGACCCGCAAAACCTGTACAAAGACTGAAAAAAACATATCAAAAGAGTTAATTCGTGTAAAAATATTTTCAATTACAGTGGGCTGCATTATAAATGTGGCACGGGGACTTTGCCTTTTAAAGCAGGTCTTCAGGGATTTTAAAACCCAAACAATAAATGTCTGAGTTTATTTTACACTGTAAAAATAATGTGATGGTGTCATCATTTAGTCTATTTCTGTGTTTAATTATCACTAACAGACTGGCAAATCCTTGGTTCAATAGGATCTTATAAAAGAACTCTGAGACACAGTAATAAGGGGAATGGGTTAAAATACCTGTACAGAAATTATGTACAGGGTTTACACATCTGAAAACGCAAACACCTTGTACAGATTATGGGTAAACCACAGCATGTGGCATGTATGTAATTTCATATACAACTTGAACACGTCAGACTCTCACACTTTGGGGAGGGGGGAACCAGTCTGATAGGTTCTTTTTAACCCAACGATTTTAGATTAGTAATAGGTAATGTTTTCTATGTTCAGAATCAAGGTAGGAAAATTGGACTGCCAGTAATCGTAGATGCGGCTGGTGCATCTTCATCCAGAGTGATCTGCTCCTTACCAAAGAACAGTATGTTCACTTGTGTGGTTATTTTATGCTTTTTGTGTCTCTGTTTTTGTATGTTGGGTGTGCAAGAAAGTCATTTGTGAGGTTTACGACTTTCTTTGTTTATTTGTTGTATCAGTCACACAGGCAAGCACTACTAAATCTTTTTGTACAGAAGTAAATCTATCTTCTTACTTACTTACTTAGTCGTTCCCCTTCTACCGTTAGGTGTAGATTTTTGGAAGAGAGAGCGCCAGACTATCCCATCGGCTGTCTCCCTCCTGGACCGGCTCCACTCCAGTCCTCGGTCCCCCAAAGACTGTCCAACGCCGTCCTCCCAGCAGACTCTGGGGGTCTGGATCCCTGGCTCTTTGTTTCCCATGCTTGTCATGGTAGCCAATCTTCTCCCACTCTGCAGACATGGCCAAACCATCTTAGTTGGGACTGTTCTACTTAGGTCTGCAGGGGGTGGTATTTTAGGCCTTGACGTATCGTCTGTTTGCGGACCATGTCTCTTCTTGCTACTTCAGCCACCCTCCTCAGACACCTCATCTCTGAGGTTTGGATCTGACCCCCATGGGCTGCATTCACCACCCATGACTCACATCCACATGTCAATACCGGGACAAAGGTGGAGCGGCACACAGCCATCTTCATTTTCTTAGCAACCTCCCTCCTGCTGGGAATCCTCAATTCATGGCCTGAAAAAGTCTCCCAGCTGCTGCTTTTCGAGTGACCAACTCCTCCCCGATGCCTCCCTTTCTGTCTATAATAGCTCCGAGGTATATAAATCTATCTTCTGACAATTGGTTTTTTTTTTTTTTTTTTAAACCTGTACCTTATCACTCCCTGTCAAGCAAAGGCCTTTAACCAGTTCTATGAAAGTTCTTCTGACTTTGGCAATATTTAAGATCTTCCCCAGTCTTAAGAATTTTTCATGTTTTTGACAACTATAAAGCTAAAGTATCATCATTCTGCAGCTATGAGAACTTGACAAAGAAATGTACAACATTACTACCCATAATAAAAGTACTTCTTGTGCTTTACATTCAAAGATCAATGCCCTCTAACAGCATTAAAATATTTCTGTTTGCCTTTCTTTCTTTAATCTACTGCTTATGCTATGAAGATATTTAATTTTGGCCTATAAGAGACATGTGGTTCGCTGATGATGCTGCAGTCGTCACTCAAAGCCAACAGGAGCTTCAGAGCTTGATGAATCGCTTCACTAAAGCATACAAGGACTTTGGCCTCACAATAAGTCTAAAGAAAACGAATGTGCTGAGTCAGGATGTGGGTGCTGCACCAGTTATCACTATCGATAACTATGAATTGGCAGTGGTGCACCACTTCACATACCTAGGGTCTACCATCAATGACAAACTCTCACTGGATACAGAAATCGACAGCCGCATTGGCAAAGCTGCAGCTACCTTTGCCCGCCTCACATCGCGTGTTTGGGGAAACTCTAAACTCACAATGAAGACCAAAGCTGCGGTATATAATGCCTGCGTCACCAGCACACTCCTATATGGCAGCGAGACCTGGACGACCTATGCTAAGCAAGAAAGAAGGCTCAATACCTTCCATTTGCGGTGTCTACGCCGCATCCTCGGCATCTCGTGGAAAGATAAAGTGACAAATGTCGAGGTGTTGTCACGTGCTGGCCTTCAAAGTATGTATACGCTTCTTAGACAGCGCAGACTTTGCTGGCTTGGCCATGTTCGCCGCATGGATGATGGTCGCATCCCAAAAGATATCTTCTACGGACAGTTAGCAGATGGCAAGAGAACAGTTGGGCGACCACAGCTGAGGTTCAAAGATGTGTGCAAGAGAGATATGAGGGCACTGGACATGGATCCAGCAACATGGGAGGATGAAGCTGCCGATCGCACTAAGTGGCGATGCTATTTACGGCGCCACCTCAGATTGGGTGAAGAGAGGCTCACACAAGAAGCAGAGGTGAGGAAAAAACGTCGAAAGGAGCACCAGGAAAATAAGCAGCTGAGGGCTGTCACCTCAGGGGCGCATTCCCATAGTCAGTTATGACTGAAGGGGCTATTATTATTATTATAATTTTGGCCAAATGCACACTGTTTGGCCTGTTATGCTATCATATCATGTCTGCCCCTAAATCCATCTTCTTTTCCTATATACCTAATCCTTCTGTTACGAGGTTAAATGCATGTACTGCTGGCTGATTGAGATTATCTCCACAGGTGAGCAGACCAATTTGTTCATTGAATTTCAATTTCATATCCTGACTGGTGCTGTTCCAGTAATGGTGCTGATCACATCATTCTCTAGGTCTTTTCATGTTTTATATATTTCTTTTGTCAGACAATTCATTTCACAGGTGCTAATTTTGTTTTACCACATTTATTTAAAAGATCACCTGATCTTTGCATGTTTCTCACATTTCCTATCTTTGACGCATGATAATCTCTACGTTCCAGTCATCACAGAAAACTGAAACTTTGCTCGAAGCTCCATTTTCTGGTACATTTTAATGTTTCAAGTTTTGACAGATATTGACACAGCTGATTTTATATTATAACCTAATCAATATAAACAAAGGTGGATTAACTTCATTAATTTAAAGGTTTAAAGTAAGTGAGGTTATGAACTGCGATTATAGACTGTGTTTTGTATTTGAAGGGGAAGGTATTGGGTGGTGCTAGTTTAATCCATATGTTTCTTCTAACAACTAGGTCAGCAAGTCTATAATTGTAAACACAGCTGTAATAATGACTACACTATGAGCTTTACATTGGGTTATTTAACTTCATAATGTTATTTTGTGAACCAAATGATAAATTACTGGTTAATGATAACTGGCCATCAATTTTTATTTGCAGTAGGTAGGGCATCAGTCTTATAATCTATCCATTTTTATTTAGTGCAATAAAATGTATGGAACAGTTATTTAGTGTTCTAATAAATTTGGTAATAATAATGAAAGTGATCTCGATATCTTTCTTTTTTTTCCTTTACTTGTTCTGTCATATTCTTAGTTAGGTGTTCAGGGCTGGCATTGATAGCACATTCTGTTTAACGATATTGTATTTATCACTTTGTTCCTTGTTATTTATTAGGACTTTTGGATATGTCAGAATTGATGTCAGCTGATGTGTCACTATAATTTTTTGTTGACTTCTGGTGTGAATCTCTCCTTTCTTCTATCTGTAGTGAACATATTGTTGAAGTATTTGAACTCTTCTGCTTGTAGTATATTGATTTGACCAACTTTGATATTCCTCTGCGTTGATATTTTATTTATTCATCAACCTCCAGCCCCCTGTGGAGCATAGGCCTTCAACAAAATTACACCATTCTTTCCTGTCCTGCACAGTCTGTTCTAGGTCTGTCTATGTTTGTTTTTTTTAATAAGTCTATCTCCACTTCTCTTCTACATTTTGTTTTTTTATTTCCTTTTACTTTTACCAAGAGATTCCAGAACAAGAACTGCCTTGTAATGCTGATAGCTGGTTTTCTTATTATTTATCTTATCCAGTGCCAGCATCTTGTCCTCACTTCTTGTTGCACTAATATTTGTCTGGTTCTTTCAGTCAGTTCCATATTGGTGAATTTGTCATACTAGTTAAACCCTTTCATGTCCAAGCACTCATGAAAGTCTGCAACTTTTTGCTTGTTGTTATCGTCTCCAGCCATATACAGTAGTATCTTGGTGTTTGCTGATTGTTAATATTTGTTATCTCCACCTTGATCTTCAGTGTTGATTATAAGAGTCACCAAGGATAACCAGATTGCTCTGAAGTCTGTAATAATAAAAATAATAATAATAATAGCCCCTTCAGTCATAACTAACTATGGGAAACATGTCCCTGAGGTGACAGCCTTCAGCAGCTTATTGTCCTGGAGTTCCTTTTGACATTTTCTCCTCTCTTATGCTTGTTGTGTGAGCTTCTTTTCACCCAAACTGAGGTGGCGCCGCAGATAGCAGCGCCACTTGATGCGATCGACAGTTTCTTCCTTTCAGGTTGCTTGATTTATGTCCAGTGCCCTCATGTCTCTTGCACACATCTTTGAATCTCAGCTGTGATTGCCCAACTGTTCTTTTGCCATCAGCAAGTTGTCCATGAAGATATCTTTCAGGATGCGACCATCTTCCATGCGGTGGACATGGCCAAGCCAGCGTAATCTGCACTGTCTAAGCAGTGTATACATGCATTGAAGGCCAGCATGTGACAACATCTCGACATTTAATCAGAAAATACCAGATGTGGAATAGTGCATGTCCCTGGCAGCAGCATAGTCACAGTTGGAGGAGCAGATTATCATGTCAAAATAAGAATGTAAAAAGGCAGGAAGACCTTTCATTACATTCAAAAGAAATCAAGTACAACATAAAAAAAGGATCAGATGTCAAGTCAGTCCTATTATATGACAATACATGGAGAACAACACAGATGTCAAGTCAGTCCTATTATATGACAATATATGGAGAACAACACAGATGTCATCAGTCCTATTATATGACAATATATGGAGAACAACACAGATGTCAAGTCAGTCCTATTATATGACAATACATGGAGAACAACACAGATGTCAAGTCAGTCCTATTATATGACAATATATGGAGAACAACACAGATGTCAAGTCAGTCCTATTATATGACAATATATGGAGAACAACACAGATGTCAAGTCAGTCCTATTATATGACAATATATGGAGAACAACACAGATGTCAAGTCAGTCCTATTATATGACAATACATGGAGAACAACACAGATGTCAAGTCAGTCCTATTATATGACAATATATGGAGAACAACACAGATGTCAAGTCAGTCCTATTATATGACAATATATGGAGAACAACACAGATGTCAAGTCAGTCCTATTATATGACAATATATGGAGAACAACACAGATGTCATCAGTCCTATTATATGACAATATATGGAGAACAACACAGATGTCATCAGTCCTATTATATGACAATATATGGAGAACAACACAGATGTCAAGTCAGTCCTATTATATGACAATACATGGAGAACAACACAGATGTCATCAGTCCTATTATATGACAATATATGGAGAACAACACAGATGTCAAGTCAGTCCTATTATATGACAATACATGGAGAACAACACAGATGTCATCAGTCCTATTATATGACAATATATGGAGAACAACACAGATGTCAAGTCAGTCCTATTATATGACAATAGGAGAAACAATACATGGAGAACAACACAGATGTCATCAGTCCTATTATATGACAATATATGGAGAACAACACAGATGTCAAGTCAGTCCTATTATATGACAATACATGGAGAACAACACAGATGTCATCAGTCCTATTATATGACAATATATGGAGAACAACACAGATGTCAAGTCAGTCCTATTATATGACAATACATGGAGAACAACACAGATGTCATCAGTCCTATTATATGACAATACATGGAGAACAACACAGATGTCAAGTCAGTTCTATTATATGACAATACATGGAGAACAACACAGATGTCATCAGTCCTATTATATGACAATACATGGAGAACAACACAGATGTCAAGTCAGTCCTATTATACGCTAATACATGGAGAACAACACAGATGTCAAGTCAGTCCTGTTATATGACAACACATGGAGAACAACACAGATGTCAAGTCAGTCCTATTATATGACAATACATGGAGAACAACACAGATGTCAAGTCAGTCCTATTATATGACAATACATGGAGAACAACACAGATGTCAAGTCAGTCCTATTATATGACAATACATGGAGAACAACACAGATGTCAAGTCAGTCCTGTTATATGACAACACATGGAGAACAACACCGATGTCAAGTCAGTCCTATTATATGACAATACATGGAGAACAACACAGATGTCAAGTCAGTCTTATTATATGACAATACATGGAGAACAACACATGTCAAGTCAGTCCTATTATATGACAATACGTGGCGAACAGCACAGATGTCAAGTCAGTCCTATTATATGACAATACATGGAGAACAACACAGATGTCAAGTCAGTCCTATTATACGCTAATACATGGAGAACAACACAGATGTCAAGTCAGTCCTATTATATGACAATACATGGAGAACAACACAGATGTCAAGTCAGTCCTATTATATGACAATACATGGAGAACAACACAGATGTCAAGTCAGTCCTGTTATATGACAACACATGGAGAACAACACAGATGTCAAGACAGTCCTATTGTATGATGTCAGTCCTATTATATGACAATACATGGAGAACAACACAGATGTCAAGTCAGTCCTATTATATGACAATACATGGAGAACAACACAGATGTCAAGTCAGTCCTGTTATATGACAACACATGGAGAACAACACAGATGTCAAGTCAGTCCTATTATATGACAATACATGGAGAACAACACAGATGTCAAGTCAGTCCTATTATATGACAATACATGGAGAACAACACATGTCAAGTCAGTCCTATTATATGACAATACGTGGCGAACAACACAGATGTCAAGTCAGTCCTATTATATGACAATTCATGGAGAACAACACAGATGTCAAGTCAGTCCTATTATATGGCAATACATGGAGAACAACACAGATGTCAAGTCAGTCCTGTTGTATGACAATACATGGAGAACAACACAGATGTCAAGTCAGTCCTATTAAATGACAATACATGGAGAACAACACAGATGTCAAGTCAGTCCTATTATATGACAATACATGGAGAACAACACATGTCAAGTCAGTCCTATTATATGGCAATACGTGGCGAACAACACAGATGTCAAGTCAGTCCTATTATATGACAATTCATGGAGAACAACACAGATGTCAAGTCAGTCCTATTATATGGCAATACATGGAGAACAACACAGATGTCAAGTCAGTCCTGTTGTATGACAATACATGGAGAACAACACAGATGTCAAGTCAGTCCTATTAAATGACAATACATGGAGAACAACACAGATGTCAAGTCAGTCCTGTTGTATGACTATATGGAGAACAACACAAATGACAACCATAAAGTTGTAGACTTTCATAAATGGATGCTAGCACAGAACAGAAGGATTAACATGGCTTGACAAGATTCACTAATATGGAACTGATGGAAAGATCCAGACAAGCACCAGTAGAACAAGATTTGAGAAGATTATAGTGTGGGATAGGTCACATGTTGAGAAAACCAACTGATAGTGTTTCAAAACAGTGCTTGTTCTGAAATTCCCCAGAGTACAAGAGATGGACAGAGACCAAAAAATACATGGAAAAGAGAACTCTAGATAGATATGAAAGGGATAAAGATGGAATGGAAAGATCTTGAAAGGATGGCACAGCTTGGAGTACATTTGTAGAAGGCCATTGCTCCACAGCTCAGTTGTAATGATTATTATGATGAATTAAAAATAATAACCTAGATGACATGGCAATATGTCACAAACTAACGGCTGCCTTTATTGTTGTTATTTCCATATTCATATTTTCAGAGACACCACCCCAGAATTACATCATCTCAGTTACAGTTGATGGCACCACCTTTGGTAATGAGTTGACGGTTTCTATAATTGATACTACCTGCAATTAAAAGGTGAGATTTCAATTTATGACTCAGCTGAGATAAAACAAAGCATACCCCGTGTGTGAATGTTGTGATGCTTATAGAGTTTACTGTATGAAATATACTTGCTGTATTTGGAACTAAACTTCTAAAGTATAATTCTGTAATAATTATATATATGTATATTTTTATTTTTGCAGCCAGTGACCTGTGTTGTTCCTGGTTGACCTCCTGTGACCACCAGCTGCATGTCATTATTCTGTTTACACTACGACTTGTGGTTATTAGAAAGGAAATGTTGCTGAGTTCACTTGATGTCTATTCTGTAACATGAATAAAGAACTTGAACACACATTTTGACATTGTTCTTGTTCTGGAAGGTTTTGGTACTTGTTAGTTATTGTGGCGACATGACCTGTTGAGTTTAAAGTTGAAGGTGCCTGTTTTTTTGTTTGGACAAGAGCAGAATTCTACCAATTATGGCTAGAGTTTTACATGTTGGTTACAGGTTGGAGGGAGGTGGGCATACTCTACCAGTTAAGGCTAGAGTTTTAGACTCATGTTGGAGGAAGGGGGGTTCACTCTACCAATTAAGGCTAGAGTTTTAGGCACATGTTGGTTACACGGTGGGAGGTGGGCACACTCAACCAATTAAGGCTAGAGTTTTAGGCACATGTTGGTTACACGGAGGGAGGTGGGCACACTCAACCAATTAAGGCTAGAGTTTTAGGCACATGTTGGTTACAGGTTGGAGGGAGGTGGGCACACTCTACCAATTAAGGCTAGAGTTTTAGGCACATGTTGATTACAGGTTGGAGGGAGGTGTGCACACTCTATCAATTAAGGCTAGAGTTTTAGGCACATGGTTGGAGGGAGGTGGGCACACTCTACCAATTAAGGCAAGAGTTTTAGGCACATGTTGGTTACAGGTTGGAGGAAGGTGGGCACACTCTACCAATTAAGGCAAGAGTTTTAGGTACAGGTTGGAGGAAGGTGGGCACACTCTACCACACTCTTTCTGCTGTATGCCCTGATGACTGCACTAAACTCTCCTGTGATCATTTCATTCATGTCCATTTTGCTTCAGAGTTATGGAAATGGTGTTGCACAAAAGCATAGAAGTTTCACCTATGATAAGCTGTGAGACTTCACGAGCTAAATATATAAGTATATGTGATGGAGACACTTGTTCACACTTATCCAAACTGCTTAATATAAATGGGGAAATTATAGAAATTTTGTCATCAACAGAGGTAGGAATATTTCTTTAAAAAAAGAAATATCCCGTGCCATGAAGTATATTGGGAAGAATTGTGCGTTATTTCAACAGGCGTGCAAATCAGTTCACCGACCGAGCACGCCATGATAAGATTGCAGTTATGGTGGGAAAAGATGGGACTAGCAACACTGATATGATAATTATAGCACGTTTCACTAGCTTTGCCCAACTTCAAAATGCTATATCTCAGTGAATAACACATATAAGTGAAATTTTGTGTGTGAATTTGAAATGGTATAGACCCTATGAATTAAATTTTTCATTAAATTGCTGCCATTGGTTTCAATTTTCGTTTCTTTGCGATATAATATCAAAATCTTACTTGCCAACACACATCACACACACACACACACACACACACACATTGAAATGTCTACAGTAAATTATACGACCTCATTTGCACATGATTGGTTTATCAAACAATTGGCATGATTTTATCGTGAAATTGCACTTCTTGAACATAAAACAGTTTATATCCGGTGTTACGCACACATTGTCAATCAAAGGTGTGTCTACAAAAAGTATTGCATACCTGTCAACCTTCTGAGACAAAAATCTGTACGCCGGACCAAAAAAATCCTTACAAACACCCAAAAATCCTTACGCAAAAAATATATCAATAAATTACAGTAGAACTCCATTTATCCGAACCCCAATTATCCGAACATCCAATTATCCGAACACTTTGTCCAGAAAAAAAAAAAACCAGGTGCCACCAGTCACGTTAGACTACAATTCTGAATCTTTTGATGCGGCAAGCTTCAAATGTGTGCGAACAATTTGTAGAGGATGGGATGGGCTAATGGTCGGTCGCTTACATACAGGAAGTCAGTTAGATCATTATATCATAAAGTCAGTTAATATCTAGTTTACCAATCCAGTGTACGAGTGCGTTCTAGGCAGAACACTGGCTAAACAGACAGTTCAACTTAAAATAATTGTCTCTGCTACCACAGCAGAATAATTTTGGTGTACAAGTATTTCTCTGTGCGATAAGGCATCTTCCAGTAGGCCTAATGCATATAAAAGGAACCGCAATGTTTTGTCAATTGAAACGAAAACAGAAATTATCAAGAGACTAGGAAAAAGTGAAACTGTGTCTTCACTTGCCAGAATTTTCAATGTTGGGAAAGCTAAAGTCTCTGACATCAAAAGTAACAAGGATAAAATTATGAGTTTTGCATCGAAATTGGATAGTGAAAATGGGTCGAAGAAACGTAAAACCATGAGAAATGCGAAAGATTTGAAATTGGAAGAGGCTTTGTATATATGGTTTGTGCAAAGAAGAAGCAAAGGGGAACCTATCTCTGGCTCTCTATTGTGTGAAAAGGCACTTCAGTTCAACAATCAACTTGACGGTCCTCCTGACTTTAAGGCTAGCCAGGAATGGTTAAGAAACTTTAAATCTCGTCATGGCATACGAGGATTGGAGATTCAAGGGGAATCTTTATCTAGCGATGCAACTGCCGCTGAAAATTTTAAAGAAACACTCTTGGCTTTTTTGAAAGAAGAAAGTTATTCACTCGATGATGTGTATAATGCCGATGAGACTGGCTTATACTGGAAATCAATGCCTCAAAAATCACTTGCATCTCAGCGCAAAGCAGCTGCCCCTGGGTTTAAAAAGTGCAAATAGAGAGTAACAATTTTGGTAGCCGCGAATGCCAGTGGAAGTCATCATTTACCGGTGCTAACGATCGGCAAAGTAAAAAAACCACGTTGTTTAAAGAATGTGACATGTCTCCCATTGTGCTACAAAGCACAGAAGAGTGCTTGGATGAATAGTGAAATATTTCTTGATTGGTATACAAATCAGTTCATCCCAAATGTGAAGAGGTTGAGAGAACAAGAAAAGAAAACTGGAAAAGTAATTCTTCTACTATGCACACACGTGGCTAGAAGATGATAATGATTCTGGTTTTCAGTTTTTGAATGACGAAGAAATTTTGTCTTTTGTGCAAGAAGAAAACCAAATACATGTAGTGACCGATGATGAAGACTCCTCAGAAGTACATGATGTACTTGTAGATTATGAAGAAAACCCAAAACGTCGACCAAGTCCTGAAGAGGCCTTTATAGCACTAGAAACAGCGATGGCTTGGTACGAGCAAGAAGATGACAGCTGTCCTACACAGCTTCTGCTGTTGAAGAGAATGCGGGACTTAGCAGCCAAAAGGAGACTATCCAGTTTGGTGCAAAAGAGGATTCCTCATTATTTTAAATAGTGGGCTACATCTGTGCAAGTACATGTATACGTAAGTTGCGCATGGTTTTGAATCGTTTGTAATGTTATTTTGAAAACATTTCTCTTTCTTAAAAAAACATAATTAATACAAGTAGTACATGCACTGCTGTGTAATAAAAGATTTTGGTGATACGGTGATCTAATACAGTGTGGGTATTATTATTACAGTACAAGTAAATATGTTTTAATGTGTATTTCCCTTGTGATGGTTAATTATTTTTAGAAATACGAGCGTATGTGTACATGTACTCGATACATTATGTAATCCAATTATCCGAACATTTGATTATCCGAACGATGCTCGGTCCCAAGGGGTTCGGATAAATGGAGTTCTACTGTATATGCAATACAGTTTTAAAATGAGAAATGACATATACAAATCTATTAGCATTTGAATTATTGTGATATAAAACATGCTAATAGCCTCAAACTGTTCTTTACATATAAAAAACTAAGTGATCATGATGTACACTGTTCTTTCGATGTACAGTGTTTTGTAGTTAAGTTATGCTAGGCAATGAAATTGGCAAGATCCTAACTTGGATGCATCTACAATGCCAGGGAAGAGTTTAACCCATTCGACCTGAAACTTACCATGACCTGCAAGCTTTTGTTTCTTTGAATTAGGCTCAGCCATCATTCAGTGGATGAAATATTTCAACTGATAATCTTTGTAGACGAAGAGAATGATAAAAAAATACTACGAACAAAGCAAACGGCTAACAGCAACAACAAAAAAAAAAAATTTATAAACAAAATTATGAACAGAATATCAAATCTAGGAAGAAAAAACGTACCACCAAAAATTTACAAAATTATTATTTACGAGTTGGTAGCTTAAAGTGATAACAGATTGCCACTTTATTAAAAAATAAAGCAGCTAATCTTGAGTGCTGGAATAAAGTAGGCCTACTCAACGCAAACAAACTTTTTTTTTCTAGTTATGAATATTATGACAACTTAACGGAAATATATTGAAGGGCAAGATATAACTGGAAAGATTAATACAGCGATTAAATTGCAACAAAGCAAAACAACAGCAATATTTAACCAAGTTATAAGTACTTAGCTTTTTTTAAACGAAATGGCGTCGAAGTGTGGTGGCAAGCAAACGTGGTCGTTGATAACAGGTAACTTTAAAAATACGCCATGTCACGCTGAAAACCAAAAGCGTTTGAGGCCGAATTCAAAGTTTTTGCCGAATTGTTGGGAATGAAAGGATTTGATTGGTTGCTGGGAGAGACCTCAGTTTAAAAACGGACGCCGAGATTCCCGGAATTAAAAATAAAAAAAAAAATGGTTAAATAAAAACCTGGGCTAGAAAATATTTTCTGATTTAAAATTTTTAAAAACTTGGGTTGGAAAATATTTTTAGAATTTAAAAAAAAAAAAATTTTTTTTTTTTTTTTTTTTTAAATTTTTTTTTTTTTTTTTTTGCGGGGAGAAAAATCCGTACAACGAGTCTGTACGGCCGTACACTGCTAAAAGTATCAAAAATCCGTACATTGTACGAAAAATTCGTACAGGTTGACAGGTATGGTATTGTGTGGTTGTAAAGACGTTATTTCTTACTACACCTGTAGTACACCACTGTAAAGTATCAGTCTGTCTGCTCTGTAAGGAAGAGTGGTGTGTTGTTGAGATCAGGCATGCTCCAGTCTACCCAGCTGTAAATGGGTAACTCACCCTAGTCCTGAGTTAGGGAAGGCAAAGGCTCCAGGGGAAGCAGGCCCTAAACTTGGTCACTTCAGCCGACGCAGGATGG
This sequence comes from Oreohelix idahoensis, assembly GCA_024509875.1. NCBI lineage: Eukaryota > Metazoa > Mollusca > Gastropoda > Stylommatophora > Oreohelicidae > Oreohelix > Oreohelix idahoensis. The sequence continues at coordinate 39,576 of JAMPIV010003321.1, forward strand.
TGTATGTATGAAGTAGTAGTGTAGAGTGTGATTACCGCGAATGGTGTACTGTTCATGTGCTGACCAATATAATCACTCATACACATGTGTCTACAAGGCACCAATGCAGACTGCTGGAATCTTAGTTTACTCAATTTATTCAGACGTACACACTGGGACATACGAGTACATCAGGCTTTGTTGACATAACAATTTGTAGGTATACATAGCAGATCTGAAGTCATGACACATGCAGAAATAATGGGTAGTACATCAAAGTTCAATGTCATGATACATCATCTTATGAAACCACGAAAAGGGGGTTTCTAGCAGGATTGAGATCTCTCTGTCACTGTCCGATAATAAGATAAATAATCTGTTCTCTTGGCAGTGATCAAAACAGACGATGACCGAAATCCAACATGGCTACCTTCCTGAGTTGTCGTTCACTCATTCATAGGAAGAATATCAGCCAAAGTTAATTTACAATGGATATATAAAGGATTTCATGAATGGTTCCATGCAGCACTACGGTGATCAGGTTAGTTCACGTAGCCATAACCGCTGCAGGAAAATCTGTCATCTTCGTCGATACAAAACACGACACTAGCATATCGAAGCACCCAAAAGTCAAGCTAGGCCTAACCGATGAGAGATCATCAAAAATACGAGCTGGGTTTACCTGGAGTCCGAATCATCTATATACTGACATAAGGAGAGTCTCTAACACAAACTATCGTAGAGACACTATCTCCTCCAGAAGAAAAAAACCACTTCGTAAGATATTTTTTCTTGACGAAGGGACCAGCTCTTGAAAAACGTACCCCGCCATTCTTAGCAGTACATCGGAACTCATCACGACTTGTTAAGACAACTCATACTTCCGCTAACAAGAATCTAGTCCCTCATACCCATCCAAAATATACAATATAGGACTGATTCTACTTGTACTAATAATATGTAATACATATGAATTCAGGCCATAAACACAATAAGCAAATTAATATATTTTCTGGCCCTAAAATTAAGTACAAACGCAAGCGTACTATTCTTGCGCTGGATCGATATCCAGACCGATTACTCCTATAATCAAAAGTGTGAATCAAACATGGATTATCTCGCTTTTACAATAAACAGCATTTTCATACACAGATGGATGCATGACTATATTTTCCCATATTAAATAACCATATCGATTTTTTTGTAATATGTGCGTCAAAATTATGCACGCAACAGTGGTTAAGTAGGAAAAATTAGACTGCGAGTACATTTTATGACATTACAGCAAATCACAAATAGGATTTTAAAGTATTTCTGCAATGAAATTCACTCGAGGAAAACTATATCATTCTATTTTAAACCCACAAAAGAGGACTATTTATGCCTTGGGGATAAGAAAACGATCATTGCAGCGCTGGATAGCGACATCTGAAATTTGTAATTCCAGTGTTTTACACACGAAAATTAGGCCAAGAGTGGTGGATATTTTTGACAGAGAATTGATCCGCAGAGACATTTGCAATATGTTTCACAATAATGAGGCAGTGACTTTAAGGAAATTGAAAATTTGGTTAAGAAAGAATAATGACATTGATATTTCCAAATCTATGCTATGGAGGACTATTAGGAGTTTGGGATTCACTTTTAGAAAATATGTTGGTGGTAGAAACCTTATTTGTGAGAAGCCTCATATAGTTGCAATGAGAAGCAAATATTTACGCGAGGTCAGAGAAATGAGAAGAGATTGTTATGATTTTGTGTATTTAGATGAAACTTGGATCAATGCGCACCACAGTAATGAACGAGAATGGCAATCATCTGATGGGACAACTAAGAGACTAGTATTAAGCAGCAAAGGACAGCGCCTAATAATTGCACATGCAGGAAGCAGCCATCATCATCATCATCATCAGTTGCCATCTCCACAACGAAGGTTGGCTGTAATGGATCTCCAACGTCTTCTGTCTCTTGTCTTGGTGGTGCACTCTGATAGACTCTTTCCTGTCCATCTCTTGATGTTATCTTCCCACTTATAGTGCTGTCTTCCCCTTGCACGTTTGCCTTTAACTCTCCCTTCTGTTATGGTCTTCTGCAAGGTGTTATGCCTTTTTATGTGGCCAAAGTATTTTAGCTGCCAAACTTTGACCTCCCTCATTAGTTCTCTCTTCATACCTAGATTTTCTAGGACCTCCTTATTTGTTTTCATCTCTTTCCATGAGATACGCCCCATTCTTCTATATATCCACATTTCAAGAGCCTCAATTCTTTCTTCCAAACGCTTATTCATCGTCCAAGTTTCTGCACCATACAGAAATGCAGAATATATATAACACTTTATGATTCTCAGTTTTAATTTGTGAGACAACTGTTTGGATGTCAGTATATTTTTCATGTTGTTGAATGTAGCTTTGGCCATTCCTATTCTCTTCTTGATCTCTGTTTCACATCTGCCATCTTCTGTTATTATATGACCAAGATATACGTAGCTCTTGACTTGTTCCAGGATTTTCCCATTTACGCTTATCTTTAATGTGGGTTTATCGTCTGTTTTGCTAATTATCATAGTTTTTGTTTTCTCAATATTAATGTCGAGTCCATATTCATGACTTATACTGTTCACTTGCTTCACTAGTTCTTGTAACTCCTGTTCGCTTTCAGCTAACAACACGGTATCATCTGCATATCTAAGGTTGTTTATTGACCTTCCACCGATGTTCAGTCCTGGTATTTCCTGTATCTGTTTGAAAATTTTTTCGGTGTATAAATTAAATAGGCAGGGGGACAGCACACAACCTTGTCTGACACCTCTTTTTATGTCTATGTATGGTGAATAATTCCTTCCCGATCTTACTGTGGCAGTTTGCTCCCAATAAAGGTTACTGAGTATTCTTATATCTTTTCCATCAATACCTATGTCTTCGAGGCATTCAATTATTTTCTCATGATGGACTCTGTCAAAAGCCTTCTTATAGTCAATGAAGCACATATACATACTTTTTTGGACCTCTGTATATTTTTTTGCTAATATTCTTAGGCAAAATATTGCCTCTCTTGTTCCACTGTTCCGTCTAAAACCAAACTGTTCTTCTTGGATTTCGCTGTCTACTTTACTTTTTATTCTTTCCTGTATGATTTTGAGCAGTATCTTAATTGCATGACTCATCAGGCTGATTGTTCTGAAGTCTGAACATTCTGTTGCATTTGGTTTTTTGGGCAATGTTATGAAAACTGATGTCTTCATGTCGTGTGGTATATATCCTGTATTGTATATATCATTGCATATTTCTGTGATTGTATCTATACCAAAGCTCTCCAGAGCTTCTATCATTTCAATTTTCATCTTATCCATGCCTGCTGATTTTCCTTTTTGTATCATATGAATGGCATTCTCTTCTTCTGATCTGAGAATGTTTGGGCCTTCATTAGAATCTGGTGATGGTTTTTTACCTCTGTTGTCCTCGAATAGTTCTTTTACGTATTCTGCCCATCTGTTTGATATGTCTTTCTCATCAAGTAATATTGCACCATTTTTGTTCTTAATACAGCTTCCTCCCTGTGCAAACCGCGACCGATTTGATAATTTCTTTATTTCATCATGCATATCTCTTGTCATGTGCTTTGCTTCCAAGTCTTCTATTTCCTTGCATTTTGTTTCTATCCACCGTTCTTTTGCTTCTCTACATATAGTACGTATGTCATTGTCTATTGTTTTATATTCTGGAGTGTTTTTTGCTTTCTTTCTTTCTGCCATTTTATTCAAGATGTCATCTGTCATCCAAATTTGATTTTTCTTAGACTCCTTTTTAGGTAAATTTGCATTTGCTGATTGTATGCTTGTTTTTAAGCATTCCCATTTTGCGGCTGCTTTTTCTTCTGGGTTTTCTCTTCTATACTGCTCCATGCTTTCTGTCAATAACTTACTTACTTACTTAGTCGTTCCCCTTCTACCGTGAGGTGTAGAGGTTTGGAAGAGAGAGCGCCAGACTATTCTATCGGCTGTCTTCCTCCTGGCCTGGTTCCATTCTAGTCCTCGGTCCTTCAAAGATTGTCTAATGTTGTCCTCCCAGCGGACTCTGGGTCGTCCTCGGGGTCTGGATCCTTGGCTCTTTGTTTCCCATGCTTGTCATGGTAGTCGATCTTCTCCCATTCTGCAGACATGGCCAAACCATCTTAATTGGGACTGTTCTACTTGGGTCTGTAGGTGGTGGCATTTTAGGCCTTGACGTATCGTCTGGTTGCGTACCATGTCTCTTCTTGTTACTTCAACCACCTTCCTCAGATACCTCATTTCTGAGGTTTGGATCTGGCTTTTATGGGTTGTAGTCATATTGATAACTGTTGATATTTATTTTTGACATCGATTAAATATTTCTGTTTTATATCTGGTTGTTTCAGTGCTGATATTTCTATCTGGGGTTCCTCCTGTCTTCTGTTTCCTGCTTTTTTCAGCTTTATATTTACTTTGATGACGACTGGATTGTGATCTGAATTTATGTCGGCACCAGGATGTGTCTTTGCACTTGTGACACTGTTCTTAAATCTATGTTTTATCATGATATAGTCGATTTGATTTCGTGTTACATCTCCTGGGCTTTTCCATGTGTATAATTTCCTTGGGTGGTGTTCAAAAAAGGTGTTACATATGACAGCTGGTTTTCTTCACAGAACTGGATAAGTGTCTCCTCTATCATTTCTTGTCCCTAATCCATACTGTCCTACTATTTTCTTGTATTTTCCTTTTCCTGCTTTTGCATTCATATCACCCATTACTATCAACACATCTGTAGATTTGACTGGTTTAAGTGTGTGTTGTAGCTCCTCATAGTATTCTTCTATTTCTTCCTCGCTGTGATCTTTAGTTGGTGCATAAGTTTGTAAGATTGATATATCGAATGGCTTTGCTCTCATCTTTAGTAACATCATTCTGTCATTGTGTGTCCAGTATCCACATACATATTTTTCCAACTCCTTCTTTATCAACATTCCTACCCCTCTTTCATGTTTTTCTCCTCCTGAGTGTATAAGCGTGTACTGGTCTCTTGTTATGTAGCCTGTATCCAAAAGTCTTGCCTCTGCAACTCCCAGTATATCGAGTTTCATGTCTGTTGCCTCTAATATAAGATTGTCAAGCTTTCCTTCTCCGTTTAGAGTTCTAACATTCCATGTTCCTATTTTTAGGCTTCTCCTACTAGTTTTTAGGTGGTCTTTCTCAGAATGCTCCCTTTCAACAGAATTTAAGGAACACTCGTCATTATGTACTTCCTTACTCATTAGAGGAGTTGCCTCTTCCCTGTTAATTTGTACAGTAGATTCTTCCCCAGGGGACAGAGAGTTCTCTACATATCGGTTCTTATCTTGTTGTTGTGAAACCCATTACGTTCTGTAGGAAGTACGTGGTAAGGCCCCAATCTCTTCCACGGTGGCTAGCCATTGTCTTTTTCTATGTCCAACATGCCTCTAGTGCGCCACACGTTTTGCTGTTTCGCTTTGCGAGCCGTTGATCTTCTCAGATTCATCCGCCTCACTCACTGTCTCAGTCTTTGTGTACTACTTGAGTAAGATTGCTCCTACTCCACCCATGTAGTTTAGCCAGTCAGCCAAGACTGTTTCCCGGGATGTGGCCACCGCCGTACACAAGCGGTATTCGAGGAGCCATACATGAGCTAGATAAAGAGAGGAGAACCAAATAGGATCCTGACTATTCTTAAAAGGACATCATGGGCTTCTAAATAATACTGAACTCATATTTGTTTCAAAATCCACAGATAATAGGGATTATCATACAGAGATGAATGGCAAGATGTTTCAAGATTGGATTGTGAATCATGTACTTCCTTCATTGGATAGACCGTCGTGTTTGATAATGGACAATGCTTCATATCACAACGTTGTGGCACCAGAAGATAAATTTCCTAATTCATCAAGTACGAAAGATGTAATAAAGATTTGGCTGACCAAAAACAACATTCCATTCAACGAAATGTCCCTGAAGCCTGAATTACTTGGAATTGTAAAAAAGACACAGCATACAAAGATATTTCACATAGACAAGGCAATCCATGAACATGGTCACAGATGTTTAAGATTGCCTCCTTACCATTCTCACTTAAACCCAATAGAATTAGTCTGGGCTAAAATTAAGGAACAGGTAGCAACAGAAAATAGAACGTTCAAATTAAAATATGTTGAAATACTTACAAAAGCCACCATCTCCAATATAGCCAGGGATTATTGGAAGAAATGTGAGAACCATGTCTTACAAGAGGAAGAGGAATATTGGACGAATGATGGTTTGTCCTTCATTCAGCCGAGATTGATTATCAATTTCTCAGAGACATCTGATTATGATTCGGTTGAAGTTTAATTTCTTTAAAGATAACCTTACCGTTATTTACATGCACAGTAGAGGAGCAACATTCCATTATAATATTTATGAACTGCAAAGTGGTGATACCTATTGAAATAATTAGATCACTGAAGGTCCAGTTTGGTAGCGCACTAAATGTCAATGACAAACAATGTCACAAGTATCTCGCATGCAGATCATTTAAGAAATCATCTTCAACAGGTATTCATATGCAAACGTGATGGCCACATTATTGTAATAGTAGACACGCCTATGCCTAATCAATTCACAGAATCTGTGACTGAAGTGGTAAAATTTCTTTTCTTGATACACAATAATTAGTATGCCGACAAAGATCAAAGGATTTCATTCGTTTATGTGAACTAGACAAGATGCACAGATATAAGGTATATATCTGTTGGGTCTAACCCAATATAACATTGTATGCAAAAAATGGCATTAATACGTTGGACGGTTAATCAGATAATTACATTTGTTTGAGGGCAAACCTAGTGAAACATGCTATAGTATAGTTAATATAACATTTTCTCATAAATATATTAACTGCTTGTTTTAAAACACCACCTCTCATGTTGGTGCCAGAGTAAAACCTAAACACCTGTCAAACACAATTGGCCATCTCTCATGTTGGTGCCAGAGTAAAACCTAAACACCACCTGTCAAACACAATTGGCCCTCTCTCATGTTGGTGCCAGAGTAAAACCTAAACACCACCTGTCAAACACAATTAGCCCTCTCTCAGGTTGGTGCCAGAGTAAAACCTAAACACTACCTGTCAAACAAACTTGGCCCTCTCTCATGTTGGTGCCAGAGTAAAACCTAAACACTACCTGTCAAACACAATTGGCCCTCTCTCATGTTGGTGCCAGAGTAAAACCTAAACACCACATGTCAAACACAATTAGCCCTCTCTTCTGTTGGTGCCAGAGTAAAACCTAAACACCACCTGTCAAACAAAATTGGCTCTCTCTCTCTCTCTCATGTTGGTGCCAGAGTAAAACCTAAACACCACCTGTCAAACACAATTAGCCCTCTTTCAGGTTTGTAGTGGTTTTTGATGTTATTGCGTGGTTGCTATGTTACCTAGTGTACTGGATGAGGTCAGCTGTGAAGGCTCCTGAAGATATCAGTTTATGTGAGTTACAGAATGCCTTTCTGCTACCGCTAATGACCTCAAACAGACCTATTCTGCTATTATGTATGTTAGCTACGTTTATTGTCTAGGGTAATGAAATGTGATGTGTAGGTAATGAAATGTGGTGTGTAGGTAATGAAATACACAGACACACACATGTAACACTAAGTCTAATAATATTAAGTTCTATGATTAACTCAACTAACACTGGCTTTAGAATTTAGATATTAGAATTTTTTTTAATTTATTTAGTCCTGAACCAAATTTTCTTATGGTCAGGACGTATGAAGCAATATATCAACAAAATGTATATATATTGAATAATCACAATGAAACACTTTGTACATAGATATATGGGTTACATTGGTTAATATTAACAATAACTACAGTCTTTTTGGAAAACTAGCACTGGATGTCTGGTCGTGGTGGTGTCATCACGCCCGATCTCTGTGTACAATAGTCATTGTCTCTTTAATTATGGAACTGAGGTAAAGTTTCTATGCACAAGGATTGTTTTAGTGTGGAAAATTTTTGATGAATCAACAGCAGGCCAGGTTTTCAACTTATCTGGCCTGTGACGATGTAGTAAAGAATTCAAGTGGCCCACTCGTCACAGTTGCTGAGGTAAAATGGTAGGCTTCTAAGTCATCCACTCTTGGATCTCTTCAAAGCATCTGACACTAGTGTAGTGCCAGACCAGAAACTCTGAAACCAAAATTTGTGCCATGTGTCAACACACTGCCTACTTCACCAATTTTACAAACAACAAAGCAAAAACAGTACAAAGACCGGGTCAGATCTCTCTGACAGACCAAGCACATCTCACCCAGGCGGTATCAAATAGCACTAGTTTCCCATTCCTTTATGAACTGCACTGCATCTGAAATATTTTCATTAATCTCTTTTTTTTCTATAGAATAAGGTGGGTGATATGTTCCCACTGATTTCCTGAAATAAAGAGCTGTCTTTTACATTCTTGGTTATGTTTTTTTCATTTGGTTCATTGCCTCCAGGCCCTGGACTGTCGCTGGGGACCTAGAATAAGTACTCACTTGTCGTAATCATTTTTCATTATATGGCAGTATCAATCACTCAGAATTGTTAAATAAAAAGGTTAATGAATTTTTCTCCTTACCACAATTCAAAATTGAAAACACAGTTACGTTGTACTAGTAAAACTCAGCTGAGCTGCTGGCTAGATTATGGCGTTCCACTGATAATATATAATATCTCCTGGAAATCACTCTTCTAGCATTAACGAACTGTGTATATGGACAGTCTTTTAAAAAATGGCACTTGCGGGCGTCTTTCTTTCTATAATATGAACTCTTTCGTCCAATCAGCGGACTTCCCCTCTACCTTTCAAATATTTAAACTACAATGTCCAATTTCGGTCCAGTCTCAGTCTAGTGTGTAGTATTTTTCTGTCGGTCTGTCCGTCCCAACTTGGTTTTTCCCAAAATTACACTTGTTTTTGGACTAACTACAAGAAAAAACTACACAAATTTTGCCTCCCCCTACTTCTAAGATCTCTATGCTAAGTTATTTTTAGCTACTATCCTCCTATCCTGCCCCTAGTCCACATGTAATGTTTTTCTGCATTTTTAGTCTCAAGGACGTCAAAATGTAACTTTAGTGAAAGTATGCACAAAAAACTGTCTGCTCGTCTGTATTGAACAATACAGTCTTTCGTCAATATCTTTCGTGTTATCTGTCCGTCTTCGTAATCAAAATAATATTATTTCTCAGAAAAAGATGGGCTATCAAACTAGCTAATTTTTATTCTCCTAATCTTATTATTAAGAAAGTACCTATTTTTTTCAATGTTAGTTTTGAAATTTGTTTTTGTACCTTCGTTCACGGCGTTTGCCGCTATATTCAAACTAAAACGACTAATTACCGTAAAACGTCAAAGATACGTCTGTTTCTGATAAGAGCTAAGGTCGTTTTCGTATCCAATTCCTACATTGTGTCACTAGTGTCGTAATTTTTTTTATAAAACTACAAATTGCGTCTGCTAGACTTTTAGATTCAAGCACGTGTGCAGATCGCATTATTTTTTTCTTTTCTTTCCTCTCCGTTCTTGCCCTGTCTAAACTAATATGCCGTTTTTGTGTCTTCATGTTATAACTAGTTGGTTTTAAATGGCGCTACAAAACGCTGGCGTGGGCGAGAATGTATCAGCATATCTTACCTATATTTGTATCCCTACATGTTATTTTACCTCTTATCTTTATAAATGGAGGAATTTTAGCATTGTATCACTGTAATCTCACCACAAGGTTGGTGCCAGAGTAAAACCTAAACACCGCCTGTCAAATACAATAGGCCCTCTCTCATGTTGGTGTCAGAGTAAAATCTAAACACCACCTGTCAAACACAATTGGCCCTCTCTCATGTTGGTGCCAGAGTAAAACCTAAACACCACCTGTCAAACACAATTGGCCCTCTCTCATGTTGGTGCCAGAGTAAAACCTAAACACCACCTGTCAAACACAATTAGCCCTCTTTCAGGTTGGTGCCAGAGTAAAACCTAAACACCACCTGTCAAACAAACTTGGCCCTCTCTCATTTTGGTGCCAGAGTAAAACCTAAACACCACATGTCAAACACAATTAGCCCTCTCTCATGTTGGTGCCAGAGTAAAACCTAAACACCACCTGTCAAACACAATTAGCCCTCTCTCAGGTTGGTGCCAGAGTAAAACCTAAACACCACCTGTCAAACACAATCGGCCCTCTCTCATGTTGGTGTCAGAGTAAAACCTAAACACCACCTGTCAAACACAATTAGCCCTCTCTCAGGTTGGTGCCAGAGTAAAACCTAAACACCACCTGTCAAAAAAAATTGGCCCTCTCTCGTGCTGTTGCCAGAGTAAAACCTAAACACCACATGTCAAACACAATTAGCCCTCTCATGTGTTGGGGCCAGAGTAAAACCTAAACACCACCTGTCAAACAAAATTGGCTCTCTCTCTCTCATGTTATTGCCAGAGTAAAACCTAAACACCACCTGTCAAACACAATTAGCCCTCTTTCAGGTTGGTGCCAGAGTAAAACCTAAACACCACCTGTCAAACACAATTAGCCCTCTTTCAGGTTGGTGCCAGAGTAAAACCTAAACACCACCTGTCAAACACAATTGGTCCTCTCTCATGGTGGTGCCAGAGTAAAACCTAAACACCACCTGTCAAACACAATTGGCCCTCTCTTATGGTGGTGCCAGAGTAAAACCTAAACACCACCTGTCAAACACAATTGGCCCTCTCTCATGTTGGTGCCAGAGTAAAACCTAAACACCACCTGTCAAACACAATTGGCCCTCTCTCATGTAAGTGGCAGAGTAAAACCTAAACACCACCTGTCAAACACAATTGGCCCTCTCTCATGTAAGTGGCAGAGTAAAACCTAAACACCACCTGTCAAACACAATTGGCCCTCTCTCATGTTGGTGCCAGAGTAAAACCTAAACACCACCTGTCAAACATAATTAGCCTTTTCTCATGTTGGTGCCAGAGTAAAACCTAAACACCACCTGTCAAACACAATTAGCCCTCTCTCATGTTGGTGCCAGAGTAAAACCTAAACACCACCTGTCAAACACAATTAGCCCTCTCTCATGGTGGTGCCAGAATAAAACCTAAACACCACCTGTCAAACACAATTAGCCCTCTCTCATGTTGGTGCCAGAGTAAAACCTAAACACCACCTGTCAAACACAATTGGTCCTCTCTCATGGTGGTGCCAGAGTAAAACCTAAACACCACCTGTCAAATACAATTGGCCCTCTCTTATGGTGGTGCCAGAGTAAAACCTAAACACCACCTGTCAAACACAATTGGCCCTCTCTCGTGTTGGTGCCAGAGTAAAACCTAAACACCACCTGTCAAACACAATTGGCCCTCTCTCATGTAAGTGGCAGAGTAAAACCTAAACACCACCTGTCAAACACAATTGGCCCTCTCTCATGTTGGTGCCAGAGTAAAACCTAAACACCACATGTCAAACACAATTAGCCTTTTCTCATGTTGGTGCCAGAGTAAAACCTAAACACCACATGTCAAACACAATTAGCCCTCTCATGTGTTGGTGCCAGAGTAAATCCTAAACACCACCTGTCAAACAAAATTGGCTCTCTCTCTCATGTTATTGCCAGAGTAAAACCTAAACACCACCTGTCAAACACAATTAGCCCTCTTTCAGGTTGGTGCCAGAGTAAAACCTAAACACCACCTGTCAAACACAATTGGCCCTCTCTCATGTTGGTGCCAGAGTAAAACCTAAACACCACCTGTCAAACACAATTAGCCCTCTTTCAGGTTGGTGCCAGAGTAAAACCTAAACACCACCTGTCAAACACAATTGGCCCTCTCGCAGGTTGACACCAGAGTACAACCTAAACACCACCTATCAAACACAATTGGCCCTCTCTCATGGTGGTGCCAGAGTAAAACCTAAGCACCACCTGTCAAACACAATTGGCCCTCTCTCATGTTGGTGCCAGAGTAAAACCTAAGCACCACCTGTCAAACACAATTGGCCCTCTCTCATGTTGGTGCCAGAGTAAAACCTAAACACCACCTGTCAAACATAATTGGCCCTCTCTCATGTTGGTGCCAGAGTAAAACCTAAACACCACCTGTCAAACACAATTGGCCCTCTCTCATGTTGATGCCAGAGTAAAACCTAAACACCACCTGTCAAACACAATTGGCCCTCTCTCATGTTGGTGCCAGAGTAAAATCTAAACACCACCTGTCAAACACAATTGGCCCTCTCTCATGTTGGTGCCAGAGTAAAACCTAAACACCACCTGTCAAACACAATTGGCCCTCTCTCATGTAAGTGGCAGAGTAAAACCTAAACACCACCTGTCAAACACAATTGGTCCTCTCTCATGTTGGTGCCAGAGTAAAACCTAAACACCACCTGTCAAACACAATTAGCCTTTTCTCATGTTGGTGCCAGAGTAAAACCTAAACACCACCTGTCAAACACAATTAGCCCTCTCTCATGTTGGTGCCAGAGTAAAACCTAAACACCACCTGTCAAACACAATTAGCCCTCTCTCATGGTGGTGCCAGAATAAAACCTAAACACCACCTGTCAAACACAATTAGCCCTCTCTCATGTTGGTGCCAGAGTAAAACCTAAACACCACCTGTCAAACACAATTGGTCCTCTCTCATGGTGGTGCCAGAGTAAAACCTAAACACCACCTGTCAAACACAATTGGCCCTCTCTTATGGTGGTGCCAGAGTAAAACCTAAACACCACCTGTCAAACACAATTGGCCCTCTCTCATGTTGGTGCCAGAGTAAAACCTAAACACCACCTGTCAAACACAATTGGCCCTCTCTCATGTAAGTGGCAGAGTAAAACCTAAACACCACCTGTCAAACACAATTGGCCCTCTCTCATGTAAGTGGCAGAGTAAAACCTAAACACCACCTGTCAAACACAATTGGCCCTCTCTCATGTTGGTGCCAGAGTAAAACCTAAACACCACCTGTCAAACATAATTAGCCTTTTCTCATGTTGGTGCCAGAGTAAAACCTAAACACCACCTGTCAAACACAATTAGCCCTCTCTCATGTTGGTGCCAGAGTAAAACCTAAACACCACCTGTCAAACACAATTAGCCCTCTCTCATGGTGGTGCCAGAATAAAACCTAAACACCACCTGTCAAACACAATTAGCCCTCTCTCATGTTGGTGCCAGAGTAAAACCTAAACACCACCTGTCAAACACAATTGGTCCTCTCTCATGGTGGTGCCAGAGTAAAACCTAAACACCACCTGTCAAACACAATTGGCCCTCTCTTATGGTGGTGCCAGAGTAAAACCTAAACACCACCTGTCAAACACAATTGGCCCTCTCTCGTGTTGGTGCCAGAGTAAAACCTAAACACCACCTGTCAAACACAATTGGCCCTCTCTCATGTAAGTGGCAGAGTAAAACCTAAACACCACCTGTCAAACACAATTGGCCCTCTCTCATGTTGGTGCCAGAGTAAAACCTAAACACCACATGTCAAACACAATTAGCCTTTTCTCATGTTGGTGCCAGAGTAAAACCTAAACACCACCTGTCAAACACAATTAGCCCTCTCTCATGTTGGTGCCAGAGTAAAACCTAAACACCACCTGTCAAACACAATTAGCCGTCTCTCATGGTGGTGCCAGAGTAAAACCTAAACACCACCTGTCAAACACAATTAGCCCTCTCTCATGGTGGTGCCAGAGTAAAACCTAAACACTACCTGGATGACTGGTTTTGGTTTTAAGGACTATCTTCATTGCACACGGACAACTGCATCAGTGCTTCAATCTTCTCGTTTAGATCACACTAGGAGAATCTCAGCACAGTGCACCTGGAGGAGAAAGTTTTAAGTAGTGCATACCAAACTTACCTGTGTTACACTATTCGTGGATGGTCATGAGTGCCAGTGCTTGCCAAAGAAGGAGTGCCAACAACTGATACATGCATAAACTGTACATTTAGATAATAACTATACATGCACAATTTGCAGTTACCTTTTACGTGAATTGGTTCATGTGTAGTTACATATAGCTATAGTTTCAGCGCAGTTTATCAAATGTCAAGGTCTTTTATACAGTATTTGGACATGTGCCCTAATATAACTGTAGGTTGAACAGGACAGCCTCACCAAAACGAGGCAAACTTGTATTTAGAAAAAAAAAACAAATGTCAACGTGAAGACTCACAAAATTATTAAAATAATGAAAAACGTAAATATTTAGAAATTATTTTTAAAAAATTAATTTTAAATTTTGATTGGAAGCAAGTAGAAGCTGTAAGCATGGAAAATAAACTGGCAGTTAGCAATCAATTATACTCAATAGTGTTGTGTTCTTGTACCTCGTCTAAAGTGAGAGTCTTGAAAATAAAATTATTAGGCACACAAGAAATAAGCAGATTGATTTTATTAGGTGTATTTGAAGACGAGGAAAATTATAAACTATCGTGACAGCAGAGAAAATTGACTTTAAAAGATGAAGAGGTCAACGAAATGAGGAAAACAATAATAAAGAAGAAAATCAACAACAACATTACAGGATCTAGGGATTAGAAGATTTGGAAAGACATGATCACTCACACAGTTAGTATAGCACTATTGGTATGACTCATGATGATGATGATCACTCACACAGTTAGTATAGCACTATTGGTATGACTCATGATGATGATGATCACTCACACAGTTAGTATAGCACTATTGGTATGACTCATGATGATGATGATCACTCACACAGTTAGTATAGCACTATTGGTATGACTCATGATGATGATGATCACTCACACAGTTAGTATAGCACTATTGGTATGACTCATGATGATGATGATGATGATCACTCACACAGTTAGTATAGCACTATTGGTATGACTCATGATGATGATGATCACTCACACAGTTAGTATAGCACTATTGGTATGACTCATGATGATGATGATCACTCACACAGTATAGCACTATTGGTATGACTCATGATGATGATGATCACTCACACAGTATAGCACTATTGGTATGACTCATGATGATGATGATCACTCACACAGTTAGTATAGCACTATTGGTATGACTCATGATGATGATCACTCACACAGTTAGTATAGCACTATTGGTATGACTCATGATGATCACTCACACAGTTAGTATAGCACTTTTGGTATGACTCATGATGATGATTTTGGATATTCACTACTTTGGGTAAGAAAGAAATAAGTGCTTCATTATTGTGTCAATAACATTGCTGTTCCAATCACGTTAATAAACTATATTTTATTTTTTCTACATTGCTGAGTTTTCGTTGGAATATTACAGTTGGATACATTGACATAACCACTATACAAGACATTGCTTTTCACTAACCATAAAAAAGGGTACGAACGAACTCTGGGAAGGAAGAATAAAACAAGGTCAAGAATTTCCATCTCAGGCGGACAGACCTGTAACGACTTGAACCAAGAAACGTACAAGAGTTAGCGCTCTTCAAAATATTTACCTGCGGTCATCCATTAACTGAAACTGACCCGGTCAGCTGACAGACACACACACATTCTTTCATTGATGTAGTAAACACAGCCCGGTAATACGATACTATTTGATGCCGCGACCTACGCACAAATAGCTGCACTGCCACACACTAGGGGTGATGTGGTCAACATCATGCCGGCCGCCTTGACCTTCCCAGAGTTACTCTGGTACCCAATTCACGAGGCTGGGTCGACCCTGGAGCCGTTTGCGGTCTAAAAAATCCTACCTCAACTGGGGATTGAACCATGGACCACCGAGCTAGAAAGCCAGTGCGCTAACCACTGCGCTACCGCGGCTCCTGATGATGATAAGACTAATGTATAATTATGATATTAGCATGAACATTCATTCATTGAGTGCAATTCCAACTGGCATTGGCAACTATGTGTCTCCATTTCCTATAGTTTCTTGAACCAGCTATGTCTTGAATGTCTTCCCCAGCCACATGGTCAGTTTGTCAAAGTGTTTCTCTGTCTGCCTTCCTCTTTTCTTTGCATTGGATTTACGGTGTCTCAATTTTTTTCTCTTTGTATGATGTGCCCACGTGACTATTTGTTTCATCATGCTGATTAAGTGACAGCTTTCTTCTGTTTTTCTAAGGACTTTCATTTTATTTTCTGGCTGTCAAGATATTCAATGCTTAGGCCTACTTCTTGGAAAACCACATCTCTTGTGTCTCCAAATTTCTTTCCATCTGTCGTTTAGTGTCCAGGTCTCACACAGATTAGTATTATAGAATGTGTATAGCATCATCAATGTGGAACTGATGACAAAGAGCCAGTGGAACAAGATATGAGACGAAGATACTGGCGATGGATAGGACACACACTGAGAAGATACTGGAGATGGATAGGACACACACTGAGAAGATACTGGAGATGGATAGGACACACACTGAGAAGAATGTTGATAGCATTACAGGCAGACTTCATTCTGGAATCTCCAGGGTTAAGGAGGTAGAGGAAGAAAAAACAACACATGGACAAGAGAGATGGACACAGACATGGACAAGAGAGATGGACATAGACATGGACAAGAGAGATGGACAAGAGAGATGGACATAGACATGGACAAGAGAGATGGACATAGACATGGACAAGAGAGATGGACACAGACATGGACAAGAGAGATGGACATAGACATGGACAAGAGAGATGGACATAGACAAGAGAGATGGACATAGACATGGACACAGACATGGACAAGAGAGATGGACACAGACATGGACAAGAGAGATGGACACAGACATGGACAAGAGAGATGGACATAGACATGGACAAGAGAGATGGACATAGACATGGACAAGAGAGATGGACAAGAGAGATGGACACAGACATGGACAAGAGAGATGGACATAGACATGGACAAGAGAGATGGACACAGACATGGAAAGACTTTGAGCTGATGGCATGGAACCTAAAGACTTGGCATAAGTTTGTTGAAGGCATATGTTCCTTTTGGCCAGCTATAGAGTGATGATGATGAAAACATGGTAATACTCTCTCTTCTTCACAACCAAAGCTAGTTTTCTGGTTAAAAAAATTTTTTGTGTAGTGGAAAATTTGATTTGGTCTCTGACAATATTTCCTGGCCTATGTTCTATTGGCAGCTGAAAGGTTATTGTTGAACGGAATCGACATCATTGCACTCTTTGCAAACCCATAGGTGCTCAGTCTCCCTCAGTATATGTCGAAGAGTGTGAATGCTAACTGTTCCTGTAGCTCGCTGGTTGTATACACGACGGATGCATCCTCTCAAAAGTCCATCCCTGCTAGCCTTACGTTTGATGCCAAATTCCAATAGTCTTAACTTTGGTGATTTATCTATTGTAGTGTCATTCTCTAACAGGTGATCATTAATTGTTCTCAGTATCTCTCACTTATCCATATACAGTAGCCTCGCTGTGGGTGCTCTTAATGCTAGTCTGTCTGCTCTCTCATTAATGCATGACCAGGACAGTAGATGTGGTGTGGACCAGCTCCTGCAAATTCGAAGTTTCTATGAATATTTTCCATTCATGCCGTAGCCAACCATTTTGAACCTTTTGAAGCATGGACTGAGAATCTGACACAATGACTGCCTTTGTTAATGAAGTTTCAGTCAGCCACCTTAAGGCTGCAGTAACTGTCTCTACCTCCATTCTCATGATGGAAGTTGTCATCTTGTAAGCCCCAATATGCTCGGTGATGGTTCTGCCCTTTATCCTAGTAGAGAAGCTCTAACGTGATTTCTTACCACGCATCACAAACCCATCTGTATACACAATGGCATCATTAGCCCCGTCTTACCACGCATCACAAACCCATCTGTATACACAATGGCATCATTAGCCCCGTCTCACGGGATTTACTCCCCTTGCTCTGCAGTGATGGTCCAACAATGGCCAAAACCTAGAGTAACTAATGAGGGTGTTCAAATGTATCTACCTTCGCTCAAGATTACTCCTGGCAGAACTGTAGATAGAAGGATGAGGATGCTTCTATCTCGAGGGAGTGTTCATAAGATAATTTAGTAATCAAGAACAGTGCTTTATTGGACTGAGCAGTTGTTAACTTTGTATCTGCCCGCCAACATTTATGAAGAATTATGTATTTTAGCTTGTTCAAGCCCCCAACTCACCCGTGTGTTACTGGGGCCTGAAAGGGGAGCAAAGAATAGTAACACTGTTCCCCGCAATGCATGTCGTAGAAAGTGACTAAGGAAGGTTGGGCATGGGGCTGGTTACCCCATCCTGTAAAAAATTTAAACCACAAAAAACTTCAACTAATATGGACAAGTCAGTTTAGGAAAATAAAACACAGTCATTCAAGACAGGAGAAGGTCCTCTCGCAGGGAGACATACGATGCAACACGGAGAAAGCCGAAAGGAGTCCATGTTACTGACTAACCTTCTTTCTTCTAGGAGAACTTCCAGATTTGGCACCTGGAATGTTCGGACATTAAACGAACAAGGGAAAGTGGCCCAAGTAGCAGCAGAAATGAGGGAATATAAAATCAAGGTTCTGGGACTATGTGAAACAAAGTGGAAGGGGGTAGACAAGAAGAAACACATCACAGGTGAATTGGTGCTGTCCTCAGGACATGAAAATGAAAGTTCACACCACAGTGAAGGGGTAGCTCTTATGTTATCTAAAGAAGCACAGAAAGCACTCATTGTATGGGAAGCCGTTGGACCCAGAATAATAACAGCCACTTTTAAAACAGCTAAAAAGAAAATACATGTAAATGTCATCCAATGTTATGCAATAACTAATGACAAAGAAGAGTCTGTGAAAGAAGCATTTTATACTAGACTACAGGAAATTATGGAAAAAGTAAAAAGAAGAGACATCACAATTTTGATTGGTGACATGAATGCAAAGATAGGTACAGAAGAATTCATGGGAAAACATGGGCTAGGAATAATGAATGAAAATGGGGAACTATTCTCAAACTTCTGGGCTTTAAATCAACTGGCTATAGGAGGAAGCATGTTTCCACATAAGAGAATACACAAGGCAACATGGATATCACCAGACCATAGAACAGAAAATCAGATTGATCATATATGCATAAAGAAGTTTAGATCATCATTGCAGGATGTAAAGGTATATAGGGGAGCAGATGTGGCATCAGATCACCACCTTCTGATAGCCAAAGTAAAAATGAAACTCAAAAGATAAGCAAAAATGCACAATTATAGAAAACAATTTAATGTTGGACATCTAAGAAATAAAAAAACAAACAAGAGACAAACTTGCGGTCACAATATCCAACAAATTTCAGGTACTCCAACAGCTGGAAGAGGCAGAGAATATAGAAGACTATTGGCAGCAAATCAAAACGGTATGGAATGAGACATGTGAAGAAATACTGGGGAAAAGGGAATGACAACAAAAAGCATGGATAACAACAGAAACCATGAATAAGATAAAAGACAGGAAAAACAAGAAAGCAGATTCAAACAAAAGCAAAACCAGAAGTTCCAAAGCCAAGGCTCAAGAAGTGTACACAGAAGCAAACAAAGAAGTAAAAAGAAATATCAAAAGAGACAAGAGGAAGTATATTGAGGAGTTAGCAAGAGAGGCAGAAGAAGCTGCAGCCAAAAGAAATATTAGAGAACTGCACAACAGCACAAAGAAGCTAACAGGGAAATACAAGCAAACAAGTTGCCTCATAAAAGACAAGAATGGAAAACTTCTCAGCAATATACAAGAGCAAATGAAGTGGTGGACAGAATATTTTGAGGACCTTCTCAATAGACCAGCTCCACAAAACCCCCCGGACATCCAGCTAGCAGAAGAAGAGCTACAAATTAACGGTGAAAGACGAACAAAGGAAGAAATAAAGAAAGCCATAAAGCTTCTAAGAGATGGAAAAGCGTCTGGACCTGATGGCATTCCAGCAGAGGCCATCAAAGCAGATATCAACACGGCTACAGAGATGTTATATAAATTACTTGGTAAAGTCTGGGAAAAGGAAGAGATACCAGCAGAATGGAAGGAAGGACATCTGTGTGACGACTGGCCTAATCTTCTCTTCTTTTTAATTTAAAAGACACCATTTTTTTTTTTGTAAATCTTCAATGCGTGATCGGAAAGCCGGTAAAAATACGCTGGAAATTTCGCTCGTTGATATCAACTCTAGCGTCTAGTACTATTTTTAGATTAACGACGTCATTCTAGACTAACCTCCGTGACCTGAAACCAGTTTTAATTTATAGCCGACTACTTAGACTTAGGTAGAACCAGTTTAACCCACTGTAGGAAACCCTCACGTGACTTTTAACGTTATTGATTGGAGCGTCTATCAGACGCCAAAGTTACATGAGGCACGCTTCAGGTCACGTGCCCAAGCAAAAATAACACGCTAAAAATTGCGCCAACCGAGGCTATTGCCATTTGCATTCAGGAAGGGGAGGGGGCCAGACCTAATCTAAGACCGCTGCGAATTCACGCGTTAAAGCACTGTGACGCCACGTGTCTAAATTGCTGATTAGAGTCCAAAATCTAAGTAGTCTATGGGGGAGCCTTGCACGACAGTCCAATCTCAGAGAAGAATACGGAGTCGAACACAGTGAAGGCAGATCCAAACCATTCGAGATCTACCCGGTGCAACGTCATAAGGAGACAGGACAAACAACCACGCTTCACTATCAGACAGGGGCTGAAAAGCTAAGTACCTGTTTAAAAGGGAACTCATCCTATCAATGCCTTAGCCCGAGCCAGTATATGAGGAAAATACTTGAACTGTGAGACGTATAACATACCGCGTACACATAATTTCCATCGACAATACCATCATTCACCATTCATTCATTTTAATTTTAATAAACCAGTTGGGTGTATATAATGTATCCCATTCCTTGTTCATTCTGTTAGGTGTTACATATTGTCTGATGTTCATCTTATTTTATAAGGGAGGGGGCCCCTAAAATATAATATATAATCCCAGTAATAATTAAGGATAATAATAATAGATAACTGAGAAGAGGACTACGGTAGCGTGAGACCAAATATCTCCTTACAAACGTTTCCAGACCTTGTCTAGTTATGAGAATTTACCCTCTTTGTCTCCCTTCAGCCGGTGGAGGACCCCAACAGGACCTCTTCAGCAAAATCTTCCTCTGGGTGATCCAGGCAAAACTTCACTTAATTTATTTATATTATTTCTACTACTATAAGTTCTTATCCTTCCTGCGCTACGCCACACTGGGGTCTCAGTCCGGGATTTGAATTATATATATATAAATATATCATATCTCTGGGATAGCATCATTCATTCATTCATTACAGTATGCCATTCAAACACACGTATTTTCACACAGTTTAACTCTAAGAAAGAGAGACATTTTTTCCTAAGTATTTCAATAAATAATTTTGCCATAGGAATAGGAATTGGCTCAGTGCATTGATTTGGTGAATCCTTTTATATATGTTGTGTGTTTTAATTAAGTTAGATTAATGATTCTGTATTTCTTTGATTTGCATAGGCATAAAGCCTGCATAACGGTATTAATTTCATCTCTAGCAGATTGATAACACTGACTAACAAAAAAAAACTTTTTTTTTTCTTTCTCTAACATTTCTATGTTTTTCTGGTCAATTTTAATGCGCTGTTTTTAAATCTGCAAACCGTTTTTCTCTATCAGGTCGGGATCTCTAGAAATACGCAATTGAAGTTTTTTAACAACGCATACAGTATTACAACATCATTCGTACAAGAAGTATAACAGTTATGTAGGCTTGAATTTCTTTGCAGTCGACTTTCGTCGGTGAATGGCATGTGGTACATCGCGATGAAGCATCCAACAATAATCGGCAAGCATGGTCACACTCCACCATCCTTGATAACGTGACTCCATTACGGCGATATCTTGATGGAATCGTTCTCCATGTTCATCGCTGAATTCGCCAAGGTTGTCAGGGAAAAAGTCAAGATGCGAATCGAGCAAATGGATTTTGAGGGACATGATACAGCCCATAATTCTGTATGCATCTATGCACTGCTTAACAATATGCAACATAATCGACAGATTTGTGATTTTCCAGAAAGTTATCGACGATCGATTTGTATGCCATCCATGCGCGAAGTTCACTACCATGTAACAAGTTCTCGAATTGTTTGTCTGCAATAACTTTCCTAATCTGAGGTCCTACAAAGATACCTTCCTTTATCTTTGCATCGCTAACTTGCGGAAACTTTTCTCGAAGATAAGTGAAAGCTTTGCTCGTTTTATCTAACGCTTTTACAAAATTCTTCATGAGCCCCAACTTTATATGTAACAGTGGTAAAATAAAGCTGTCTTTGTTAGCTAATGGCTCGCGTATTACATTTTTATGCCCGAGCTGCATACGATCCCGGATAGGCCACACCTTTCTTGCATAATGTTCCTGTCTGTTGCGGCTGTCCCATTCACATCGGAAGCAACAAAATTTAGTATACCCAGTCTGCATGTCCGTGAGAATTGCAATGACCTTTAGGTCTCCACAAATCCGCCATTGGTAGTCATTGTACTTTATTTTTTCCAAACGTATAGCCATATTGTCATAAGTTTCTTTCATATGAACAGAGTAGGCGACTGGAATTGATGAAAAAAAATTTATGTTATGCAATAACACGGCTTTTAGACTAGTCTTGGAAGAATCGATGAAAAATCGCCATTCGTTGACTATGTGCTCATGACCGTTTACATCTTTGCAATAGCAAATGTCATCACCCATCTCAAAGTATTGAACAAGTTCTCTGTGTCTATGACGAAATTTAGATATCGGAGTATTGGGCGCTAAAAGATTTCATTCTTTGAGTCGCGAACCGAGTAATTCCGCTTGTCCTTTGGTAAGAGCGAGATCACGTATTAGATCTGAAAGTTCTGAATGGTTAATTAAGTAAACACCATCATTCACCGGTATGTAATCTGAGTCAGAATTAGTTTCTAAAGCAGGTAAACTATCACTTTCTGATGGTTCATTTACGTCCAACGGATATTGTTCTGGTGGTACTTGGATCGGACACGTGATTGGATCATGAGGCACTGGTTTCGAAACCGATTCAATATTTGGATAAACCACAGACTTTCTAGTTTTAAAAGTGAAACCATGGATATTTGTCAAGCAGAAGTAACAATCAGTAGTGTGATTTGTATGTTCACGCCATATTACTGGCACTCAAAAAGGCATCGACTTATGCTTCGGCGATTTTCGTAACCAACCTGCCAATGTATCGAACAAACTGCATTTGGCTTCCAAGATTTATTTGCATCATCAACTTTCGAATCGAAATAAAGTTCATATGCTTTCTTTAGTAATGGTGTAAAGTTTTTCTGGTCAACACGATCGGTAAAATATCCGCACACGTAACAGAACAGATCAGCCGAATTTCTACAACTTCTAGAAGCCATATTTTGCTCAGAATTATTTCAAAATACAGTAACTATTTGAAAAATCGCGTAACATATGTCATGCATCTTTTAGCAGTATAAAAAGTAGAATTATGTTGCTTTTTATTAATTTTTAATAAGCTATATAGTAAAAATGAAATGGAGCAAATAACGGTTTCCCAAAAATATATTTATTCACAAATATCTTAAGAACCCGACGTGATAGAGATAAACGGTTTTCAGATTTGAAATCAGCCCAAGAAACTGACCTAAGAACACTTATTCTTATATAAGAAAGAAAAATGTTGTTTGTCAGTGTAATTATTAGTATTTGCTTGGTGTTAGAAATACTTCTTCTTCTTCTTCTTCTTCGTTCGCCCTGAAAAGGACGGTGGTTGCGTTGTGTCTGTTTACAACGTAGCTGTGATATCTGCACCTTTCGGTCGACACATCCGACTTCTGCACGGCATTTTTTAGGACCGGGTTTGCCTTCCCATTTCGATCCACACTCGCTCAGCCAGCCTGCACAGCTGCAGACTGTTTCCAGGACCACCACGTGGAGGTGGAGTGCGGTCTTGACCAGCTCTGGTTCGCTGGTCCTGACGCAGAAATACTATTGGAAGGTAGCACTAGCTTACTCAATGTGGACTATAACAGCAAAAGATTGCTGAAATAGTTAAGCGTAAGGCAGCATTAGGGGAGGCCGGTAGAGATCTAGGATATAGTGGGGTGGACCTTGCTAATTTTATCAGTGCCGAGACAGATAAGCATTACGCTAGAGAAACAGTGAAAGCTGAAAGAGAAGAGCGAATAAAGTTGGCAGAAATAGATGAAAGAATAAAAGCTGTAGAAGCAAAGGAAAGAAGCGAGAGAGATGAACGCGAGCATGCACTGAAGATGAAGCAGTTAGCGATGCAGGGACAGGCCCAAAGAGTTGAACCGGTTGCCGATGCGACAGCATCTACATCATCAGACAGCCTATCGCCACGGTCAGATGATATGTCCTCCTTGCACACGGGGAGCATAGGACCTTTGCCCTCATCCCATGTATCAAACTTAGTACCCCGGAAGTTTCCATTCGAAGCTTTCTCGGAACGAGCGGACTCGATCGATGTGTATTTGGACAAATTTGAGAAATTTTCCACGTTTGGTTTGGAGAGAAACAAGTGGAACCTGAAACTGTCGCAAGGGCTTAGAGTAACTGCTTATGAGGTATAAAGCAAGCTGCCCCCAGGGTTAGAGGAAGACTACAACTCTCTGAAAAAGCCACTCCTGATTCGTTATGAGCTACATGCTGACGCCTATAGGAAGAGGTTCCGTAACACTCCGAGGGAAGTTGGAGAGAACTTTGCTCAGTTTGCTGCTTGACTGGATTCCTACGTGGAAAAGTGGGGTGCCCTAGGGAATTTTTCTCATGATTGGGAAGGTCTGAAGGAAATGGTTCTGATTGAACAACTGAAGGACATTATGATTTCTGACATGAGGAGATTCCTGACAGAGAATGGCACCAGCAATTTAGAATCCTTAGTCCAGTTGTCGGAACGGTATCAGGCAGCACTGCCAGAGAATCTACAACCCCAGCGGAAACAACAGGAATACATATCGAGACAAACACCTCAGTCACACGTGGACCCCCAAGTGAAACCACCTCATAATAACTTCAAAAAGCATGACAAGCCAGACTACTAGACTACTCAGAGATCAGCTTTCCAGCAGCAGAGGCAAGGGGAAAAATGGTGTAAGCACTGTAGAACAATCACCTACAATACCCAGGAGTGCAACCGAAAAAACCAACCTCATCATACTGCCTGCTTACGTAAAGGTGCCGAAAGTGGAAATGGACCGGAAGAACGTTTGGACAAACCCAGACATCCCCTGGTCATTGAGGCAGTCCTCGTAAACGACCAAGAGGTGACCTGCCTGTATGATAAGGCCCTGCGTTCGACGCAGTTGTTTGTACATCCCTAGTCAAGCCTGACCAGATGACAGAAGACACTATAGAAATACAAGGACCTACTAAAAGTGCAGCACCTATACGTTTGGCTATAGCCAAGATTCAGGTCCAATCGAAATATATAATCTGGGGAAATCAGTGCAGCGATCTTGGACGACCCTATCTATCCCTTGATCTTAGGGTGTAGGTACGTGTTTTTGGGAAAACCCATTCACCCTCTGGTTGTGGCAGCTGTCACCACTAGAGGACAGACCAAACGGAATACGGAGTTGGAATCCCCACCTAACATCCTTCCCGAGGAATTAAAAAAAGCACAAACGGAGGACCAATTCTAGCGCCCTGCTACAAAAAAAAATACCGAGAGCACACACTCCTCTCCAAAAGGGAGACTTCTACAAGAAAAATAGGCTGTTGCATCGAAAAGAACGCAATGGAAGATAGGAACATGGGCAATTTGTTGTTCCGTCAGCATACCGAGCCCAAGTACTAGAAATGGTCCATGCCCTTCCGTTTAATGGCCATATGGGTATAAGTGCCACGATTCAATGTATTTCGGGACATTATTATTGGCCAGGTATAAACGCAGATATCCAGAGATATGTGAAATCATGTTGGCTGTGCCAGAGGACAGCCCCGAAACACTGGAAAGCCCCAGCCACTCTGTGAGAAATGCCAATCTAGGGCACACCACTCGAACTAGTAGCGGTAGATATTGTGGGTCCACTAACTCGCAGCAAAAAGAGAAACAGTTATATACTCACGTTAGTGGATTGTTGCTCCATGTGGGCAGAGGCTATCGCTATGGTTGCTTGTGATTCCAAGCATGTTGCTGAGGCTCTGCTCACCATATTTACTCGACTAGGGTTTCCATCACAGATCCTGACAGATAATGGTTCACAATTCCGAGGAAAACTCCCCGAGGAAGTGTTTAGGATATTTCAGGCTAGACATATCCACACCTCTCCATACCATCCCAAGCAAATGGTCAGGTGGAGCGGTTTAATGGGACCCTTATTTCCATCCTTCAGAAACTTGCACAGGAAAAACCACAGAGCTGGGATCAATACTTACCCGCGGCACTATTCGCTTACCGTGAACTACCCCACAATTCTACTGGGATGACACCTGCCACATTGCTGTTTGGTAGACCTAGAAAATGACCTTTAGAGGCATCGTTACGTACTTGGACAGATGCTAAAGCTGATGAAACGGTCACCTCGGCATCTCAATACGTGAATGAGTTGACCCAAAGCCTTAAAACAGGATGGGAACTGACAAAGGAAAACTTACGCCGTGCACGTCGTAAACATGCGCGTTACTACAACCGCACTGCGAAGGATAGGGAGCTAGAAGTAGGAGAACAGGTCTTATTACTCCTACCCAGTAGCAATAATAAATTTCAACTCGGGTGGAGAGGTCCATATAAAATTGTTGAGAAGATGTCGTGCACCAATTACAAGATTGCCATAAAGGGTTAGCAGAAAATTGACCACATAAACCTGCTGAAGCAATATTATGAGAGACCGGGTGCAGAACCAGCGCATTTTATGACACTGGCTATTGCGACGGAAGCTGAGGCAGAACCCCTGACCTCCTGTGAATACCCTCTTCGTCGGGGTGAAACCCACCAAGATATTAGGATCAGTTCAACTTTAACGGAGGATCAGCAGTCACAGGTGAAACAGTTGTTGAGAAACCACACTAGTACCCTCACGGATAAACCTGGCATGACCAACCTGATAGAATTTGATATGAAGCTAACAGACCTCGCCCTGGTTCGAGTTAAGAACTATACTGTTCCTTATGCTAAGGCAAAGGCATTGAGGGAGGAAATCGAGTACCTGCTTAAGGAAAATGTTATCTCAAAATCAGAGTCTTCTTATAGTGCGAGTGTGGTGTTGCTTAGGAAATCCACGGGAGAACATCGCCTGTGCATAGACTACCGAAGGTTAAACGCTGTAACTGAATTTCAAGCGGAGCCTTTACCTGATCAGAATCAGCTTTTTACCAAGCTGAGTAGAGCTCGATACTTTTCGAAGATAGACTTTAGCAAAGGGTACTACCAGATCCCGGTAAAAGTGGAAATTCGACACATGTTAGCATTCAGTACTTCTGAGGGCCATTATGAGTTTAATGCATTGCCATTTGGGTTAAGCAACGCCCCAAGTGTCTTCACTCGTATGATGAGGAAGTTACTGGGACCTCTGAACCACCCTGGGATAAGTTATTTCATGGACGACATACTTATTGCAACGAACTTTTTTGATGAGCACCTGGACGCGATTTCCCTACTCTTTGAAAGACT
The DNA here is from genome assembly GCA_024509875.1 of Oreohelix idahoensis. Taxonomy (NCBI): domain Eukaryota; kingdom Metazoa; phylum Mollusca; class Gastropoda; order Stylommatophora; family Oreohelicidae; genus Oreohelix; species Oreohelix idahoensis. The sequence continues at coordinate 67,233 of JAMPIV010003321.1, forward strand.
TAGAGAAACAGGACTCACCGTTCGCCCGACTAAATGTCAAATTGCCTGCGAGCAGCTAGAATTCCTGGGACACACCATATCGCATGGATGTATGTTCCCAGATGCACGTAATATTGGAAAGTTACAGTGTGCCCCACAACCCCAGACTAAAAAGGATGTCAGGTCATTTGTGTATCTGTGTGGCTTCTACCAGAGATATATTAAAGGTTTTAATACTCTGAGTGCGCCACTAATCGCATTAACCAAGAATGGGAACCCAGACTAAGTAATCTGGACAGCGGAGTGCGAAAATGCATACACGCTGCTGAAGGAGAAACTCACAGCTAGGCGAATTCTGCGACTGCCTAACTCTGAATTTTACGCTACGAACAGATGCTAGCAATATAGGGATATGAGCCACTCTCCTCCAGCCTGGTGATGGACCTTCCGCAACTCTATTCCCCATTGTATATGCTAGTAGGAAAGGGAACTCTGCTGAACAGAACTACTCTACCATCAAACGAGAATGTCTGTCGCTTATCTGGGCGGCGCAGATGTTTCTACCATATTTATACGGGAAAAAGTCCACGGTGCAGTGTGATCACCAACCGTTGATATTTTTTGCGGCATCAAAGAACCTTAATGCACGGCTTATGAGATAGTCACTCCTGTTGCAGCCATGTACGTTTCACATAGAATACATACCTGGAAGGAACAACGTAGGGGCAGATTTTTTTAGTAGACATCCAAATGCAAACGAGGAGAAATGAGAAACTGTAAAGGAAGAGAAGGACAGGACCAGAGGAGTTAGACGGAAAGAAAAACTTGAGAAGGGGCTTGTGTGACGACTGGCCCAATCTTCTCTTCTTTTTAATTTACGAGACACCATTTTTTTCATCTTCAATGCATGATCGGAAAGCCAGTAAAAATACGCGGCAAATTTCGTTCGTTGACAACAGCTCTAGCGTCTAATACTATTTTTAGATTAACGACGTCATTCTAGACCTAACCACCGTGACCTGAAACCAGTTTTAATTTATGGCCGACTACTTAGACTTAGGTAGAACCAGTTTAACCCACTGTAGGAAACCCCTCACGTGACTTTTAACGTTATTGATTGGAGCGTCTATCAGACGCCAAAGTCACATGAGGCACGCTTCAGGTCACGTGCCCAAGCGGAAATAACACGCTAAAAGTTGCACCAACCGAGACAATTGCCACTTGCATTCAGGAAGGCGAGGGGGCCAGACCTAATCTAAGACCGCTGCAAATTCACGCGTTAAAGCACTGTGACGCTACGTGTCTAATTTTCTGATTAAAGTCCAATCTCTGAGTAGTCTATGGGGAGCCTTGCACGACAGTCCAATTTCAGAGAATAATACGGAGTCGAGCACAGTGAAGGCAGATCCAAACCATTCGAGACCTACCCGGTGCAACGTCATAAGGAGACAGGACAACCAGCCACGCTTCATTATCAGACAGGGGCTGAAAAGCTAAGTACCTGTTTAAAAGGGAACTCATCCTATCAATGCCTTAGTCCGAGCCAGTATATGAGGAAAATACTTGAACTGTGAGACGTATAACATACCGCATACACATAATTTCCATCAAAAATACCATCATTCACCATCCATTCATGTTAATTTTAATAAACCAATTGGGTGTATATAATGTACCCCATGCCTTGTTCATTCTATTAGGTGTTACATATTGTCTGATGTTTATGAGGGAGAGGGGGGGGGCTCGTAAAATATAACATATAATCCCAGTAATAATTAAGGATAATAATAATAGATAAATGAGAAGGGGACTACGGTAGCGAGAGACCAAATATCTCCTTACAAACTTTTCCAGACCTTGTCTGGTTAGGAGAATTTACCCTCTTTGTCTCCCTTCAGTCGGTTGAGGACCCCAACAGGATTTCTTGAGCCAAATCTTCCTCTGGGGGATCCAGGCAAAACTTCACATAATTTATTTCTATTATTTCCACTACTATAAGTTCTTATCCTTCCTACGCTATGCCACAGTCTAGTTAAGTTGCCTAAGATGGGAAATTTACAAGAGTGCACAAATTATAGAGGAATAATGTTACTATCAGTACCAAGAAAAGTATTAAACAGGATTATCCTTGAGAGATTAAAAGAGTCCATAGACAAGAAACCGAGAGATGAACAAGCAGGTTTTCGACAAAACAGATCCTGTACAGACCAGATAGCCACTTTGAGAATAATAGTTGAACAAAGTTTGGAATGGAATTCACCACTATACACCGGATTTGTGGACTACAAAAAGGCATTTGACTGTGTAAACAGAATCACTTTGGAAATTGATGAGGCATTATGGAGTTCTCCTGAAGATCATTAATTTAATAAAGAAAACATATGAAGACATGACATGCAGAGTTCTTCATGAAGGACAGCTTACAGAACCGTTTGGGATAAGAACAAGAGTGCGACAGGGATGCCTTTTGTCTCCATTTCTTTTTTTACTAGCAATAGACTGGGTTATGAGAACATCGACAACACACAACAGAAATGGAATCCAGTGGACTCTGACTAACCAGTTGGGCAATCTGGATTTTGCTGATGACTTGGCTCTTCTGTCCCATAACCGTAATCAGATGCAGGACAAATTGAAAACACTCGATGAGAGGTCACAGCAATTGGGTCTGAAAATACAGAAGGAAAAGACAAAAATAATGAGAATAAATGCAGGTAATGGTAACAGGATTGAACTTGAAGAAACACCAATACAAGATGTAGAATCGTACACATATCTTGGCAGCAATATAGAGTGAGTTGGAGGGACAGACAGTGAAATCAAAATAAGAATACAAAAAGCAAGAGGAGCTGTCATTGCATTGGGAAATATATAGATATCAAGAAAAATCGGATCCAACACGAAAATAAGAATCTTCAACTCAAATGTGAAGTCAGTCCTATTGTATGGCTCTGAGACATGGAGAACAACAAAGGCAACAACCAAAAAGCTACAGACTTTCATAAATGGGTGCTTGCGTAGAATAGAGGGATTAAAATGGTATGACAAGGTTACCAACGTGGAACTGAGGACAAGAACTAGACAAGTGCCATTTGAACAAGAGATGAGAAGAAGACAATGGCGATGGATAGGATACACGCTGAGGAAACCTGTTGATAGCATTACAAAGCAGTCCTTGTTCTGGAACCCACAGGGCAAGAGAGACAGAGGTAGACCAAGAAGTACACGGAGAAGAGAGCTGGAAACAGATATGAAAATGATAAGGAGAACGTGGAAAGAGCTTGAGATGATGGCACGTGACAGGAGGACTTGGCATGTATTTGTTGAAGACCTATGCTCCTTTGGGAGTGGAGGGTTATGAAGAAGAAGCCCCCAACTGATTTAACCCAGTAAAATATTACTTAATTATCTCTGTTATAGGTATTTAAAATGGCTGAGACATGCGGGTGCAGTTCACTCAAAATGACGAAACCAACTATAAATTGTATATTCACAAATAACTCGTGTGGAGATATTAGTGCAAACTTTTTCACACATAATAAAATATATACTTTCCCTTGACACCAGCGCTAAGCCTGATTTGTGAAATACTGTAAGTGCAGGTCGCACATACCCGGTATAGACGAGGGTAGCCATGTTGAAGGCAATACTCAAGTAGAATGTGTTGTGAAAATTCTCTGACAAGGAGACAAGATTGGGTGTTAATTAACCCAACATTATTGAAAGCATAAATTCTTGACTAGGACAGAAGAACGATGGAGCGAGTTAGGCTCCACGATATATAAAAATAAAGGTACGGTACGTAGAGTGAAATTATTTACATCTAGACAGTAGTCATATTCTTCGTCTCAAATAGTGGCCATCTATCAAAAAAGGGAAAGGAACAATCCCGTTATCACATATATAACCTGAACCCAGAGCGACACGTACCAATAGACAATAACGTAGTAAGGAAGGAAGAAAAGGGGTAGATACTGATAGCACCAGAACAATCATTGATTGTTAGATATTATAACATTGAATGTGTAGTTTTCAAAACTGAACGAGAGTTGAGGAAGGAAGGGTAACGGACCCAGATATGTGGAGGTCCAAGTAACAGCAGTGGTCCACACAGCGTAAATAAAATATACTATTTCAGTTGACTGTAGCGTTGACTTACTAGCACATTCGCACCAACACATCCAGGAACAAACGGATAGACTTAATAAGTTTAGCCAGCAGGTGGGCTTGAACATCAATTTAAAGAAGTCAGAGGTCATGACGCTCAATGTGAGCAACCCTGAGCCCATATCAGTAAGGAATCAGCAACTGGTACAGACAGACACCTTCACATACCTAGGATGCATAGTAACACCAGACGGCGGGGCAGTCAAAGACAACAACATCAGAATGAATAAGGCAAGAACAGCCTTTTTTAGCCTAAACAACATATGGAAGTCCTCTCAATACAGCACAAGCACAAAATTAAGATTATATCAGAGCTGTGTGCTTTCTGTGCTTCTCTATGGTGCGGAATGCTGGAGAGTTACAGAGAAGGAAATGTCGAAATTGTCCTCTTTTCACACAACATGCCTAAGAAAGATTCACCGAATCTGTTGACCGAATACCATCACCAACCAAAATCTGCTTACTCGGAGCAAGCAAGAGGACATGCACACCATCATAGCTGGCAGACGCTGGAGCTGGGTTGGCCATGTCCTCAGAAGAGACCCCGATGCCATCACAAGAACAGCTATGCTTTGGACCCCTGAAGGAAAACGAAAGAGAGGCCGACCAAAAACAACCTGGCGGAGGACTGTGGAGGCTGAGATGCAAAGAATGAACCAGAGTTGGTGCACTGTACGAAGGATGGCCACCGACCGAGCAAAGGGGAATCAATTTGTTGTTGCCCTACAAGACGCCACTAGGCGTGATGGCCACTGATTGTTTTGACGGTCGGCGGCTAAGGATCAAAGAAGAAGAAGTGGCGTTGACTAGTTTTATGGAAGCTCTGTTTGGTGTTGTGTCATCGCTCGCTGTGTGTGACTCTTGTAATCATTTATCATGTCGACGATAGCTACTGAGGCAAAGAACCTGGGCATACAACGGCCATGTGAGGTAACCACCTGTTAGCGCAGGCGGCTACATTATACATTAATTGGCGAGGTGACTAACCTCAAGCAATATTGACATTGCTATCTACCAAGGCAGACTGCCACACTTGTCAATGCAGATAACTAGATTAGATACATCTCACCGAAGATCTTGATGTATTAGTGATAACATAACTCCATTATAAACACTTCAACAATAAGGAACTCAAACACATACGTCCACACGCCATGACATACAATCGTATAAGGCACTGCACTTCTGCTCCTCCAGTTTCAAGTGATCCAGCCAAGCATATCGTCTTAACGTCACTCCCCGTCTTTATCAGTGACTCCGTATAAAATAAACAAACAAGGAGCCCTGTTGAGCTAACAATATAATAGGCACAATCGTTATGCATTTTAATCATAACATTACTCTCCCCCCCCCCTCTTCTCCCCCCCCCCGTAAAATAATGGAAACAAAGTTTTCATTATTTCCGTGGTGTGAGTATAACATCACCAGAATTAAATATAGTAACGTCAAATTTCACTATAAATAAGAACTAGAATAGCACCCAGGTTTCTGCCACAAGTGTGGTCGATGGTTAATACCACATCCAATGTCTCCTTTAGACAAAATCCTTTTTAACCGCCATGTGAGGTCGCCATAACTTATAGTACTCAACATATTAAAAAAAGATTTTGGTAATACATGCACTCACATACCTCACACCGTCAAATAACGCCTATCAGTCAAGTCCAGTAGCAGTTGTCAACAAATTAATTCATGATAAACAGCAACAAATGCAAAGCAATAACGAATAAACACATCTGTAACCATGTAAATAGATGAAATGAGGCAGACAATCATATTAGTAAAGTGAATGAATGCAACATCGTATGCTAAAAGATTAAAGCAATGTGTACATCTTAAGTACTTGTCAAAAAAAATGTGTTGTGGTGCAAATAAAAACCAAATATTATTTTGTACTTAATGAAGTTGTGTGTCCAATCGGGTAAGAATACGATGATGTATGGTACAAAATGATAATAGTATTGAGAACTATCAAAATGTTTACTCAATAATTAGTGTGAGTGTATTAATGCCATGTGTCAAAGACCGAATCTTATCCCACAAATTAAAACAAATTAACCGCTAATTAAAGCACTGTATTAACAGTAATAATGTCAAAGGATTATATACACATGTAGAATAATAAACAAGTGCAGTCTCAAGTTCAAATACATGATCCTCTGCTACATTCTCGTATAAGTCGCATTATAATGTAACTTTAAGCACGAACGTTCAGTGTTCATCAAAAAGCACTATATGATTAAAGTAGTTTCGTCCCTTTGACCATGCGAAGTATTCTTGAGTTACGTCCCTTCATCTTTAAACGCAGTTTCAATCATAGCATAAAAGAAGATTTTGCATTCAAAATATCCAAATGTCACATTATTCTGAAATTATCAATAAATGTTTGTGTTTATGCACATAAACTAAGTATGACAACTGTTCAGAAGGTCAAAGACATCCCTGTAATGAGCTGAGTTGAAGGAGATAGAATTCAACATTGGCGATATCAGCATTCATCATCATCAGGTGCCGAGTGAACCGATCAATAACTGTAAGTACTGTCAAAAGAGTCATTGAGAGATTTCCTTCAAATTCAGATGAGAAAATTCAAGTTAATTCTCAGCGTTGGCATTCCTCACCGAGTCATTGTACATTCCATCTTCGGACAGCAGCAATAAATCTGGAAATTCCCGTCAGCATCAGCACTGTCAGCCAAAATAGTTCCTAAAAGTGAAGTCAGTTAATAGGTTAGCTGTAATTTCACAAGGTATCTGTATTTGCCGAGTTGTCAGGTGATAGTGAGTCTTTTACACAACGGGACAACACATCCGCGACCACGCTGTGACTGCCCTTGATGTCACGAATGACATAGTCGTAGGGTTGGAGTGCAAGTGATGCTCTGGCAGCCCTCTCATTACGAAATTTTGCCGTTTTCAGATAGGACAAAACCCTCTGATCTGTCTCCAAGACAAACTTTGCTCCAATGAGGTATCTCTGGAGTTTTGAAAAGCAATATACAACAGCAAGAAGTTCACGCTCCACAATAGGATATTTTTGTTCGGTGGATGTCAATTTTCGACTGACATACAGAATTGGATGCATAAGTGTACCATTGATTCCTGATCCAGAGGCGTCGACTCTAAGGATAAAAGGAAATCGAGCATCAGGCAATCTTAAAATTTGTGATTTTGAAAAATAACACTTAAGTATACTTAAAGAATCATTACAAGAATGTGACCAAACAATCTCATTTGGAGAGTCCTTTCTTAATAATGAAGACAGAACTGAAGTAATTTCTGAAACATTAGGCAAAAAATTCCAATAGAATCCTACAAGACCCATAAGACTTCGAACCTTTTTTTTTTTTTTTTTGTCTTAGGAATTTCTAGATTCACGATCTCGGAGATAGTGGAATCTTCAGGCTTATGAAAACGCCTCTTATTTTATGTCCAAGAATAGAAATTTCTGTGAACCCTATTTTAGTTGACGAAGGTCTAGCCGTAAGGTGATGGAAACGAAGAGTCGTTAACAAAGACTGAATTCCAAGAATATGTTCATCCCAAGATTGTTGAAAAAGACAAATATCATCAATATAGGTAATAATGTCATCACGATTTAAGAAAATTTTTCGCATCATACGAACAAAAGTTTCAGGAGCATTAACGAGACCAAAAGACATAAAATTAAATTGGCACAATCCCAATAGGGGAACTCCATTTGAACGGGTTGCAGTCGACATTATAGGACCCGTTGAAAGGACTAAACGAAGGAACAGGTTTATCCTGACCTTAGTCTACACATGCACTATGTGAGCCGAAGCTATACCGCTAACATGCACGGATTCCAAGCATGTCGCAGAAGCCCTAGTGCAGATTTTTACACGGCTGGGATTCTGTTGCTGTCGTTTTTGACGGTTTCATAAGACGTAGATCTATGTAATTTTTTTGATGATCTAAGTTAGAGAACTGTTGGTTAACTCCCTGGGACAGGTTGATTTAGGGTTTTCTTCCCTTTGTTAGTCATTGTAGTTGACCTGTCTTAAAAGCGGGGTGAGCTGTTCTTAGATCTGTTCTGTCTACGCATGCGCAAGGCTTTTTTAAGCGCAAACGGAGAACTTCCGTCGGGGAGTGATGAGCTGGGTTCTGATCGGACGAGTATGTCCGCTGTTCTTCTCTGCATTTCCTGGGGAAAAGATAGTCTTTTGTGAGACTGTGATATTTGTGATTCTCCCCAGAGTTATTCCGTTCGTCAAGAATGACGACAGTTGTTATTAGTGGATTTCTGGCAAAGGTAAAATGAAACTTTATTATTAGTCTATGTTGCAGAACATTTTGTGAACCTGTGAGTGGAGCTCACAGTTCTTTGTTATACAGAGTCCATTATGTGTGCTCGATGGAGCCAAGTTAGACTGTACGTCTAACTATATACAGAAGCCCAGTGGAAAGATATTGTTATTAAGATCGCATGTTGGCGATATATAATTACGGCATGGATGATTATACCTGCCTATGAAGTATACACAGTTGTTATAGAGGCCCGTCATTACGGCCGCCATCTTTGAGCAGAAGAAGTAGTGTCTGGCGTGTGAAGCCAGATGGAGTCTTGACTTTGGTTATACAAGTTCATAGACTTTGATATTGATCAACTGGATCCGCCTTTATCGTGCAGCATATTTGTTGTAAGGCTACCTGTCGTGTTTAGTCAGGGACTCTGAGCTACAGTAAGAAGGAGCGTATATTGTCAAGCCAGCTTTACTAGCATCTTACACATGAGCTATGCAAGATTTATGATGCTAGATATGAATGTTCATTACCCCACATGAAATGTCTATGATCTATGTACAATTGACTGTTTTGTCTGTCAACGTCCGTCCTGTAATAAACGTTGAAGAAAAGTCATCAGTACTCACTACATTTATGATTTCTGCTTGTGGTGGAGTGAGACTGGTGGTCAACTACATAAGAGCCTATACGACTTTGTGTCCACGATCTGCTGATATCTACATACACGCCTACACTCTCACCCACATCCTATTACGAACATTACACTCCTGAGAAAACAACAGGTATGCTGTTATGTTTGAGTGTCTGCATTACACCCTGGCAGTGCCTCACGCTGGTGACCTAAATACGCAACACTGAACTGTCCAGGTGATCAACGACACGCCCTCTCAGCGACATTTCAACACGGTACAAATACCAGATTTCACACGAGCAAACATACATTAACATCTGGTGGGTGAAAACAGGAGTTTACATCTAGTGCCCAGTTTGATGGGGCAATACTAATTGGTCCTTTACATCTGGTTGCGTCTGCCTGTTACATCTCCTATGCCAGATTCTGCAGGTTACATCTGGTGGACCAGATTCGTGGGTCTTTCTACATTACATTGTGGAGTGTCAGCTACGCAGCGAACATTATTAAGTAGGTCAAAGCCTTATACTGCTACATGGACCACAGCTGCTTGTGAAGTTAATTTACGCTGTACAACACTTTGACAGTCGTCAATGGACATACATGTTTACATTCAAGTCAAGTTAACTACGTTCAAGCTCAGGTTGTAAACATTACAAGCCGTTGTTTACATGCTAAGTCTACACATATCGACGTTGGATCTTCCGATCTCAACTGATGTCGAGAATGATTTAATGTAGTTATACTTTGGAGACTTCTACCTGTTGGCAAGTTACGGTGGCCTTCAACGGTGGATCGTCTGCCATTGTTGTTGACAGTTGTACTGCATTGAACTGCATCTTTGCGGTTGTTGGAAGATTGTGCTTAAGATAAGTGGCCCGTTTAGGTGTTAAACTGTGCCTTTATTTATGTTCAACTGAGCCTTCCTCTATACACATTCTTTATATTGTGTATTCACATATTACATGCATTTTTTGTTTACATGTTCTTTGTTTACATGTTGTGTTAGTGTGTATTTTGCGGGTTGGTTGGGTCTGGTGACTCCTTTAGAATATACCACGTGACAGAGGTTCTACTGAGAGTGTTTTCTTTAGGGACTGTGCATATTTCTCACAGTGGAAATTGCGAGCGACGTGTGTTGCTACTTTTCATTTTTTTTTCTTAGATGTGACGAGATGTGTTAGTGTCATTTTCATTATTTTTTCCATTCTTTGATTTTTGATTTGTTTTGTTTGTAATTGTCTGCTCTCTCTCTTCCTTTCATTTATTTCTATACATCTTTTTGTTTATAACAGTGTTGTCATTTGTTTTGTTTAATTTTCGCAGTTATCATTGCATTTTTTGCAACATTAGAGTTAGTTAAGCTTTATTTTTGATTTGACTTCTGCGAACGTTTTCGGTTGTTCTATATTCTTGTCTTTGTATTGTTATTGTATACTTGTTTATCGTACACGGTCTATATATATACACATGATCATAGGCTTTATTATTAATATGATGCACTTTTCAGACAGAGGTTGTTTATGATGGTATTATTACAGAGAAACAAGGTGATTATACAAGTTTTGATTAAAAGACTTGTCTCCCACTGAGATTGGGATAGAATAAAGTGACGTGAGTATACAAGTCAAGTATTACAGACTTGTCTGCCAATAAGGTTGGGATAAGGTAATTTATTTAATTTTTCAGGTCTGATCTCACGTTAATTAGACAGAATGTCTACATTAGAATACTTTATTGGACAAGGGAAATCACTTGGTAAAACTGGTGATATGTTGGAAGAATTCGCAACGGCTGAATATGCCAAGGCATTGAAGTCAGAAGAAAAGAGACTGAAAATAGAAAAAGAAGCTGAACAAAAGAAGATCGAAGCTGAGAATGTAAGATTGCAAATACAGGCAGATGAAAGAAAATTCCTGATGGAGGAGAAAAAACTTTAAGCTGCTGCTGATGAGAGGAAACTTCAAGCTGCTGCTGAAGAGAGGAAACTTCAAGCTGCTGCTGAAGAGAGAAAATTTCAAGCTGAAGCTGAGAATGAACGATTAGACAGAGAAGCTGCTGCTGAAGAGAGGAAACTTCAAGCTGCTGCTGAAGAAAGGAAACTTCAAGCTGCTGCTGAAGAATGAAAAGCGACCTTGGAACATGAGGAAAAACTATTAGCTTTGGAGTTGGAGAAGTTAAAAGTGATGAATATGAGTGCTCCTCAGGCAACGTCGGGTAAGATAAAGGAGAGTACTTATAAAGTCAAATTACCCCATTTCAACCCTCTAAAGGACGACATAACCTTCTATCTTGATAGGTTTCAATTAACATGCGTAATGCATAAGGTAGATAAGGAACAATATGTCGGACAACTGATGGAGTTACTTGCAGGTGAACCATTAAGTACTGTAATGGCAGTAGAAGAACCTGACAGAACTAATTATGATGTTGTCAGTGCAACATTACTTAAAAGATATCAATTAAAAGAAGATTTTTTTTTTTTTTTTTTTTGCGTACGCCCGCTTATACTCGAGGCGAAATCTCAGGTTATTATTTTTATGTCTAACCTGACATTGATTTTACGTGAGTATCCCTTTTTTCTTGTACAGAGACAGGTGTCCCTCGCCATTCAGGCAAATACTCTCCGATTTCGGAGGTACCCATTACAGCTGGGTCGGCTCAGGAGCCGCCAATCCCTGGTCGACGACACTCCTCCAAATGTTCTCGCCAGGTCTCGAGTTAATGCAGTTCAAATCCCGGTCGACGAAAAATCCTCAAATGCCGTCACCCGGGTTTGATCCTGCATCACCCGGTCGCCAGAGCGGTGTGGTAACCACTACGCTAGCGCGGCTCCCAAGAAGAAGATTATCGTCTTTGTTTTAAGACAATGCTACCAGAAACTGGAGTAGATTTCTCTGACTTTATTACGAAGATACATCTCGCATTCACACGTTGGACTGAGCTGTCTAAAATAGAAAAAACATATGAAGCCCTTATGGACTTACTACTTGGGGATAAAGTTATGTCATCCGTCAATAAGTCTTTCCTTGCTTTTCTTCATGAGCGTAAACCTAAGAACATAAAATACATGGAAGAATATTGTTGCCAGTACGAAACTGCACATCCCCATGCTACGGTTAGTAATTCTAATGTGAAGGAAGAGTTGCCAGTTGCTTCTGCAGCACCATATGGCCCTAACTTTATGCATAAATTCCAAGGTGCTCAACACAATTTTAATAAGAAGAGCAATCGTAATTATGATCAGAAACAAGGTAACCCATCATATAATGGGTCTTCTACAAAAAACTGGAGGCGATCTGATAGTCCTCGTTATTTCGGGTCCAATAATTATGGATACTTTTGGAGAGGTAGTGACAATAGACACTATCAAGTCTATTCTTCGCGGGGACATAGAAACCAAACAGGTAGACACTATAATCAATGGGAAAATGACAATGGTGATGGTGGAAACTGGGATTCGAACCAGAACGGTGGTCATGGTAGATCAAACTATGACAATTTCAGAGGGAATAATAATCGTGGTAGATCTCAACCCAAGAAAAAGAGATCATATCACCAGGGAAACTCTGTACAACAAGAGTCTCATGGTGCCAGTAATCAAGTGAATGATAATAAAAATTCTAATGCCCTCACTTGTTCTGCTTTTGACTTTAGAAGGGCATTTCAATGCCCCCAATGCACAACATTATTCGAACCGACCACAGTCATTACTTTAAGTTGTGGTCACACTCTTCCCAATCTGCTTGCTGCAGTTGCGCATGACGGGAGAGGATCGTTTGTCTTGCATAAAGGTCTTGTGGATAGTAATCCAGTCTCAGTGCTTTTTTATTCGGGGTGCACCACTATTGAGGTTAAGCAATCTCTTATAGATCCTCGCTGTGCCACGGGAAAGGTGGTTAAATGTGTAACATTTGGTGGCACTGTAGAAAAGTACTCGACTGCTATTATTCCCATTGCTACTATCTTCTTTACGGGAGATGTCCACGCGTGTCTTTTACCTAATCCTATTGCGGATCTTATCATCGGTCGTATTCACGGGGTTAAGGAATGCACCCCGAAGCAAATTGCTGCCTGGGAAGAACGAAATATCCAAACAGCCAATGCAGTGGTAACAAGAGCACAAGCTCTTATTCCTCAAACTTCATCTACTGAAGTTAATGAAGTACATAGCCAAGAGGATCACTTGGTGATTTCGCATGACTCGTTTGTGAAACTACAAGAAAAAGACCCGTCTTTAAAGAAATTCTTTCTTCTCGCTAAAACGGTGATCCTAATCAGAATACTAATCGCAAATCATATATCACTATGAAGAATGGTATACTAGTGCGTATGGTACAACACTCAGACACATCTATGCATTCTCAAATTCTCGTGCCCAAAAGTATGAGAGCCCTAATTCTTCAACATGCACACGATTCTCAGTGTGCTGGACACATGGGTTTTTCCCGAACTAAGTCGAGAGTTCTGACGTCTTTCTTTTGGCCATTTGTCAATAAAGACATACGAATTTATTGCCGGTCTTGCAAAATATGTCAAGAGGTCAAATCTAGAGGTCAACGGCATGCTGCGCCTATTCAGGCTGCAGACATTCCTATTCGGCCGTTTCAGAAAATGGCCATAGATATCATTGGCCCTTTTAAGACTAAATCGGCCAGAGGACATCAATTTATCCTAACGTGTGTTGATATGTGCACGCGTTGGCCAGAGGCTATACCTCTTAAGAGTATTCCACTGCTGATATCGCAGACGCTCTTTGGCTTATATTCTCTCGTTTGGGTTTTCCCGGGGAAATATTATCACACCATGGCACACAATTGATATCAGACACAATGTCGCAGGTAATGTCTACTCTGCACATTAAAAGATATTTGAGTAGTATTTATCACCCAATGGCTAATGGGTTAGTTGAGCGTCTTAATAGAACACTCAAGAACTTACTTGGGAAGATAACTGAGGATCATCCTCAGGATTGGGACAGGGTTCTACCAGCGGCTCTCTTTGCCTATAGAGAGGTCCCTAACGAACATACAGGATTTTCTCCTTTTGAACTTGTCTTTGGCGCGCGACCGCGCGGCCCTATGTCTTTACTGCATGATCTGACAACTGCTGATAATACTAACAATGACACACAATCTTCATATGAGTATGTCATTGCTCTCAGGAAAAAGATTATTGAAGCATGTAAGCTAGCAACTTCCTCATCCGAATTTGCTAAGGAACAGGCAAGGATATTTGCTAATAAGAAGAGACGCCTACGTCAACTTTGTCCTGGAGACAAAGCGTTTGTTTTACTTGCTTCTAGGGAGAACAGACTTCTTATTACATGGAAAGGTCCATATACAATAGTCTCGAAAAGTTCCGATGTCGACTATGTTTTCGATATTGATGGAAGGCATAAAACCTTCCATATAAATATGTTTACGGAATATCATGAACGACCAGACTATTTGCAGCCTATTTTCCAGGCGACGGACGATTCTCCAGCCCAATAAGGTCATATCTCATCCCTGTCAGTTATACAGGATGAGGAAACTACTTTTTCGGATGTTATTCTACCTCTTCCTGTGATTCTACTTACTTCTACGGAATCATGGAGAAACGTTACTGTTTCTTCTAATTTGCCTTTTGAGGAACAGCGACAAGTATCTTCTACGCTACAAGCATTTCAGGATGTCCTTACCGACATTCCTGGACACACAGATGTCATTGAGCATGACATTATACTTACTGATCATAATCCGATCAGAATAAGACCGTATCCTATTCCTATTCATTTTCAAGCAGAAGTCGAGAAAGAATTGGATGAAATGATACAATTGAAAATAACTGAACCATCAACCTCAGCATACTCTTCGTCCATGGTTATTGTTCGAAAGAAAGACAATAACATACGCCTTTGCGTAGATTATCGCAAATTGAACCAAGTTACGAAGTTCGATGCTGAACCTATGCCTTTATTAGAAGATCTACTTACTAGACTTTCTAACTCTCGATTCTTTACTAAACTTGACTTGTCGAAAGGCTATTGGCAAGTTCCGTTAACTGAATGCACCAAACCTTTCACTGCTTTCTCAACACCTAGGGGTTTGTTTCAGTGGAATTTTATGCCTTTCGGGCTTATGAACGCCCCAGCTACTTTCGTACGCATGATGCATCGAATTCTCTCATATCGTTCAGATGTCATTGCATACTTAGACGACATCTGTCTTTTCAGTAAAACTTGGGAAGAACACTATTTGGGTCTAAATGAATTTTTGTCTACTCTACGCGAGCATAATTTGACTGCAAAACCCTCTAAAGCCTATGTTGGGTTTAGTGAAATTTCTTTCCTGGGTCATCGGGTTGGTCATGGTCTATTAAAGACAGAGGACCAAAACATTTCTAAGATATTAAATATCTCTGTACCTAAAACAAAAAAACAAGTACGCAGTCTCTTGGGATTAATACAATTCTACAGAAGATTCATTAAGAATCTATCCTCTATCATGGCACCACTCTCAACCGTATTGAAGAAAGGTTCTCCTAACATGGTGCGCTGGTCTCAAGAATGTCAATCTTCATTGGATCAGATTAAGAATTTGTTCTCATCCCCACCTATCTTAAGACTACCTATTGCTGATAAGACTTTTGTTCTTCGTAGTGACGCCTCATCCACAGGGATTTGAGCGGCACTAATGCAGGAGTATTCAGGAACTCTGCATCCTGTAATGTATATCTCTAGGAAGCTAAATGCGACAGAAAGGAGTTACTCGGTTTTAGACTGTGAATTGTTGGCTATGGTATGGTCAATCCTTAAGTTACAAAGATTCCTTCTTGGTGCGCATTTCATTGTGGAAACAGACCAAAAAGCTCTTACAGCTATTCAGTGTAAGAACTTGAAGAGCTCGAGATCTACTCGATATGCTATTGCTCTTCAACCTTTTCATTTCTCGGTACGAGCTATCCGTGGTCTGGATAATGTGATGGCAGACATACTGTCTAGATGCCCACATGAGTCCACTTAAGTCTTGTGTCCTAGATATACACTTCTAGACTTATGTCTCTTCAATTTAACAATATATATATTAACACATTTGTTGTCACCTTAGAGTTGTAAATTAATTGTTTTCTTTCTCTATTACCATCTTTGGTGTAATGGAGAAGGTTGAGTTGACATATATAAAGGTCGAAACAATTAATGCGGCACATGTAATACTTACACATGTAATAGCAATTATAGTACATTATAGCATGTTGCTAATTGTGTCGTTTATATTGTTCTCAGTGCAAACTAGTACCAGTTACGGAGTGCTTTTGAGAATCATGACGATGACATATGTCACACTATTTGGATGCTGCTTACATTGATCTTCGGGATACAGCATTGTTTTGTCTTGTGGATGCCATCTTCTATTAATTAGATTATACACTTGTATTGTCATATGTATATATAATGACATTACAAATTTCGATTATGTCCATCCATTGGATAATATTGATTATATAGCTTGAGACTTCGATACATATATATGTTATTATGACTTCTCAAATTGTGTTGTCATTCACATTGCTATATTATTGCATTTTTGATATGTATGTGATTTTATTAGCATCGCCAGCAACTGATATTTCTTTGATGGTACCTTCAGGATATATTTTCTCTTATAAGTGAGGAGATTTTTTTTTGTTCTCACTAGACGCTCTATTGTGCGTCGTTTGATTCTGTCATTAAGACATTATTGTATGTTGTTTATTTCATCGGCACATCATTCATGCGTTATGAGCATGTTGTATCTTGCTCATTGATGTATTTCCCCCCAAAAAATGTTCATTTTTTTTTATCCGGAGGGTGCGGTAGTTTGTTGCTGTCGTTTTTGACGGTTTTATAAGACGTAGATCTATGTAATTTTTTTGGATGATCTAAGTTAGAGAACTGTTGGTTAACTCCCTGGGACAGGTTGATTTAGGGTTTTCTTCCCTTTGTTAGTCATTGTAGTTGACCTGTCTTAAAAGCGGGGTGAGCTGTTCTTAGATCTGTTCTGTCTACGCATGCGCAAGGCTTTTGTTTCGTCTGTCAACGTCCGTCCTGTAATAAACGTTTGAAGAAAAGTCATCAGTACTCACTACATTTATGACTTCTACTTGTGGTGGAGTGAGATTTGTGTGCAACTACATAAGAGCCTATACGACTTTGTTTCCACGATCTGCTGATATCTACATACACACCTACACTCTCACCCCCATCCTATTACGAACATTACACTCCTGAGAAAACAACATGTATGCTGTTATGTTTGAGTGTCTGCATTACACCCTGGCAGTGCCTCACGCTGGGGACCTAAATACGCAACACTGAACTGTCCAGGTGATCAACGACACGCCCTCTCAGCGACATTTCAACACGGTAAAAATACCAGATTTCACACGAGCAAACAGACATTAACATCTGGTGGGTGAAAACCGGAGTTTACATATAGTGCCCAGTTTGATGGGGCTATACTAATTGGTCCTTTACATCTGGGTGCTTCTGCCTATTACATCTCCTAGGCCAGATTCTTCAAGTTACAGATTCTGTCAACAAGTTTTGACGGATAACGGATCCCAGTTCCGTACCATGTTAATGGAGGAAATCTTTAAGATATTGAGGAACCAGCACATCTACATCAGCTCCTATCATCCGATAGGAAATTGGTTAGTAGACCGTGTCACGATGATTTTACGTAAGCTGGGACAGGAGAAACCTGAAGATTGGGACCTTTTCATTCCTGCAGCCTTATTCGCCTACATGGAAGTCCCCCAGGCCTCTACAGGGCTACCGGCAGCTACATTTTTATTCGGCAGACCTATTACGGGCCCGTTGTAAACCTTACTACGGTCACTGAAAGACCAGAAGGCTGATGAGACTGTCGTCTCAGCATTGAAGTACGTATCTGGACTAAAGGAACGGTAACAACTAGGATGGGACCTAGCAGCAACCAACCTTAAGCGCGCACGCATGAAGCACGCTAAAAGATAAAACAAAGCAGCGAAAGAGAGAGAATTGCAACCAGGAGAGAGAGTTTTGTTGCTAATTCCTACCGGAATCAACAAACTAAGCATCGGATGGCAAGGGCCGTTTACCATCCTTAAAAAGATCTCGAGAACGAACTACAAGATCTCTATAAAAGGAAAGGAAAAAGTCTACCACATAAATCTGTTAAAGAAATATTTGGCAAGACCGGTGCCTTCCCCCGGACATCTCTTGGCGGTCGCTATAGCAACCGAAGATGAACAAAGATGACAAATCAATCCTGTTGTTTGATTCCCCAGAGTACAAGAGATGGACAGAGACCAAAAATACATGGGAAAGAGAACTCTAGATAGATGTGAAAGGGATAAAGATGGAATGGTGTAACCGTGGTGCTTATTATTGAGACTGGAACTAGGCACCAATTATCCAACATGTAATGTCACCCAGTTATTATATCCTTGTGGGACTGGGTAGAGTAGTAATTATCCATTATGTAACCGTGGTGGTTATTACATGCATGTATTGTAAGACTAGTTCCAAGGCATCAATTATAAGTTACACGTAGCCGGGTTAATCAGTGTTTCAGTTTTATATAAATTATTTCTATGTGAGTGATTGTTGTACTGGCTTCAAGCTCGCCAGAGATGGTTATTGCTCACACCCTATCTGGTTACTGCGGTTCGTTCCAGACTTCCTTCTATAGGTGGTGTTTATGGAGAGCTTTGGTGGTTATGTTTTAATTGAGAATAGAACAATGCATCCATACATTTTCGACAAGTTTAAATTCTTGAACAGCAAGGTTATTTCCAAAAAAAAGTTTTATTCAACTGCCAATTGGCTCAAAGAGTTCTAAACAAATAATTCATCAATATACCTTTGTACCTCAGTCTACAATAATGTGAAACCTGACGTTTCTTCACTCATGAGTTAAATTATCCAGTTCCATACTATCCAGATATGTCCTGTAGCATTTCTTTTAACCATGGTCTTAATAAATTCTTCAATATTGTCCATTTTGTATATGGGAGACTTGTAGTGACGATATGATATGTAACATTTCAAATCGAGAGAGTACTTACATGAATCAAGCACAATAATATACCTGTCCTAATGGTACAAGTACACATTTGAAATATTTGGGCACAAAATGTCGACAACTTCAACTAAGGGAGCCTGACAGTGGCGCCATCTTACTACGTCGTTCGTCTTTTCAGGACTGCCGTTCTGAATATTTCCTGTTGGCAAACATACTGAGCTGAAGCTGGCTGTGTTTTCCCATTGGTTAAACATCACGTGATGTCGCTATCTTTAATCTGCATTCAATATTGCTATGACTACCGCTGGGTAAATCAGCGTGCCTCGTGTCAAAGAGTGACCGTCAAGGACCACCGCTCATTTCCCTCTCTCGGGACTTCGGGTTGATTTTTATTTTAGTTAAGAATTCTGTTTGTTATTTATAGGGAAATGGTATATTACATTTTTGGTTATTTATGACTAGACTCTAGCATAAATAAATGCTCAAGTGGTCGGTCAGACGGCCACATATAGATCCCGGGGCTACGCAAATGTATCCCGCAGGGAGACATTTGAGTACTATCAATTTAAAAAAAAAACCCCAAAAATATTTTAAGTCCAAAAAAATTTGTGTAAAAAAATTTAACCTGAATCACTAACCGGAGGCTCTTGTATATATACGATATCAGACTGTCATACTCTAACCAAATTCTACCAATTGTCAGCATTATAAAAGTTTTCTTCTATACATGTACCATCAAAAATTTCAGAGTGGTAACCCTGAAAAACAAAATTGTTATCATCACTCTAAAATTTTTGCTAAACACCAACAGTGCAAAATTTGTCATATTGACCCACTCAAATGTACGTCGTAGTTCAAAACATGTGTTATAAAACTTTCCTATTACTCCTGCAAAATACATCCAATCCTTCTCGAGGCAATCTCATTGTATAATTTTCTAAGTAAAGTCCATCCATAATATCTCCAAGTTATTTCTAAGTATCCACATCGCATCAGTATATTTGTAGTCCATCCATAATATCTCCAAGTTATTTCTAAGTATCCACATTGTATGACAATGGTAATCCATTCAAAATGGTTCCAAGTTATTTTATGTGTCATTATATTCTAGGTAAGTTATTCATAATGCATTACTATGTTAGCTAACCATGTCTAAGAATACATTTTTCATAATTCATTTAACCATAATTCAACAAATTACACCTCAATATATCAGCACAATTTACAAGGTAAAATTTATTTACATTATAACAATGTCGACACAGAATCTGCCTTCCGAGACGAAGATTTGTCAGATCATTTGTGTCTATAACATCTACCGTCAGACTTAGTACAGTCTGAGTCAGTCAGATGGGCAGTCTATGATCTTACAAAAATGTATCTCCCTAGTGCATTTTAATTCAATCTATAATTCTTCCAAGTTATTCAACAAAAATCCAGAATTTTGTTCATTAAAACTCATTTAACTCCAAACTAACAACCAATTTCTTATACATGAGCAATATTTAACAAAAATGGAAATCATTTTACATTTGTACAAAGTCGACACCGAATCTGCCTTCGGAGACGAAGATTTGTCAAATCGTTTGTGTCTGTAACATCTACCGTCAGAACTAGTATAGTCTGAGTCAGTCAGATGAGCAGTCTATAATCTTACATTAATATCTCTATGGTGTAGGTAAAGGAAGGGATGGAAATAGCATCATGTCAGGGGTGAAAAGTGCTCAGCTGGACAACCTGTTACGCACAGTCGCAGGAAGCAATATAGGTTATAGTAATATCGTCAAATGCAATGTACAATGGACCGTGGCATGAAAGTGGTATCATTTCTACTTAAGTATCTGTCACGTAACTACGTAAAGGCAGAATCTTTCTATTAACCATAATTTCTTAATTTCAACAACAGCATGTGTATTTCTGACATAAATATCATAATTAGCTTATGTATTATTAGTATATATCCTCATCATAGGTATCCGCAACACGGATATAATTAGTACAGGTATCATTTTCAAACTATTTATCGACATCATATATATTTTAACGTGTGTATCCTTAACACGTGTCTCCTTGGGAAGGGTAGCATTACTATCCATCGTGTGTATCCTTGACACTTATCCTCAGGAGTGTTATCATTTTCAGGCTATGTATTCGCATCATATATATTCGACGTGTGTATCATTGACACGTATATCCTTGGGAGGGGTATCATTCTCAAGCTATGTGTTATTCATCATAAGAGACCATCATTTCCTTAAATCTCAAATCCGTATTCAATTTCAAAAATGTGTCAGTCATTTTTAATCATCTGTCACGTAACTACGTAAAGACAGCAATATCTAGGTTACAACCAAGTCAAAAATGCATATATGGCATAGGCATGTGTCAATATCAAAGATCAACATCATCACTTGTAAAGCAGAGACTATCTCTTTGCATCAAACTTACAATCTTATTTGCGTGTAAAAATTTTCAGTTATTTTCAATCATCTGTCACGTGACTACGTAAAGACAGGAATGTCTAGTTTATGACAAAGTAATAATTGCATATATCATCTTCGTGTGTATCCTCGTGTGTATCCTCGTGTGTATCCTTGACACGTATCTCTTCAGTATGGGTATGATCATCCTGGAGTATGTTTTTTTTTCTTTTCCGTGGATCTTCTATCTTATTGAACCTCAAATTTTTACAATCATATTAAACTATCTGTCACGTATCCACGTAAAGACATAAATATTTATACCATTCTTATGGATTATTTATGGCATAGGCATCATGTATAAACAATATCAGGGGGTATCAATAGCATAGGTATCATGTACTAGCAATAGCTGTACTATCTCATGTGTGAAACAAACAGTGGCGAGTTAGTGACACCATGGAACATATGAGGAACTATGGGTGCAGAAATAGTCATCTGTGTGGTCTCATGAACATGTGTGGCGGTGGTTCAGGGGAATTAGCATCACTAATCTATGACAACAATCCTATTAATCTGTTTCTTTTCTCATGTCTTCCAATATTTATTCTTTTTTATACAAATTTGTAAACAAAGTTTATTAATTATTTCATAATATAATGACTCCAACAAACAAAAAATCACTATCAATACATCAGATTCCTGGGTGTGATAAAGTCTATCAGTGGGGTGATAATAAGGGTTAGCTCAGAAAGCGAAATATAACAGTCAATATCATCTGTTGTTAGCAAGTTGTGAGAATAGTAACTGTGGTCTCATGATGGACAGCAAGAAAACAAAAGATCTCCAGATTACAACAAAATTGCAATTCAAATTGAAGATAGTTAGAGGAGAAAAAAATCAGAATTCCTGAACATTAACTCAGAGTGAGAGAAGAAAAACGAGTAAGATGGGGGCGTGAGGGGTGGAGTGGAAAAAGAAATCTCATTTGTCTTGTAATAGTGGATCAAATGTTGGATGTACAATCATTGTCTATAATGACATTGTAACACAATCTTCATACAGAATTTCAAACCAAAAAAAAAAAAAACTGTAAAGTGATTGAATTTCTTTATACAAAAAAAAATATGACAATTACAGAGGCAGTATGGTTTTGAATCATGACAGTAAAAATTATTAACAGTACCCATAAAAATATGTGGCTTTACACTCAGAATATCTCTGTGGATAAAGGATGGCATACTATAACAATTATAAGTTTATATTTCAGAAAATTTAGACAAACTGAAAGATCCAGAAATCGCGGGAATCTTTGAGGCAACTGTTAGAGGAAAATTCGCAGCTCTCAACTTTTTGGAGGATGATATCAACTCAATCACAGAGAACATGAAAGACGTGCTCATTGAATCAGCAACAGAAATACTTGGTAAAAGAAAGAAAATAAACAAACCATGGGTTACAGATGACATTCTGAAGTTATGTGATACACGGCGGGAAATGAAAAAGGTTAAGAAAGATGTTCCTGAAGCAGCATGGCAATACAGTATGGTGAATAAAAATATTAGAAAGAAAATGAAACAGGCCAAAGAAAAATGGGTAGCTGATCAGTGTGAGTCCATTAATACGGGGCTAATAAAAGGTAACAGCAAGGCAGCTTTTGACACATTAAGAAGACTATCAAAACCCCAACAGCCTAGGGTAACTGTCATAGAAGATAGCAATGGGGCTCTGCTCAATGAAAAAACAGCTGTAATGAGAAGGTGGACAGAATATTGTAAAGAATTATATAACTGTAAACTCGACACTGACTATAGCATATTAAACAACATTAAGTGCGAAAACAGGGAACTCGGAAATGCAGCAATATTATGGGAAGAAGTGGAAGAGGCTATATGTTCGCCGAAAGGAGGGAAGTCACCGGGTGTTGATAATATCCCAGCAGAGCTCTTGAAATATGGAGGACCAGATATAGTAAAAATCATGACAACAATTTGCCAGAAGCTATGGAGTACCAAAAAAATGGCCAAAAGAGTGGACGCAGTCATTAGTAATACCGCTTCCAAAGAAAGGAAATCTAAAAATGTGCAAGAACTACAGAACCATTAGCCTTATTAGTCATCCAAGTAAAGTGATGTTAAGGATACTTTTGAACAGAATAAAACAGAAATCAGAAGAAATCTTGTCCGAGGAAGTACCTCAGAACAAATCTTCAATATTAGATTACTGATCGAAAAACATCTCCAGCATCAACACGATTTATACCATAACTTCATCGATTTCACAAAAGCCTTCGATCGAGTCTGGCATGAAGGCTTATGGCAAATAATGAGAAAATTCAATTTTGATACCAACATCATAGATATCATTGAAGCACTATACAAGGACGCAAGCAGTGCTGTTTTTGCAAGCATTGACATTGGAGAATTTTTCAAAACAACTGTTGGAGTTCGCCAGGGCTGTATCCTGTCCCCAGTGCTCTTTAATATATATCTAGAACATATTATGCAGGAGGCTCTTTATGATTATAAAACAACCATATCGATTTGAGGCCGACCTCTTTGCAATCTACGTTTTGCTGATGATATCGATCTGATAGCTGGATCAGAATCAGAACTTCAAGACCTTACCTCTAGACTGGAGAAAGTAACAAGAACATATGGGATGGAAATTAATATAGAAAAAAGCAAGATATTGGTGAATAGCCATAAGAAACATGTTCCGACCAACATTATGTTAAATGGGCAAACGTTAGAAGAAGTTAACACCTTTAAATATCTCAGGTCCACTATTATGTAGTGATGGAAGATCAAGCAAAGAAATCAAGACAAGACTTGAGATGGCCTCAGCTGCCATGACAATGTCACAGCGCGGTGTTACTCTTCTGCTCTCGATATTATTTTTCATGGTACTTCGCGTTAACTTTAGTAGGCCGTTGTGTTAGTTTGTGATCGTATAGTGTTGAGCAATTCGCTGGACTGGGGGGGGGGGGGGGGGGGGGGAGTCATACTCTTTATGGACGAGTTTACTTCGTCAATGTTTTGGCTTCACTTCTGATTTGTTATTTTCCTAAGTCTTTTCTTATACCCGTATGCGTAATTTTATCACCTTGTCCACTGAACCAATTTCTCTTGATAATTCTTTGTTTTGAAAATATTCATCAGTTCCGACCCTCCTTCATCGTTTAACTGATTTAACCAACTTAACACTGTAGCACAACAAATGTCACTGGAACTCAAGGATTCTTTCAACGAGTACAAACACAAGTCTTACTCCGATCAACTCTATAATAATTTAATGGACTTCTTAATACCTTAGACACATTGCTTACTGTCATCTCATTTCGATTTCTTTATAGTTTCTATCTTCCTACATTATCGTTACTCTAGGAAAGTCAACTTAAATTATGACCGCTTGACCTTAACCTTCAAGCTCAACCGTTTTACAAATCTCCTACCTCACTTTGTCATTATTCTCATGATCCCTCTTCTCAACAGAATCCTTTAACCGCGTCCTTTCTTCCCACAAAGAATGAATGTTAAGGGTCTACCAAGTCAACCCTTCTTGAAGATTCACACGTTATTCTCTGAACTATTCTTCCTTAGTTGAACGTGAACCCGTGGTTCCATCTTGACGACTCCTATCAATTCGATGTCGTTCATTTCAAGTGTGTGTAGACTTGCTGTATGGATTAAAACTCTGGGGTACTCACTTCTTTTACATAAACTTTCTTCTTTTTGGAAGCTACCATCTTCCTATCGAATGGTTGTCATTCTCTGGATCAGATGTTTCATTTTCAGACTGTAGCTGAGTTCTTCTATTTTTTCGTGGCATCTTGATGGAATTCCACTTGATAATGTCTAATGTGTCATCGTTGTTCCCCATGACGTGGTGATCTCTCGAATTACGTTCTTTTTTGCACCTCGCTTCGAGAGTACTCCTTTCCTTTCACGGTCGGTCCATTACTCTTCAATTTACGTCATTTTGACCCTTATGTCGCTGCTCCTGTGACATATACACCCCAGGGTCCCTGAAAGAAAGAATGATGTCCAAACATCATTCCCTTCCTGCCCTATCTCTCACAAATCCATAAAACGCTCCCCTTCCTACAACTATCTAACTAACTCATAACTAACTATATGCTGAACCAATTCTTTACAAAATTCTAAATACTTATAAGTAGTAACGCTTAACTTCTTAATCAACAATTTAACGTACTCATACTTTACAACAATTTTACCTTCTTAATTTAATATACAACATAGACACTCAACCACTACTCCGCCCTTACCTTACACTCGTCTCTCGTCATGAACATATCTCAGCTCTTCACTTATACTCATTTCTCCTTTATCTTGCTCCCTAATTCTATAATCACCCTCCTTTCATTCCGCCACTGCATCTATGTTTTCACCCCTTGTTCTGCTGTATGGGCGTTATCGTTTTCCCAACTCAGCTCACACATAAGTCCGTTTGGACTCTATTCATGTCTTTATACAAGAATTGGCCATCGCCTCCCTCTTGTACTTATAACTGCTATAAGCAGCTCTTACAGATTTTCTCTTTTTCCATCTTCTTAATCCTGTTCGCTGTCTCATTTCATTTTCTATGCTCCTCTCACAATTCCGTCTTATCCTCTGAGTTTAGGAGAAGCCTATCTCCCAACAAGTCTCCACAAGACTTTAGCAATCACCTCAACATCTCTGCACTCAACACTACCTCTTAATCTCGTTCCCTCTCTGGAACTATCTCTCACGAGTCTACCTTACCCTCTGGTTTTAGGAGAAGCCTATCTCCCAACAAGTCTCCACAAGACTTTAGCAATCACCTCAACATCTCTGCACTCAACACTACCTCTTAATCTCGTTCCCTCTCTGGAACTATCTCTCACGAGTCTACCTTACCCTCTGGTTTTAGGAGAAGCCTATCTCCCAACAAGTCTCCACAAGACTTTAGCAATCACCTCAACATCTCTGCACTCAACACTACCTCTTAATCTCGTTCCCTCTCTGGAACTATCTCTCACGAGTCTACCTTACCCTCTGGTTTTAGGAGAAGCCTATCTCCCAACAAGTCTCCACAAGACTTTAGCAATCACCTCAACATCTCTGCATTCAACACTACCTCTTAATCTCGTTCCCTCTCTGGAACTATCTCTCACGAGTCTACCTTACCCTCTGGGTTTAGGAGAAGCCTATCTCCCAACAAGTCTCCACAAGACTTTAGCAATCACCTCAACATCTCTGCACTCAACACTACTTCTTAATCTCGTTCCCTCTCTGGAACTATCTCTCACGAGTCTACCTTACCCTCTGGTTTTAGGAGAAGCCTATCTCCCAACAAGTCTCCACAAGACTTTAGCAATCACCTCAAC
The DNA here is from genome assembly GCA_024509875.1 of Oreohelix idahoensis. NCBI lineage: Eukaryota > Metazoa > Mollusca > Gastropoda > Stylommatophora > Oreohelicidae > Oreohelix > Oreohelix idahoensis. The sequence goes on from JAMPIV010003321.1 coordinate 94,094, forward strand.
ATCTCTGCACTCAACACTACCTCTTAATCTCGTTCCCTCTCTGGAACTATCTCTCACGAGTCTACCTTACCCTCTGGTTTTAGGAGAAGCCTATCTCCCAACAAGTCTCCACAAGACTTTAGCAATCACCTCAACATCTCTGCACTCAACACTACCTCTTAATCTCGTTCCCTCTCTGGAACTATCTCTCACGAGTCTACCTTACCCTCTGGTTTTAGGAGAAGCCTATCTCCCAACAAGTCTCCACAAGACTTTAGCAATCACCTCAACATCTCTGCACTCAACACTACCTCTTAATCTCGTTCCCTCTCTGGAACTATCTCTCACGAGTCTACCTTACCCTCTGGTTTTAGGAGAAGCCTATCTCCCAACAAGTCTCCACAAGACTTTAGCAATCACCTCAACATCTCTGCACTCAACACTACTTCTTAATCTCGTTCCCTCTCTGGAACTATCTCTCACGAGTCTACCTTACCCTCTGGTTTTAGGAGAAGCCTATCTCCCAACAAGTCTCCACAAGACTTTAGCAATCACCTCAACATCTCTGCACTCAACATCTCTGCACTCAACACTACCTCTTAATCTCGTTCCCTCTCTGGAACTATCTCTCACGAGTCTACCTTACCCTCTGGTTTTAGGAGAAGCCTATCTCGCAACAAGTCTCCACAAGACTTTAGCAATCACCTCAACATCTCTGCACTCAACACTACCTCTTAATCTCGTTCCCTCTCTGGAACTATCTCTCACGAGTCTACCTTACCCTCTGGGTTTAGGAGAAGCCTATCTCCCAACAAGTCTCCACAAGACTTTAGCAATCACATCAACATCTCTGCACTCAACACTACCTCTTAATCTCGTTCCCTCTCTGGAACTATCTCTCACGAGTCTACCTTACCCTCTGGGTTTAGGAGAAGCCTATCTCACAACAAGTCTCCACAAGACTTTAGCAATCACCTCAACATCTCTGCACTCAACACTACCTCTTAATCTCGTTCCCTCTCTGGAACTATCTCTCACGAGTCTACCTTACCCTCTGGTTTTAGGAGAAGCCTATCTCCCAACAAGTCTCCACAAGACTTTAGCAATCACCTCAACATCTCTGCATCAACACTACCTCTTAATCTCGTTCCCTCTCTGGAACTATCTCTCACGAGTCTACCTTACCCTCTGGGTTTAGGAGAAGCCGATCTCACAACAAGTCTCCACAAGACTTTAGCAATCACCTCAACATCTCTGCACTCAACACTACCTCTTAATCTCGTTCCCTCTCTGGAACTATCTCTCACGAGTCTACCTTACCCTCTGGGTTTAGGAGAAGCCTATCTCCCAACAAGTCTCCACAAGACTTTAGCAATCACCTCAACATCTCTGCACTCAACACTACCTCTTAATCTCGTTCCCTCTCTGGAACTATCTCTCACGAGTCTACCTTACCCTCTGGTTTTAGGAGAAGCCTATCTCCCAACAAGTCTCCACAAGACTTTAGCAATCACCTCAACATCTCTGCACTCAACACTACCTCTTAATCTCGTTCCCTCTCTGGAACTATCTCTCACGAGTCTACCTTACCCTCTGGTTTTAGGAGAAGCCTATCTCCCAACAAGTCTCTACAAGACTTTAGCAATCACCTCAACATCTCTGCACTCAACACTACCTCTTAATCTCGTTCCCTCTCTGGAACTATCTCTCACGAGTCTACCTTACCCTCTGGGTTTAGGAGAAGCCTATCTCACAACAAGTCTCCACAAGACTTTAGCAATCACCTCAACATCTCTGCTCTCAACACTACCTCTTAATCTCGTTCCCTCTCTGGAACTATCTCTCACGAGTCTACCTTACCCTCTGGGTTTAGGAGAAGCCTATCTCCCAACAAGTCTCCACAAGACTTTAGCAATCACCTCAACATCTCTGCACTCAACACTACCTCTTAATCTCGTTCCCTCTCTGGAACTATCTCTCACGAGTCTACCTTACCCTCTGGTTTTAGGAGAAGCCTATCTCCCAACAAGTCTCCACAAGACTTTAGCAATCACCTCAACATCTCTGCACTCAACACTACCTCTTAATCTCGTTCCCTCTCTGGAACTATCTCTCACGAGTCTACCTTACCCTCTGGTTTTAGGAGAAGCCTATCTCCCAACAAGTCTCCACAAGACTTTAGCAATCACCTCAACATCTCTGCACTCAACACTACCTCTTAATCTCGTTCCCTCTCTGGAACTATCTCTCACGAGTCTACCTTACCCTCTGGGTTTAGGAGAAGCCTATCTCCCAACAAGTCTCCACAAGACTTTAGCAATCACATCAACATCTCTGCACTCAACACTACCTCTTAATCTCGTTCCCTCTCTGGAACTATCTCTCACGAGTCTACCTTACCCTCTGGGTTTAGGAGAAGCCTATCTCACAACAAGTCTCCACAAGACTTTAGCAATCACCTCAACATCTCTGCACTCAACACTACCTCTTAATCTCGTTCCCTCTCTGGAACTATCTCTCACGAGTCTACCTTACCCTCTGGTTTTAGGAGAAGCCTATCTCCCAACAAGTCTCCACAAGACTTTAGCAATCACCTCAACATCTCTGCACTCAACACTACCTCTTAATCTCGTTCCCTCTCTGGAACTATCTCTCACGAGTCTACCTTACCCTCTGGGTTTAGGAGAAGCCGATCTCACAACAAGTCTCCACAAGACTTTAGCAATCACCTCAACATCTCTGCACTCAACACTACCTCTTAATCTCGTTCCCTCTCTGGAACTATCTCTCACGAGTCTACCTTACCCTCTGGGTTTAGGAGAAGCCTATCTCCCAACAAGTCTCCACAAGACTTTAGCAATCACCTCAACATCTCTGCACTCAACACTACCTCTTAATCTCGTTCCCTCTCTGGAACTATCTCTCACGAGTCTACCTTACCCTCTGGGTTTAGGAGAAGCCTATCTCCCAACAAGTCTCCACAAGACTTTAGCAATCACCTCAACATCTCTGCACTCAACACTACCTCTTAATCTCGTTCCCTCTCTGGAACTATCTCTCACGAGTCTACCTTACCCTCTGGGTTTAGGAGAAGCCTATCTCCACAACAAGTCTCCACAAGACTTTAGCAATCACCTCAACATCTCTGCACTCAACACTACCTCTTAATCTCGTTCCCTCTCTGGAACTATCTCTCACGAGTCTACCTTACCCTCTGGGTTTAGGAGAAGCCTATCTCCCAACAAGTCTCCACAAGACTTTAGCAATCACCTCAACATCTCTGCACTCAACACTACCTTACCCTCTGGGTTTAGGAGAAGCCTATCTCCCAACAAGTCTCCACAAGACTTTAGCAATCACCTCAACATCTCTGCACTCAACACTACCTCTTAATCTCGTTCCCTCTCTGGAACTATCTCTCACGAGTCTACCTTTACCCTCTGGGTTTAGGAGAAGCCTATCTCCCAACAAGTCTCCACAAGACTTTAGCAATCACCTCAACATCTCTGCACTCAACACTACCTCTTAATCTCGTTCCCTCTCTGGAACTATCTCTCACGAGTCTACCTTACCCTCTGGGTTTTAGGAGAAGCCTATCTCCCAACAAGTCTCCACAAGACTTTAGCAATCACCTCAACATCTCTGCACTCAACACTACCTCTTAATCTCGTTCCCTCTCTGGAACTATCTCTCACGAGTCTACCTTACCCTCTGGGTTTAGGAGAAGCCTATCTCCCAACAAGTCTCCACAAGACTTTAGCAATCACCTCAACATCTCTGCACTCAACACTACCTCTTAATCTCGTTCCCTCTCTGGAACTATCTCTCACGAGTCTACCTTACCCTCTGGTTTTAGGAGAAGCCTATCTCCCAACAAGTCTCCACAAGACTTTAGCAATCACCTCAACATCTCTGCACTCAACACTACCTCTTAATCTCGTTCCCTCTCTGGAACTATCTCTCACGAGTCTACCTTACCCTCTGGGTTTAGGAGAAGCCTATCTCCCACAACAAGTCTCCACAAGACTTTAGCAATCACCTCAGCATCTCTGCACTCTACACTCCCTCTTAATCTCGTTCTCCCTCTGGAACCATCTCTCACGACTCTCCTTCACCTTCCCAGTTTAAGAGAAACCTATCTCCCAACAAGTCTCCACAAGACTTTAGCAATCACCTCAACATCTCTGCACTCAACACTACCTCTTCTCTCGTCTGGTTTTAGGAGAAGCCTATCTCCCAACAAGTCTCCACAAGACTTTAGCAATCACCTCAACATCTCTGCACTCAACACTACCTCTTAATCTCGTTCCCTCTCTGGAACTATCTCTCACGAGTCTACCTTACCCTCTGGGTTTAGGAGAAGCCTATCTCCCAACAAGTCTCCACAAGACTTTAGCAATCACCTCAACATCTCTGCACTCAACACTACCTCTTAATCTCGTTCCCTCTCTGGAACTATCTCTCACGAGTCTACCTTACCCTCTGGCGTTAGGAGCAGCCTATCTCACAACAAGTCTCCACAAGACTTTAGCAATCACCTCAACATCTCTGCACTCAACACTACCTCTTAATCTCGTTCCCTCTCTGGAACTATCTCTCACGAGTCTACCTTACCCTCTGGGTTTAGGAGAAGCCTATCTCCCAACAAGTCTCCACAAGACTTTAGCAATCACCTCAACATCTCTGCACTCAACATTACCTCTTAATCTCGTTCCCTCTCTGGAACTATCTCTCACGAGTCTACCTTACCCTCTGGTTTTAGGAGAAGCCTATCTCCCAACAAGTCTCCACAAGACTTTAGCAATCACCTCAACATCTCTGCACTCATCACTACCTCTTAATCTCGTTCCCTCTCTGGAACTATCTCTCACGAGTCTACCTTACCCTCTGGGTTTAGGAGAAGCCTATCTCACAACAAGTCTCCACAAGACTTTAGCAATCACCTCAACATCTCTGCACTCAACACTACCTCTTAATCTCGTTCCCTCTCTGGAACTATCTCTCACGAGTCTACCTTACCCTCTGGGTTTAGGAGAAGCCTATCTCACAACAAGTCTCCACAAGACTTTAGCAATCACCTCAACATCTCTGCACTCAACACTACCTCTTAATCTCGTTCCCTCTCTGGAACTATCTCTCACGAGTCTACCTTACCTTCTGGGTTTAGGAGAAGCCTATCTCCCAACAAGTCTCCACAAGACTTTAGCAATCACCTCAACATCTCTGCACTCAACACTACCTCTTAATCTCGTTCCCTCTCTGGAACTATCTCTCACGAGTCTACCTTACCCTCTGGGTTTAGGAGAAGCCTATCTCACAACAAGTCTTCTTTCTTTCACAATTTCTCCTCGTCTTCTTTCATGACTTTTATCCTACCTTAATTTTTTTCATTATTTTCAACCTTTTCATCTTTTCAGCCTCTCAAATCCACTTACTCATTCTCCCCTATTTTCTCTATAGTGACCTCCTTGTCCCTATTTCTTCCCCACGAATTTGGGTAGCAATTCCTAGTTGCTTCCTCCCTTTACTTCTTTTCTGACTTCGACCACGATTCGCTTTCTCTATCCTTCTCCGTCGTCTTTCCTGGGTTTCGTTATCTAACATTTTCGTTAGCACTATATCTATTTCATCTCTTGTTTTTGGAAAGTGTGTATGATACTTTCCTTCTTACAACCTCCATACCTTGCTTCTTGATAAGTTAATATCAGGCCGTCCTATGATATCTTCTATCATCTTCTTTAACTCCTCTATATTTGGTTCATCCTCTTTAATCATTTCCTTACCTTGTTCACTCACCTCTTCTCCCATTCCTTTTCTCAATTCTTCTACCATTTCACATCTCTCCGTAGGCCTTACTTTCCTCAAGTAACTCTCTTTATTCCCATATCTTATATTTTCCTTTAGGCCTTTATCCTCCGTGAATAACCATTTATCTTCTTTATCTGATGATATACCGTCTAAATAGCTTGATTCCGAATCAGAGAACACGTCTCTTTCCATTACTTTAATTCCCCAATAATCAAGTTCCTCCATTACTCTGATCACAAGTCTGCGAATTTCTCCAATTCTTCCCGATAAATCCGTATCAAACCTTCCCTCTAGAAATCTCCGTACATACTCTATTACCACTGTGTCGGGTTTAGCTCCTTTCAATTCATCTTTTATGGCTTTCTTCATCTTCTTTATACTTGGCTTAGCTACCTTGCTAATTTTCTTCTTCTCTTTCAAGCTTCTGTTAACTCTCTGTACTTCCTTCTCTACTTCTTGCTATCTATTCTTTTTCTCGAAATATGGGCAAAGTAGCCACTATCTCTTCATCGTCCTCTCTTTTACTATTATTTCTTAAGTTCCTCTTAACTTCTTCCTTCTCAATTCCGTCATTACACCGATTCCTACTTATTTTCTTGACATCTTTAGATGCCTCCACCTTGTTCTTCCTGGCTTCTAAATCTTCAAACTCCTTCTCGATCTCTGCACACAATGCAGTTATCTATTCAACTTCTGTCATATTACAACCCTTAATCGTTTTCTCCTTTCTTTGTCCCAACTCTAACTGCTTTTCATCTCTCAGTCTTTTGAGACGTCTTTCATAATCTGATGAATCATCCGACGATACGTCAGACCTGTTATTATCCCCTCTTATACCTGTAACGCCTAGCACTTCCTGTGTCTCCGAAGTCCCTACTGTCTGATTCACCAAGTCCTGAGAAATTTCCTGTGGTTTCCATTGAACTGTGGTCCTCTCTGGTTTCGTGTCTTCATTATTCTCATCCCCATTTGTTAGAAATCTCCGCTTATAATCCATCAACGGAATTTCATCTTCGCTTTCCCAATTATCTGTTAGAAATCTCCGCTTATAATCCATCAATGGAATTTCATCTTCGCTTTTCCAATTATCTGTTCTTCCATCGATCTCCCCATCACTAATCTGGTGCTCTATATTTTCCTTTCTCTTTTCTGTTTCAGAATTTGTTTTTGTCTTGTTCCTACCCGTTTCCATTCCTACTCTAGTATTTAGATTACTAAAAGGGTTTTCCATCAACGAATAACCTTCTGGATTCCTTCCTTCACTATCTATATCTGGTGTCGTTACAAGGGTGGCTCTCCTTCCTTGCTTTTCTCTCTCTCTCTCTCTCATACTGGACTCTCTCATCCTCGGTCTATAGTCATCTCTCCGTAGTTGTTGAACGTGAGTGTTGCGTGATAAATTCTCGCAACATCGTTTTATTTCAATATCTATTTTATAACGCAAGGGCAACAACTGCTTGAAATTTATAGTTACTTTTCTCGGTAAGCATTTGTCTTCTCGCGTTGGTGTTGAATGCAGTTGAGTTTTTGAGCTGTGGTCATTTTTCGCGCCGGACTGCGCATGACTGGTCTTGCTTTTTGGTCGATCGGTTTCCGCCCACCACGAGTGGAGTGAGCGATTTGGAATGGCGAAAGAGATGCCTCGTTGAAGAGGGGATCTCCGCTATTTTTTGTTCTGTCAGGGATGTGTAGTCCTCTTAATGGATATTTCGTTTATTCGAGATAATACCTCTAGTGTTTCCCACATGTCGGGAGGCGTGATATTTCTGTGTATTTCATGAAAGCAAGGTAAATTAACATTTTCATTAACTCTATCGATTTTTGGTCGTGAACGATTTCTGGTTCATAGCCTGTCTTCGAAAGTCGTCGTCACGAGATGTTTTCCTAGCTCACATGTCGCTGTATTGTGCTGCATCGGTTGATGCAGGTCCCAAGGACTATTACTTGCTACTTGGTTACCTGAACTAGGTTTGAAAAACCTTTGTTATCTAGAGGATATTTTTGAGGACATTATTTATACTTCGGCAGACGTGTCTGTCTTGCTGAAGTCAGACTAAGGAGAGTGAACTGATCTCATATATCTGGTTATCTCCTGGCTGTTATAGAAAAGGATGGAGTTTTTCACCTGACTACATTTACAGCACTATGAAATATAACATGCATCTGACTCATCATTGTAATGCTGTATACCGTCCATTGCTGTATTGAATGTTGCTGTGATAATGACTGTTTGATGTGTCTACATATTCGCGTAACCATTTTGTCACTGTGGCGTCCACAATAAATAATGAAGAAAAACGTCAACGGCTGTTTCAAGAATCATTGACTTTATACGTCGTGAGTTTACTGACGTCCTATGTGGATTGCCCTGTTATTTTTGTATGAACATTGTTTTGACTGAACACATCTGCACACTACACAAAACCAGACATGCGGATACCATCCATCATCATATGGCATCACGCATCATTTGGTGGCCATAAGCTGGTTTGATTCTGGTACCAGCAAACACGGGGTCCCTTACCCACTTCATTTTCAACAAGAATTCATCAACATCCTTCAAGAAATTAACATTCTTCAAGACAGTCAACATCTTCAAAATTTTCAAAGTACTCGGCGTTGCCCGGTAAAAGTCAAAATTTCAATTTTTTGACGGAAACAAGAATTTGACAGTACCCTGCGTTGTTACATGTTGCCGGATAACTCGGACTGCTGTTATCTTTTACGCAAGTCAAGCAAGTTGCTGCTGTCAAGGTTCCAGTGCTGTCGTTTTTGTGAAGGTCAAGTGCCGGTTGAAACGGGTTGTTTTCTGAAGAAGGCCAAGTACCGATTTCCATCAACTTACTTTTGGATTAGAAGGTCAAGTGCCGAAACAACTCAACACACAGTATTTCAGAAGCTCTTGTACCATCGTGTTAGCAGTGGAAGCAGTTCAGATGTGCCATCATCGTTGGAGCTTCGCTCTTTAGGACGTTGATTGACATCCGTTTTTCTGCTGTTCTACGATTGGAAGCCTATAAGTTAAGTGGCCTGTTTGTATGTAAACTGTGCCCTTATACTTCTGCTGAGTCTTCTGTGTATCATCTCATTCTATATGTTATATGTCTATATGTTATTTGTATATTTATATGTTTATATTTCAGCGGGTTCTCGGTTGGGTGGTGTCTCCGTTAGATTATGCCACGTCATAGAGGTCGTCTATTGTGAGCGTTTTCTGTAGGGTTTGCAAATTTCCGATACTGGAATTTGCTAAGCGACTTCTGTTGCTATTTATGTTAGCTGTGATGACATGTTTTAATATTGTTTTCGTTATTATTTCGCATTCTTTAGTTTTGTTTTGATTTGTTTGTATTTGTTAGCCTACTCTTGTCTATAATTTAGTTTCATACAACATTTTTGTTTATACACTGTGGTGTCATGTATTTTGTTTAATTATAGCGCAGATATCGTCACATTTTTTGTGATATTTCATTAATTTCTGCTTTATTTTTAGTTGATTTCTGCGAACGTTTTTGTATTGTTGCTGATCTTTGTTATTGTTTACATTGTTATTGTTTACATTGTTTGCATTGTTTACATTTTCAATGTTTACATTCTGCATGTGTTTACATAGTCATTGTTTACAGTTATAGTAATTAGTTAATGGGCTATGCTAATGCACTGTTACTACTACACTGATGATAAATGAATGATGAATAGTGTTGTGCACTATTGAATGAGAAGTGCACTTATGATCAAGAATTGATTGGTGATATTTCATATACAAGTTCTTTGATTGGAGACTTGTTTCCCACAGAGACTGGGATAATATAATGTGATGTGAATATACAAGTGCTTAATTAAGACTTGTTACACTTAGGTTTGAAATAAATTAGTTAATTATTTCAGGTTTTGGACGCATATGTTAGACAACATGTCTACATTTGAGCACTTTATTGAGCAGGGTAAATTGCTTGGGAAGACTGGTGATAAGTTAGAAGAATTTGCAACTGCTCGATATGATAAAGCAATGGAAGCTGAACAAAAGAAACTGCATATGGAAGCTGAACAAAAGAAACTGCAGATGCAGGTGGATGAAAAAAGATTCCAAATGGAAATGGAAAAACAAAAAAGGGAATCAGAAGCTGAGGAAAGAAAACTCCAGCTAGAGGCTGAAAATAAAAGACTTGAAAAAGAGGCTGAGAATAAAAGACTTGAAAAAGAGGCTGAAAATAAAAGACTTGAAAAAAGAGGCTGAAAATAAAAGACTTGAAAAAGAAGCAGAAAGACTTCAAATAGAGGCTCAGGCTGAGGAGAGAAGATTACAGAGAGAATCTGATGAGAGGAAAGAGAAAGCAAAAATGGAACATGAAGAAAAGGTCTTAGCTTTAGAGTTGGAAAAATTGAAATTGATGAACATGAGTAATGGTAATGATTCAAACAAGGGTTCATCTTCTGGTAAGGCTAATAATGATACTTTTAAGATTAAGTTGCCAACTTTTAGTCCTTCCAGTGATGACATAATGTTCTATCTGGACAGATTTGAACAAGCATGTACAGCTCATAACATAGACAAAGCAAAATATGTTTATCAGTTATCAGGGATACTGACAGGTAAAGCTCTAAGTATATTAAATATGGTGGATGAACCTGACAAGAACAATTATGAGGTTGTCAGGGCCGCTCTGTTAAAGAAATATCAGCTTAACGAAGACGGCTATCGTCTACAATTTAAAAACATGTTACCTGAAAATGGAGTTGAATTCTCCGAGTTTATTGCAAGAATACGCATTACTTTCTCACGATGGGTTGAACTATCTAAGACGGAAAAAACGTATGAAGGACTTATGGACTTAATACTTAGAGACAAAGTCATGTCGTCTGTCAATGAGTCTTTCCTTGCTTTCCTTCATGAACGTAAACCTAAAACAATAAAAGAAATGGAAGATTTCTGTTGCCAATACGTAACTGCACACCCACACATAACCATGGGTAACTCTAAGGTGAAAGAAGGTTTACCAGTTGCTTCGGCAGCTCCGTATGGTCAAAACTTTGCTCGTAGATTCCAACAAAATTTTGATAGAAAGAGCAGCGGTAATTTCTGTCAAAATCATGGAAACCAATTTCATGGTGATTCTTCTTCGAAGAATTGGAGACAACCTGATAGTGGTCGTTACTATCACCCTAATAATTATAGGCATTTCAAAAGAGGATATGGTAATAGAGGTTATTCCTGCCGAAGACCTCAGAACCAAACAAATAGATGTTCGCATCAATGTGAACATGATAGTAATCGTGGAAACTGGAATTCGAACCAGGATAACAATTACAATAGAGACAATAATAACTGCAGAGATAATAATAACTCTGATAACTTCAGAGGTAATAATAGTCGGGGTAGATCTCAACACAAAAAAAAGAGATATCAGCAGGCTAATGCTGTACAACAGGAAACTGAGGGAGCCTGTAATCATGTTGTTGATAGTAAAAACTTTGACGCTGTCACTGGTTCTGCTTTTGACTTTGAGAGAGCAAACAAATGCCCCCAATGCAGTACTTTATTCGAACCGGGTACCATAACTACTTTGAGTTGTGGTCACCCACTTCCCGCTCTTCCTGCTGCTGTTGCGCATGACGGGAGGGGTTCTTTAATTCTACATAAGGGTCTTGTTAATGATACTCCGGTCTCACTACTTTTCGATTCCAGATGCACCACTATTGGTGTTAGACAATCGCTTGTAGATCCATCTTGTGCTACAGGAAGGGTTATTAAATGTGTCACATTTGGCGGCACTCTAGAAAAAATATCCTACTGCTGTAATTCGCATTGCCACTCCTTTCTTTACTGGAGATGTGCATGCTTGTCTCTTACCTAATCCTATTGCGGACCTTATTATTGGTCGTATTCACGGAGTTAGGGAGTGTACCCCACAGCAGATTGCTGCTTGGGAAGATAATAACATGCAAGCTACAAATGCAGTAGTTACAAGAGCACAAGCTCTACAAACACCCGAAACTTCACTGAATAGTGATAATGAAGTTGATAGCCAAGATAGTCACTTAGTAATCACTCGTGACTCTTTCATAAAATTGCAAGAAGAAGATCCTTCTTTAAAAAAATTCTTCGTTCTTGCGAAGAAAGGTGATCCGAATCAGGATACAAATAGAAAATCTTGGATTGCAATGAGAAACGGCGTACTTGTACGTATGGTACAAGATTCGACTACGTCGGCACATTCGCAAATTCTTGTTCCCAAGAGCATGAGAGTGCAAATATTACAACATGCTCATGACTCGCAATGTGCTGGACATATGGGTTTTTCCCGTACGAAGTCGAGAGTCCTTGCGGCTTTCTTTTGGCCTTTTGTCAATAAGGACATTCGTATTTACTGCCGATCATGCAATGTATGTCAGGAGGTCAAATCTAGAGGACCACGACATGCTGCGCCTATCCAGGCTGCTGACATTCCTATTCGGCCGTTTCAGAAAATGGCCATAGATATTATTGGCCCTTTTAAGGTCAAGTCGGCCAGAGGACATCAGTTTATCCTTACATGTGTCGATATGTGCACACGTTGGCCAGAGGCTATTCCTCTTAAGAGCATATCTACTACAGATATCGCAGATGCTCTTTGGTTGATATTTTCTCGCTTGGGGTTCCCCAGAGAAATATTATCAGACCATGGCACTCAACTCATATCTGACACTATGTCACAGGTAATGTCTACCTTACATATTGAACGATCTCTCAGTAGTATCTACCATCCTATGTCTAATGGGTTAGTTGAGCGTCTGAATAGAACGCTCAAGACTTTGCTTGGTAAGATAACTGAAGATCATCCTCAAGATTGGGACAGGGTTTTACCCGCGGCTCTCTTTGCCTATAGAGAAGTCCCTAATGAACACACAGGATTTTCTCCCTTCGAACTTGTCTTTGGCGCGCGTCCACGCGGCCCTATGTCTTTATTACACGATCTCATCACTGCCGATGATATTAGCGATGAAACTCAATCCTCATATGAGTATGTCATTGCTCTTAGACAAAAGATCATTGAGGCATGTAAGCTAGCAACTGCTTCATCAGAAATTGCTAAAGAGAAGGCAAGACAGTTTGCTAACAAGAATAGATGTCTACGACAACTTTGTCCAGGTGACAAAGCATTCGTCCTACTCCCCAGTAGGGAAAATAGACTTCTTATTGCATGGAAAGGTCCGTATGCAATAGTCTCTCGGATTTCCGATGTTGACTATGTGGTAGATATTGATGGAAAGCATAAAACTTTCCACATAAACATGCTTTCGGAATTTCACGAACGTCCGGACTATTTGCTGCCTATTTTCCAGGCAACGGATGATGCTCCTGCACCTCACGGTCATTATTCATCCCTGTCTGTCATACAGGATGAGGAAGCTACCTTCTCTGATGTCAACCTTCCCCTTCCAGTGGTTCCATTACATTCCACGGAATCTTGGAAAAACGTTTCTGTTTCTCCTAATCTTTCTGGTGACGAACATCGACGAGACTTGTCGATGTTACAAACATTTCAGGATGTTCTCACTGACATTCCTGGACACACAGATGTCATAGAACATGACATAATTCTTACCGACAATAATCCAATTAGGGTTAGGCCGTATCCTATTCCTATACACTTTCAGTCGCAAGTGGAAAAGGAATTGGATGAAATGATTCAATTAAATATAATTGAACCATCGACTTCACCATATTCTTCTTCCATGGTTATTGTCCGGAAGAAGGATAAGAACATACGAATTTGTGTTGATTATCGCAAATTGAATCAGGTCACAAAGTTCGATGCTGAACCGATGCCTTTGTTAGAAGATCTACTGATTAGACTTTCTAATTCTAGATTCTTCACTAAACTTGACTTGTCTAAAGGTTATTGGCAAGTGCCTTTAGCAGAGCATGCCAAACCTCTTACTGCTTTTTCTACACCTAGGGGTCTATTTCAATGGAATGTTGTGCCTTTTGGTCTCATGAACGCCCCTGCAACTTTCGTTCGCATGATGCGTCGAATTCTGTCACATCGTTCGGATGTCATCGCATACTTAGATGACATCTGTCTCTTCAGTGATACCTGGGAAGATCACTATTTAGGGTTATATGACTTACTGTCCACTCTACGTGAGAATAATTTGACAGCGAAACCTTCTAAAGCTTTTGTTGGTTTTGGTGAAATCTCTTTCCTGGGTCATCGTGTTGGTCATGGTCTCTTGAAGACAGAAGACCACAATACTTCCAAAATACTGAACATCTCTGTTCCTAGAACGAAGAAACAAGTTAGGAGTCTCTTAGGTTTAATTCAATTTTATGGGAGATTTATTCCAAATTTATCTTCGATCATGGCACCTCTCTCAACATTGTTGAAGAAAGGTTCGCCTAATCTGGTCCGTTGGTCTGGAGAATGCCAATCTTCACTAGACCAAATCAAGAATATATTTTCTTCTCCTCCCATCTTAAGATTACCTACTCTTGATAGGACTTTTGTTCTTCGAAGTGATGCTTCATCCACTGGGATTGGAGCAGCACTGATGCAAGAATATGCAAATACTCTGCATCCTGTTATGTACATTTCTAGAAAACTAAATGCGGCAGAGAGGAACTACTCGGTTTTAGACCGTGAGTTGTTAGCGATGGTTTGGTCAATTCTAAAGCTACAAAGATTCCTCCTGGGCGCACATTTCATTCTAGAGACTGATCAGAAAGCTCTTACAGCTATTCAGACTAAGAATTTGAAGAGTTCGAGATCCACTCGATATGCTATAGCTCTTCAACCTTTTCACTTCACGGTACGAGCTATCCGTGGTGCGGATAATGTGATGGCTGACATTTTGTCTAGATGCCCACATGACTCTAACTAATACTTCTGTCCTATATTTCTATATATTACAGAGTCATAACACACCTATATTACTACAATAGATTAGCACATCTGTACTCACTCTATATGTACACACTATCGTGCTTTGTTGTCATCTTCTTCTGTTCGTTTTTTTTAGATGATAGAGGAGGACTGAGTAGTTAATATAAGGGCCGTTAGTTTACTAAACAGCCACAATTATTAATAATGTATTGTACCTTATGAAGCATATTAGTTATTAATTAGCATTATAATGCTTGTACTTTCTCAGAATGTCATTGTTGAGCTGAGGACTTACCTTACTAGTATCAAGCATGACGAGTTCTAGATTGTGTACTTACCCTCGGAATACCAGAGCATATGTCCTGGATCGTCATGTAGTTTAACTTTACTATGTACTTATGTCATTACATGTCAAATAATGTACTATTTAAATTTTCCTATCAGATTTGTACATCCATTTTTAAAGACAATATTAGAGTATGCTGTTTAATGATGATTATGGTAACTTGCATACGTATATTGTGTTTACATGCTAACGTGATGTGTGTTGGTGACACCTCCCCGATGTGAATATTTTTTGAGACATATTTATTTTTCTGTTGAGGTATATCCTCACCAGACACTCTATATTTAGCCTCATGTTAGGCAATTTAATTAATTATCAGCGCATAATTCGTGCGTTTTGAGCCGCTTATCGCATGCTCTTTGATATTTAAAAAAAAAATATGTTCCACATTTTTTTTTTTATCGGGAGGAGGTGGTGATATGTTGCGTGATAAATTCTCGCAACATCGTTTTATTTCAATATCTATTTTATAACGCAAGGGCAACAACTGCTTGAAATTTATAGTTACTTTTCTCGGTAAGCATTTGTCTTCTCGCGTTGGTGTTGAATGCAGTTGAGTTTTTGAGCTGTGGTCATTTTTCGCGCCGGACTGCGCATGACTGGTCTTGCTTTTTGGTCGATCGGTTTCCGCCCACCACGAGTGGAGTGAGCGATTTGGAATGGCGAAAGAGATGCCTCGTTGAAGAGGGGATCTCCGCTATTTTTTGTTCTGTCAGGGATGTGTAGTCCTCTTAATGGATATTTCGTTTATTCGAGATAATACCTCTAGTGTTTCCCACATGTCGGGAGGCGTGATATTTCTGTGTATTTCATAAAAGCAAGGTAAATTAACATTTTCATTAACTCTATCGATTTTTGGTCGTGAACGATTTCTGGCTCATAGCCTGTCTTCGAAAGTCGTCGTCACGAGATGTTTTCCTAGCTCACATGTCGCTGTATTGTGCTGCATCGGTTGATGCAGGTCCCAAGGACTATTACTTGCTACTTGGTTACCTGAACTAGGTTTGAAAAACCTTTGTTATCTAGCGGATATTTTTGAGGACATTATTTATACTTCGGCAGACGTGTCTGTCTTGCTGAAGTCAGACTAAGGAGAGTGAACTGATCTCATATATCTGGTTATCTCCTGGCTGTTATAGAAAAGGATGGAGTTTTTCACCTGACTACATCTACAGCACTATGAAATATAACATGCATCTGACTCATCATTGTAATGCTGTATACCGTCCATTGCTGTATTGAATGTTGCTGTGATAATGACTGTTTGATGTGTCTACATATTCGCGTAACCATTTTGTCACTGTGGCGTCCACAATAAATAATGAAGAAAAACGTCAACGGCTGTTTCAAGAATCATTGACTTTATACGTCGTGAGTTTACTGACGTCCTATGTGGATTGCCCTGTTATTTTTGTATGAACATTGTTTTGACTAAACACATCTGCACACTACACAAAACCAGACATGCGGATACCATCCATCATCATATGGCATCACGCATCAGTGAGCTTTAATTGTATGGTTCAATTTCTCATTCCATATCCTATAATTAATTAATGTTGTTCTCTCCAAGACAACATAACCTTTCATCCATTGGTTATCAAACTCAGTGGGGCGCACATGCTTCTTATAGTAAACTCTATCACCTGGCTGAAATTCTTGTAACTTAGCCTTTTTATCCGCATAACGTTTTTGCCTCTCAAACTCTCTCTTTAATCGGTTGGTTACAAATTATAGGCCTTGTGTTTTTCTTGTAATATAATCTCAGTGAAATCCTCTCCATAATATTTTCTCCTGTCTTTAAGTATCCGTTCGATCGGAAAGATGGGATCTCGCCCGTACAACAAATAGAACGGCAACATCCCCCTACTCTCACTTACATTAAACCTAATTGCTTCCATGGCTTGTGTCAAGAATAAATCCCAGTTCTCTATATTCCCTTGACTTATTTTGCTGATGACTGTGACAGACGAACTCACTGACCCTGAAGTGACCCTGAATTTTGGATGATATGGTACGATCCTTCGTAGCGACCCCTTGGATAACATCAGTGCCCCCGAATATTGTAACTTTTCGTCATACGGGAATGCTTTCACCTGGACTCATTAGCTATGCAACCTTGCCACGCAGATTGGCAACACGTTTGCGGATTGATACGTGGACAGCTTATCTACCGTCCATTCTGGTCATCGCATTGATTTAAGGAGAGGCTAAATCACGCTCATGAATATCTCTTGAGCAATCATATGCAGTTATTTTCCTTAACTTGGCCAGAATGCCGGCCCAGTGGGGGCGGCACCAGAATCAAACAGATAGCAGCGATCACGATCAAAGACACAGACTGGGGATCTCAGGAAAGACTAGCGCCACGATCAAAGACAGTAGTGGTCCCTGAAACGAGCGACGCAAGTTCCTGCAGGTATTTCGCATCTCGGTGTTAAACACAGAACCGATCGCAGCAGCGAGCGGAGATACGAAGACCAGGGGCGGCATCTCTCTTTAGTCTGGCGGTCAGAACCCATAAAGTGTCCTGAGATCTAAAAAGGTGTCAAAAATTGTCATGTCCCACTCATCTTACAATTAAGTTAGATATATACAGACCACGTAGAAATACACTTTATCACTCGTTGGCCAGACCTTTACAGAAGCACTAGCTATATCTGAAATCCTGCTAGATTATCCCATGGATTTTTATACATATTTGCAGTGAATTCTATTTCTGTGCAAAACGGTAAAATATATATTGTGTAAAGTGATCAGTGGTCTAGTTCATTCATTCTATTTCACTGGATTTTGTGTTAATTTAAATCTATTAAATTAAACCATCTCAATAGTTCCAGTTGTAAATGTAATGATATATCTGCTATATTATTTCCAAAAGATAATAGATGCTTAAATGCTGTAATTAACTTTTAAAGTCGCGAAGGAATTTATAATTAATAAATTTAGTTAAGTCCTATATTTATAGATGTGTGTTTTAACCATTAGAACTCGCGCAGTGTTTATTAAATACATAATTAAATACGCGAATACACACACACACACACATATATATATATATATATATAGTCTTAACGGGAAAATTCATCGCGCTTTAGAAGGTTATTTGATTTTTCGGTATAATACATGTCTTTTTCTTTCATACAGAGAGATCGTAACCTTGTGATCGTAACGTCAAGAATGCTGGCACTTAAGAGGCTCGGTGGGACTGCGGAAATGGCATCGTGTTGGTTGTGGATCAACCACAATGGGCTATAGCTGTAGAATTATAAATTACAATGCAACATAAATTATATTCAAATTAAATACAACATAACGATTATGAATGTTGTGATTTGGGTTTTTTCCCATTGTTTAGGTGGAAAAGAGAGTTGTGACAAAAGGCGAAAAGAAACCAAAGACGTGTGAGACAAATGTCGAAATAACAGAAAGGCGTGTGCAATGTCGAAAACAGAGAGCAGTGTAGAAAATTGTAACGTGTGAAAAAAGAGTGAGTCGTGTGAAAAATGGCATGAAAAAGAAGTAGCTGGGTATAAAAAGGAGAGGTGTTGGCGATAGACAGGATTTTTCAAAGATTTTTTGACTTTAGGAAGGATTTTTACAGAGAGTTTATAGTTTTTAGATTTAGAAGAAGGACATTACATATAGACACGAAATTTGTGCTAGGTAGTTTGTAATGTTAGATGACCTTCGTCTTTGGGATTATCAAGACCAGTTTATTATTTTCTTTCCTTCTGTTGGATATATTCCATTTGGATGCATACACTATTTTGTTTATAAGTGAGTAACGAACATGTCAAATTTGTGAAAATACCGGTAGTTGTCAAACGACGGTCAATAAACATATACTGCATTGCTGTTTGTGGAACTTTACAATATTTCATTGGGATTATACCTTGTCATGTTGAGACTGTTTTGCTTAGCACTAAACACAAAAGGGAAGAACAAACCTGGGAAGAAAAAAATGAGCAAAAGTCAAGTATTACCATCTCTGGCGGAAGGCCAGTTAGCACTTGAACTACAACAACATATAAAGGATTAACTCTGACCAAATAAAATCAATATAACTACTCGCCCATTTACATGACGCGGGCACAATGTTATTGTTGAACAGAATCGACTTCACTGCACTCCGGGCAAACCCATATGTGCTCAGTCTCCCTCAGTATGTGTCGAAGAGTGTGAATGCTAACTGTTCCTGTAGCTCGCTGGTTATAAACACGACGGATACATCTTCTCATACGTCCATCTCTTCTAGCCTGACTATTGATGCCAAATTCCAACAGTCTTAACCTTAATGTCATCTATGTTTCCATGCATGGGGTGACGTTTGTCCTTGGTTACTCGCATATAGACTTTTGCCTGGGCCATCGCATAGCTGGATGTAATCGACAGCTCTCCAAGCATGTACCTCATTTGTCACAATGGAGGTATCTCGCATTCAGCACAAGACTATACGCATCCCTTTACTTTGAATGTGTTCTTGTCGTTCACATTGTGTTACTGACAACGAGAGTGTTCCCAGCTCATACTCAATGACTAGTATGACGAGCTGATGATAAAGAAGAAATAGTAATCTCAGTTCTAGGTCAGTGCACACTGGTGTGCCGCGAGTGTCTGCCTGGTGTGCCGCGAGTGTCTGCCTGGTGTGCCGCGAGTGTCTGCCTGGTGTGCCGCGAAACCACGAAATAATTTCACATATACAATTTTACAAATAATAAGTTGAGTTATCATCACCCACCAATCTATGGCAGTTCTTCTTCATCGTTCGCCCTCAGACTTCTGCATTAATGGCTCTAATAAAGTCAATTGTCAGCTGAATGTTTCTGACATCTCCAAACAGTTTTTCGTTGAGAGAAGTAAATTGTTGTCATACAGGTAGCTTTGTGGTTCGATCCCCAGTTGAGGTGGGATTATTTAAACCGCGAACGGCTCCGGGGTAGACCCAGCCCTATGAATTGGGTGCAAGAACAATTCTGGGAAGGTTAAGGCGGCCAGCGTGATGCTGAACACATCCTACCCCAATGTGCCGATGGTCAAGAAAATATGGGCCTAACCCCATATTCCCAATATGCCTCAATGGGCGTGTAACGGGATCCTTTACATTCCTTTTACCTTAACTAGTAGCTTTGGGTGGACCCCACGGAGATAAGGAGTCCAGCACTGTCCTACCTGGCTGGTTTCCTTGAGTAGAGCACATTCTCGTTGAGTAATTTTTGTATATGTCATCTTAATGTGATTTGCTTTGCACTGTGTTGTGCAACCGCAACCAGCATGCATTTATTTGGGACTGGCTTCCCTACCTTTTGGTTTGTCATGACTTCCCTGAAAGGCAGCAGCATTGTTTCACTATAGAACTGGTCTCTACAAAAATGCAGAAAACTACCGAAAAATATTATGTTATCCATTTTCGGCATCGGTCTCCAGGTTCATTCCCCGTCGAATGAGAATTTCGGCATCTTGGTTCCTACTCATCCTTCATGTTTGCAATCAGCCCTGCTTTTGAGCAAGTCTAAAAAAATAGAAGCCCTGAAGAACCCGAATTACTAAACTGTCTCACTAACCTCAGCAATATTAGAAAATGTGTTGGCTTGTACTGTTCCTACTCATCCTTCGATGTTTGAACAATCACCCTGCATTTTTGAGCAAGTCTAAAAAAATAAAGATACATTTCAAAAAGTAAAACCCGAATCAGTCTAGCATACAACACAGTGCGGAGACAGAGGCTCTACGTCTGTAAAGTTGCTTTCACACACACTGTAAAATGTCAGTCTGTAAAGAAGTATCAATTAGAAACCTTCTGTGAAAGTTTAAAAATAAACCTTTACTGGTGGTGGAAAGTAAGGTTCTCGATTTCTTCTGTAAAGCTCCACTTAGATATTTCAAAAATAAACACACCACAGTTGTCATCATGCAAGCATTGTTACGTCTGTGGTGCTTTCACACACACCAGTCTGTAAAGAAGTACTGTATACTGTCTTCAGTGTGGTGTGTCTGTGTAACAGAGTTGTTGATTGTATCAGTTGTTGAGATCAGGCATGCTCCAGTCTACCCAGCTGTAAATGGGTAACTCACCCTAGTCCTAAGTTAGGGAAGGCAAAGGCAGTGGTAAACAGTAGTTTCCCTCTAAGGCTCCAGGGGAAGCAGGCTCTAAACTTGGTCACTTCAACCGACGCAGGATGGTGTATATATGGGTAGAAGTGTAGAGTGTGATTAACGCGAATGGTGTACTGTTCGTGTTCTGACCAATCTAAACACTCATTCACTTGTGTCTACAAGGCACCAATGCAGACTGCTGGAATCTTTGTTTACACAGTTTATTGAGACGCACACACTGGGACATAACGAGTAAATCATGGGTATGTTGACATATCAATTTGCAGGCATACATAGTAGATCCTATGTCATGACACATTCATAAATAATAGGTAGTACATCAGTAATTTCCAATGTCATGATACATAATGGCCGCATCCCCTATCTGACTAAGCGCGTCAGTGAAGGCGGATCGGTAAGTAACTAAAGTTGCTTTATGTTCACAGTTTATCATATTGTGAAACCACGATAAGGGGTTTCTATCAAAATTGAGATCTCCTTGCCACTGTCCGAATAATAAGATACATGCCCCGTTCTTTGGACAGTGATTCAAAAATACGATGACAGGAATGTAACATGGCCGCCTTCCTGAGTTGTCGCTCACTCGCTCACAGGAGGATATATATATAAGCCAAAGTTAATTTGCAATACATATGCATAATTTCATAAAGTTCCTCCATACAGATCTACCGTAATCCAGTTACCTCACGTAGACATAATTACAGTATGGAGCCCGTCATCTCCGTCGATACAAACTTGACCCTAGCGTTGCGAAGCACAAAATTCCAGCTAGGCCTAACCGACCTGAGATCATCAAAAACAGGGACTGGAATTACCTGGAGTCCGAATCATACATGGTACCGTACATTAGGAGAGTCTCTAACACAACTCTAGTAGAGACACAATCTCCTATAGAAGAAAAACCACTTCGTAAATCATTTTTACTGAAGAATATACCAGCCCTGGAAAAATGCGTAACCGCCATTGTCACGGTACATCGGAACTCATCACGACTAGACAAGACAACTCCTACTTCCGCTAGAGCGGTGTAACAAGAATATAGTCCTGCCTACCCATCCAAAATATACAATATAGGACTGATTCTACTTGTACTAATAATATGTAATACATATGAATTCAGGCCATAAACATAATAAGCAAATTAATCTATTTTCTGGCCCTAAGAAATAGGTACGGACAAGGGTGTCATATCCATGCGCCGAATTAATATCAAGAACGATTACTCCTATAATCAACAGGGTAAAACAATTATGGATTATCTAGCCTTCCCCATAGACAGCATTTTCATACACAAATGAATGAATGTCTATATCTTTTCCAAATTAAATAGCCATATCGATTTTTGTAATATGTGCGTCAAAATATGCACGCAACAGATTACCACACCCCTCGGGAAAAAAAATGGTACATTTTTTTTTTTTTTGAAATACATCTAGGAGCAACATACAATAGGCTCACAACGCACCAATAACAATGCGCAGATGATAAGCATAAGTTTTCTGACCTTAGAGAAAGTACTTCTCTAAGTATAAATATTTCCAGAGAGGTGTCACCAACGCATACTACAATATTAGCAATGACACAATTTGTACATTAGTTTATACATAAATTTCATCTAAGATATCTTAACATCATGATCATCAAAGACGAAAAAAAACCTTGAAAGATCAGCGGTGAATAAATATCAATGAACCGCTAAGTAGTGTTACAATCAATATATGATATTACATATGTGTACACATTTCAACATAGGAACAACTGTATCAAAGTTGTATAACAGTTATGAATCATGTGGGCATCTAGACAAAATATCTGCCATCACATTTTCTGACCCACGGATAGCTCGCACCGAAAAATGAAATGGCTGCAAAGCAATCGCGTATCGCGTTGATCTTGCGCTCTTCAGATTTTTACTCTGAAGAGCGTAAGAGCTTTCTGGTCAGTTTCCACAATGAAATGCGCGCCAAGGAGAAATCTTTGCAGTTTAAGGATTGACCAAACCATAGCCAATAATTCACGGTCTAGGACCGAGTAATTCTTCTCTGCGGCATTTAATTTCCGAGAAATATACATCACAGGATGCAGAGTTCCAGAGTACTCTTGCATTAGTGCTGCTCCAATCCCGGTGGATGAAGCGTCACTACGAAGAATAAATGTCTTATCCTTAGAAGGCAATACTAGGATAGGTGAAGTAGAAAACATAGTTTTAACCTTATCCAAAGAGGATTGACATTCTTGAGTCCAGTGGACTACATTAGGAGACCCTTTCTTTAGCAAGGAAGAAAGAGGTGACATAATGGAGGACAGATTCGGGATGAATCGTCCATAAAATTGTATTAGACCTAAGAGACTTCGCACTTGCTTTTTAGTCTTAGGAATAGAAATGTTAAGTATCTTACTTGTATTATGGTCTTCTGTTTTTAGGAACCCATGACCAACACGGTGTCCTAAGAAAGATATTTCGCTAAAACCAATACATGCTTTCGATGGTTTCGCTGTCAGGTTATGCTCGCGTAAGATAGACAATAGTTCATTTATCCCATTATAGTGATCGTTCCAAGTATCACTGAAAAGACAGATGTCATCAAGATACGCAATGACATCTGAGCGATGAGATAGGATTCGACGCATCATGCGTACGAATGTTGCAGGGGCGTTCATAAGACCGAAAGGCATGAAATTCCATTGGAATAGACCCCTAGGCGTCGAAAAAGCAGTAAACGGTTTGGCGTGTTCGGATAATGGAACTTGCCAATATCCCTTAGACAAATCGAGTTTAGTAAAGAAATGAGAATTCGATAGTCTCGTAAGTAGCTCTTCTAGTAAAGGCATAGGTTCAGCATCAAATTTCGTCACTTGGTTCAATTTGCGATAATCCACGCAAAGACGTATGTTATTGTCTTTTTTTTCGTACAATAACCATCGGCGAAGAATATGCTGATGTGGATGGTTCAATAATTTTTAACTCTATCATCTCATCCAACTCTTTCTCTACCTGTGCTTGAAAATGTATCGGGATAGGATACGGTCTGACTCTTATAGGACTATGGTCAGTAAGAATAATGTCATGTTGAATGACATCAGTTTGACCAGGAATGTCAGTAAGGACATCCTGAAATTGTTCTAACATAGTAGAAACTTGTTTCTGCTCTCCTGGAGATAATTCTGGAGAAATTGCAACATCTTTCCATGATTCATTAGAGTGAAGAGGAATCATTGGAAAAGGTAGATTTACATCCGAGAAACTCGTTTCCTCATCCTGTATTACTGACAGAGATGAGTACTGTCCATGTTGGACTGGAAAATCGTCCGTTGCCTGGAAAACAGGTTGTAAATAATCAGGACGTTCATGGAATTCCGTGAGCATGTTGATGTGGAAGGTTTTACGCTTCCCGTCAATATCGACGATATAGTCAACATCGGAAACTTTTGATATTATATCGTACGGACCTTTCCAAGAAATAAGAAGTCTATTTTCCCTACAAGGTAGCAAGACAAATGCTTTGTCACCTGGACAAAGTTGTCGCAAACATCTCTTTTTATTGGCAAATTCCCTTGCCTTCTGTTTCGCAAATTCAGAAGAAGCAGTTGCCAATTTGCATGCTTCAATAATCTTGTGTCTAAGTGCGATGACATATTCATAAGAGGATTTTGTGTCATCGACAATATTATCAGCAGTTATAAGATCATGAAGTAAGGACATAGGACCTCGCGGTTTCGCGCCAAAGACAAGTTCAAAGGGAGAAAATCATGTATGTTCGTTGGCGACCTCTCTATATGCAAAGAGAGCCGCGGGTAAAACCCTATCCCAATCCTGAGGATGATCTTCTGTTATCTTACCTAGTAGGTTTTTCAGAGTTCTATTCAGACGTTCCACCATCCCATTGGACATAGGATGATAAATACTACTCAGCGATCTCTCTATCTTAAGAGTCGACATTACTTGAGACATGGTATCCGATATGAGTTGGGTACCATGGTCGGATAATATTTCTGCTGGAAATCCCAGACGAGAAAATATTAACCAAAGAGCATCTGCGACATCAGCAGTAGTTATGCTCTTTAGAGGAACAGCCTCCGGCCAACGTGTGCACATATCAACACACGTCAAAATAAATTGGTGTCCTCTAGCAGACTTTATCTTAAATGGACCAATGATGTCTATCGCCATTTTTTGAAATGGTCGAATGGGAATGTCTGCAGCCTGAATAGGTGCATCATGGCGTGGACCTCTGGATTTAATCTCTTGACATACTTTACAAGATCGACAATAGATTCGTATGTCCTTATTCACAGCAGGCCAAAAGAAAGATTGAAGAACTCTAGCTTTAGTACGGGAAAAACCCATATGTCCAGCACACTGCGAATCATGAGCGTGCTGTAAGATTTTAACTCTCATATTTTTAGGCACAAGGATTTGAGAATGATTGGACTTAGCGGAGTCTTGTACATACGTACAAGTACGCCATTCTTCATCGTAATCCATGATTTACGATTTGTATCCTTATTCGGATCACCTTTTGTTGCCAGAGTAAAGAATTTCTTTAGAGTAGGATCATCTTCCTGCTGTTTTATAAAAGAATCATGGGAAATCTCCAAGGGATCATCTTGGATCTGCGCATCATTATCTTCAGAATGTGAAGATTGCGGCATATTAAGAGCTTGCGACCTAGTGATTACTGCATTAGCAGATTGCATATTAACATTTTCCCAATTAGAAATTTGCTGTGGAGTGCATTCTTTCACTCCATGAATGCGACCGATGATAAGATCAGCGATCGGCTTCGGCAAGAGACATGCTTGCACCTCTCCTGTAAAGAAAGGCGTAGCAATATTGATAATGGCAGTGGAGTACTTCTCCAATGTGCCACCAAATGTTACACATTTGACTATATTGCCTGTAGCTCGAGAAGGATTTACGAGTGATTGCCTCACTCCGATGGTAGTGCACCCCGAATCGAAAAGAATTGATACCGGAGTACCATCTATTAAGCCTCTATTGAAAACAAGAGCACCCCTTCCATTATGCGCGATTGACGCATGGAGCGCGGGAAGCGGGTGACCGCAGCTTAAAGTAGAAACTGTGGTTGGATCGAATAATGTTTTGCATTGCGAACACTGAGATGCTCTAGCAAAATCGAAAGCGGAATTTGCTACACTGTTGGAGTCTTTTTTATCATTATTCTGATTATCGGTGTCGTGGAACTCCTGTTGTGCAGAGTTAGCCTGGTAATAAGATTTACCATGTCTTTTGTGTTGTGATCTACCTCGGTTATAATTGTCTCTATAATTATTATTGCCTCTGTTATAACCCCTATTTGGGTTTGAATCATAATATTCATGATCATAATCATCACGCTCATTATATTGAGTATCCCTGTAATATTGGTTTTTTTGTCTCCATGAAGCACTTGGGTAGTTCCTATAGCTACTCCCTTTCCGAGAATTTCTAAAATTATGGGTACCCCTCGCGTGTCGAGGACTATCAGCCCGATTCCAGTTCTTCGAAGAAGAACTCTGATTTGAGTGGTTATCTTGGTTTTGATGCTTATTCCAATTAACCTTTTTATCAAATTTATTTTTAGCTCCTTGGAATTTGTGTGAGTAATTCTGATTATATTCTGTTGCCGAAGCAACTGGCATACTCTCTTTAATGTTAGAGTTACTAAGAATCATGTCAGGGTGTGCCGTGGCATACTGGTCACAATATTCTTCCATTTGCTTTAATGTACTAGGTTTACGCTCATGTAAGAACTCTAGGAATGATTTATTTACCGAAGACATGACCTTGTCTCTTAGCAATAAATCCGTAAGACCATCAAATGTTTTCTCTGTTTTGGATAATTCAATCCATCGTGAAAGTGTAATTCGTGCTTTTGAGATGAATTCTGAGAATTCTACACCTACCTCAGGTCTCATTGTTTTAAACAAAAGACGATAACCTTCCTCAGACAGCTGATATCTCTTTATCAAAGCTGCCCTAACAGCATCATAATTATCCTTGTCGGCCTCTTCGACGAAATATAACTTACTCAGAGACTCCCCTTTTAGATTTTCAGACAACTGATTCACATACTGTGATTTGTCAACATTATGAGCACGACAAGCACGTTCAAATCTATCAAGCCAGAATGCTATATCATCACTGGCAGAGTTGAACGCTGGTACCTTGACCTTGTACACAAAGGGTTTACCATTACCACTAGATGCCTGATTAACATTACTCATACTTGTCAATTTTAATTTCTCTAACTCAAATTCATGTTCTCTTATTGCTTTTCTCTCTTCAGCTTCTCTATCTAATCTTTTCTGTTCTGCATCAAATCTCCTTTCCTCCACTTGCATCTGCAATTTCTTTAGTTCAGCAGCAGTATCAGCTTCTTTTTCTAATCTTTTTTCTTCAGCTAGAGCTTTCCTCTCTTTAGCAGCAGCAGCAGCAGCAGCTTTTCTCTCTTCAGCAGCAGCAGCAGCTTTTCTCTCTTCAGCAGCAGCTTCTAATTTTTTTTTCTTCTATTTGAAGTTTTCTCTCCTCAGCCGCAGCTTTTTTTTTCCTCAGCAGCAGCTTTTCTCTCTTCAGCAGCTAATGCTTTGTCATATTGAGCAACAGCCCATTGTTCTAAGTCTTTCCCAGTCTTATCAAGGGATTTTCCTTGTGCTATAAAGTAATCTAATGTAGACATTTTGTCTTCTTAAATCAGAAACCTGAAAAAGTAAATAAATTACCTTATTTCACTTTAATGGGAGACAAGTCTATACCATAGACTTAGTCTTAGTGAAAACTTGTATGGTTTATAATACCCAATGATAACTTGAGTACCTGTGGACAACAATAACTGTATCTCAAATACTGTGGGAGACAAGCCTTACAAAGGTCTTGTATACCTTAATGTAATCAATGATCACTTGAGTACCTGTGGAAAATAATATTTCCTATACCAATCACTTTGGGAGACAAGCCTTACAAAGGTCTTGTACACTTTAATGTAATCAATGATCACTTGAGTACCTGTGGAAAATAATCATCAAGTACTGATCTGTACTATACTATAAGTGTATATAACTATACCTCCTATGTCATATGTCAACTAAAGACATTACAAAGGACAAACAAGAAAAGACAATCTGAAAACATTTGCAGAGATCAAATTAAATTAAATAGGAGAAATGAAAAAAAATGATCACAGAATCTGTGATGATAACTGCAATAAGATAACAAGACAAATAACGCCACAGTGTATAAACATAAGGGTGTAAAGAACTGAAATGCAAGGAAAGATGAGACCTACAATTATACAAACAAATCAAACAAAAATAAAGAACAGAAAAAATGTTACAAATACAAATATGAAACAGTCGTCACAACTAACCAAATATTTGCAAACTATGTTGCATGCAAATTTCAATTAAGAAATTGCTCCCTATAGAACGCCAGAACAAGACCAATATCACTTGGTATTTCCTGTTCTAGTCACCTCCCATCCAGGCCCGCAAAGACATAACAATCACACATATAAACAAATAATATATAAACATAAATATATATAAATCATCAATGTGTGTATCATATCATGCAATGTGTTGTAGTTGCAATGTATAGTACTGTATGCTCAGTTTTAATAAATTAGACTACCACTTTATTGAGTAATAGATTTGCATTCTAACTATTACACTGTCCAATTTTTTGAGTACATTAGAAGATCCACCGATGAAATTTGCACTTTATGTTCAACAATGCTCTTGTATTACAGCAGGATAAACAATCACTGGTTTAGAACACTGACTGTATTGTGCCAAATGTCAACAAGTGCTGTCCCAGATATTGCTACACTTGTCAGAACAGGTCAAGCTGACATTGATTGTATAGCTGTCCTACTGGTGTTGATGTGGTCAAACAAATGTTCTTGTAACTGTAAAATGTGATTCTCAACACAAGACTGCGTAGGCTGGACCCAGGGATCTGGCTCACCACTGTAAAGTTGCTTTCACACACACTGTAAAATGTCAGTCTGTAAAGAAGTATCGGTTGTATACTGTAAACCTTCTGTAAAGTGTGGTGTGTTCTCTTTCTTCTGTAAAGCTCCACTATCAATCACTGTAACATGTTGTTGGTGGTGCCACTACTGTATATGTCCATTGTAGTGTACAGAGTTGTTGAGATCAGGCATGCTCCAGTCTACCCAGCTGTAAATGGGTAACTCACCCTAGTCCTAAGTTAGGGAAGGCAAAGGCAGCTGTAAACAGTAGTTTCCCTCTAAGGCTCCAGGGGAAGCAGGCCCTAAACTTGGTCACTTCAACCGACGCAGGATGGTGTATATATGGGTAGAAGTGTAGAGTGTGATTAACGCGAATGGTGTACTGTTCGTGTTCTGACCAATCTAAACACTCATTCACTTGTGTCTACAAGGCACCAATGCAGACTGCTGGAATCTTTGTTTACACAGTTTATTGAGACGCACACACTGGGACATAACGAGTAAATCATGGGTATGTTGACATATCAATTTGCAGGCATACATAGTAGATCCTATGTCATGACACATTCATAAATAATAGGTAGTACATCAGTAATTTCCAATGTCATGATACATAATGGCCGCATCCCCTATCTGACTAAGCGCGTCAGTGAAGGCGGATCGGTAAGTAACTAAAGTTGCTTTATGTTCACAGTTTATCATATTGTGAAACCACGATAAGGGGTTTCGATCGGGATTGAGATCTCCTTGCCACTGTCCGAATAGTAAGATACATGCCCCGTGCTTTGGACAGTGATTCAAAAATACGATGACAGGAATGTAACATGGCCGCCTTCCTGAGTTGTCGCTCACTCGCTCACAGGAGGATATATATATAAGCCAAAGTTAATTTGCAATACATATGCATAATTTCATAAAGTTCCTCCATACAGATCTACCGTAATCCAGTTACCTCACGTAGACATAATTACAGTATGGAGCCCGTCATCTCCGTCGATACAAACTTGACCCTAGCGTTGCGAAGCACAAAATTCCAGCTAGGCCTAACCGACCTGAGATCATCAAAACAGGGACTGGAATTACCTGGAGTCCGAATCATACATGGTACCGTACATTAGGAGAGTCTCTAACACAACTCTAGTAGAGACACAATCTCCTATAGAAGAAAAACCACTTCGTAAATCATTTTTACTGAAGAATATACCAGCCCTGGAAAAATGCGTAACCGCCATTGTCACGGTACATCGGAACTCATCACGACTAGACAAGACAACTCCTACTTCCGCTAGAGCGGTGTAACAAGAATATAGTCCTGCCTACCCATCCAAAATATACAATATAGGACTGATTCTACTTGTACTAATAATATGTAATACATATGAATTCAGGCCATAAACATAATAAGCAAATTAATCTATTTTCTGGCCCTAAGAAATAGGTACGGACAAGGGTGTCATATCCATGCGCCGAATTAATATCAAGAACGATTACTCCTATAATCAACAGGGTAAAACAATTATGGATTATCTAGCCTTCCCCATAGACAGCATTTTCATACACAAATGAATGAATGTCTATATCTTTTCCAAATTAAATAGCCATATCGATTTTTGTAATATGTGCGTCAAAATATGCACGCAACAACGTCAAAATGGCAAAATTAGTGATACACGGAGAAAAAATTCCTCTGGTTTTAAGCATTCCTAAATAATAGAACAATAAAAGCAACAGTAGAAGACACTAAATAATAGAACAACAAAAGCAACAGTAGAAAACAATAAATAATAGAACAATAAAAGCAACAGTAGAAAACACTAAATAATAGAACAATAAAAGCAACAGTAGAAAACACTAAATAATAGAACAATAAAAGCAACAGTAGAAGACACTAAATAATAGAACAATAAAAGCAACAGTAGAAAACACTAAATAATAGAACAATAAAAGCAACAGTAGAAAACAATAAATAACAGAACAATAAAAGTAACAGTAGAAGACACTAAATAACAGAACAATAAAAGCAACAGTAGAAAACAATAAATAATAGAACAATAAAAGCAACAGTAGAAAACAATAAATAATAGAACAATAAAAGAAACAGTAGAAAACAATAAATAATAGAACAATAAAAGCAACAGTAGAAGACACTAAATAATAGAACAATAAAAGCAACAATAGAAAACAATAAATAATAGAACAATAAAAGCAACAGTAGAAAACACTAAATAATAGAACAATAAAAGCAATAGTAGAAGACACTAAATAATAGAACAATAAAAGCAACAGTAGAAAACACTAAATAATAGAACAATAAAAGCAACAGAAGAAAACAATAAATAATAGAACAATAAAAGCAACAGTAGAAAACACTAAATAATAGAACAATAAAAGCAACAGTAGAAAACGCTAAATAATAGAACAAAAGCAACAGTAGAAGACACTAAATAATAGAACAATAAAAGCAACAGTAGAAGACACTAAATAATAGAACAATAAAAGCAACAGTAGAAAACACTAAATAATAGAACAATAAAAGCAACAGTAGAAAACACTAAATAATAGAACAATAAAAGCAACAGTAGAAGACACTAAATAATAGAACAATAAAAGCAACAGTAGAAAACACTAAATAATAGAACAATAAAAGCAACAGTAGAAAACAATAAATAATAGAACAATAAAAGCAACAGTAGAAGACACTAAATAATAGAACAATAAAAGCAACAGTAGAAGACACTAAATAATAGAACAATAAAAGCAACAGTAGAAAACACTAAATAATAGAACAATAAAAGCAACAGTAGAAAACACTAAATAATAGAACAATAAAAGCAACAGTAGAAAACACTAAATAATAGAACAATAAAAGCAACAGTAGAAGACACTAAATAATAGAACAATAAAAGCAACAACACTAAATAATAGAACAATAAAAGCAACATAAAGACACTAAATAATAGAACAATAAAAGCAACAGTAGAAAACAATAAATAATAGAACAATAAAAGCAACAGTAGAAGACACTAAATAATAGAACAATAAAAGCAACAGTAGAAAACACTAAATAATAGAACAATAAAAGCAACAGTAGAAAACACTAAATAATAGAACAATAAAAGCAACAGTAGAAAACACTAAATAATAGAACAATAAAAGCAACAGTAGAAGACACTAAATAATAGAACAATAAAAGCAACAGTAGAAAACACTAAATAATAGAACAATAAAAGCAACAGTAGAAAACACTAAATAATAGAACAATAAAAGCAACAGTAGAAAACACTAAATAATAGAACAATAAAAGCAACAGTAGAAAACACTAAATAATAGAACAATAAAAGCAACAGTAGAAGACACTAAATAATAGAACAATAAAAGCAACAGTAGAAAACACTAAATAATAGAACAATAAAAGCAACAGTAGAAAACACTAAATAATAGAACAATAAAAGCAACAGTAGAAAACACTAAATAATAGAACAATAAAAGCAACAGTAGAAGACACTAAATAATAGAACAATAAAAGCAACAGTAGAAAACAATAAATAATAGAACAATAAAAGCAACAGTAGAAAACACTAAATAATAGAACAATAAAAGCAACAGTAGAAAACACTAAATAATAGAACAAAAGCAACAGTAGAAGACACTAAAAACAGAAATAGAACAATAAAAGCAACAATAGAAAACAATAAATAATAGAACAATAAAAGCAACAGTAGAAAACACTAAATAATAGAACAATAAAAGCAACAGTAGAAAACAATAAATAATAGAACAATAAAAGCAACAGTAGAAAACAATAAATAATAGAACAATAAAAGCAACAGTAGAAGACACTAAATAATAGAACAATAAAAGCAACAATAGAAAACAATAAATAATAGAACAATAAAAGCAACAGTAGAAAACACTAAATAATAGAACAATAAAAGCAACAGTAGAAGACACTAAATAACAGAACAATAAAAGCAACAGTAGAAAACAATAAATAATAGAACAATAAAAGCAACAGTAGAAAACAATAAATAATAGAACAATAAAAGCAACAGTAGAAAACACTAAATAATAGAACAATAAAAGCAACAGTAGAAAACACTAAATAATAGAACAATAAAAGCAACAGTAGAAAACACTAAATAATAGAACAATAAAAGCAACAGTAGAAGACACTAAATAATAGAACAATAAAAGCAACAATAGAAAACAATAAATAATAGAACAATAAAAGCAACAGTAGAAAACACTAAATAATAGAACAATAAAAGCAACAGTAGAAGACACTAAATAACAGAACAATAAAAGCAACAGTAGAAAACACTAAATAATAGAACAATAAAAGCAACAGTAGAAAACAATAAATAATAGAACAATAAAAGCAACAGTAGAAAACACTAAATAATAGAACAATAAAAGCAACAGTAGAAAACACTAAATAATAGAACAATAAAAGCAACAGTAGAAAACACTAAATAATAGAACAATAAAAGCAACAGTAGAAGACACTAAATAATAGAACAATAAAAGCAACAGTAGAAAACACTAAATAATAGAACAATAAAAGCAACAGTAGAAAACACTAAATAATAGAACAATAAAAGCAACAGTAGAAAACACTAAATAATAGAACAATAAAAGCAACAGTAGAAAACACTAAATAATAGAACAATAAAAGCAACAGTAGAAAACACTAAATAATAGAACAATAAAAGCAACAGTAGAAAACACTAAATAATAGAACAATAAAAGCAACAGTAGAAAACACTAAATAATAGAACAATAAAAGCAACAGTAGAAAAACACTAAATAATAGAACAATAAAAGCAACAGTAGAAAACACTAAAATAATAGAACAATAGAAAAAAGCAACAGTAGTAAAACACTAAATAATAGAACAATAAAAGCAACAGTAGAAAACACTAAATAATAGAACAATAAAAGCAACAGTAGAAAACACTAAATAAAAGAAAAACACTAAATAATAGAACAATAAAAGCAACAGTAGAAAACACTAAATAATAGAACAATAAAAGCAACAGTAGAAAACACTAAATAATAGAACAATAAAAGCAACAGTAGAAAACACTAAATAATAGAACAATAAAAGCAACAGTAGAAAACAATAAATAATAGAACAATAAAAGCAACAGTAGAAGACACTAAATAATAGAACAATAAAAGCAACAGTAGAAAACAATAAATAATAGAACAATAAAAGCAACAGTAGAAAACAATAAATAATAGAACAATAAAAGCAACAGTAGAAAACACTAAATAATAGAACAATAAAAGCAACAGTAGAAAACAATAAATAATAGAACAATAAAAGCAACAGTAGAAAACACTAAATAATAGAACAATAAAAGCAACAGTAGAAAACACTAAATAATAGAACAATAAAAGCAACAGTAGAAAACACTAAATAATAGAACAATAAAAGCAACAGTAGAAAACACTAAATAATAGAACAATAAAAGCAACAGTAGAAAACAATAAATAATAGAACAATAAAAGCAACAGTAGAAAACAATAAATAACAGAACAATAAAAGTAACAGTAGAAGACACTAAATAACAGAACAATAAAAGCAACAGTAGAAAACA
Source organism: Oreohelix idahoensis (assembly GCA_024509875.1). Lineage (NCBI taxonomy): Eukaryota > Metazoa > Mollusca > Gastropoda > Stylommatophora > Oreohelicidae > Oreohelix > Oreohelix idahoensis. The sequence goes on from JAMPIV010003321.1 coordinate 128,784, forward strand.
CTAAATAATAGAACAATAAAAGCAACAGTAGAAAACAATAAATAATAGAACAATAAAAGCAACAGTAGAAGACACTAAATAATAGAACAATAAAAGCAACAGTAGAAAACAATAAATAATAGAACAATAAAAGCAACAGTAGAAGACACTAAATAATAGAACAATAAAAGCAACAGTAGAAAACAATAAATAATAGAACAATAAAAGCAACAGTAGAAAACAATAAATAATAGAACAATAAAAGCAACAGTAGAAGACACTAAATAATAGAACAATAAAAGCAACAGTAGAAAACAATAAATAATAGAACAATAAAAGCAACAGTAGAAGACACTAAATAATAGAACAATAAAAGCAACAGTAGAAAACAATAAATAATAGAACAATAAAAGCAACAGTAGAAAACACTAAATAATAGAACAATAAAAGCAACAGTAGAAAACAATAAATAATAGAACAATAAAAGCAACAGTAGAAGACACTAAATAATAGAACAATAAAAGCAACAGTAGAAAACACTAAATAATAGAACAATAAAAGCAACAGTAGAAAACAATAAATAATAGAACAATAAAAGCAACAGTAGAAGACACTAAATAACAGAACAATAAAAGCAACAGTAGAAGACACTAAATAATAGAACAATAAAAGCAACAGTAGAAGACACTAAATAATAGAACAATAAAAGCAACAGTAGAAGACACTAAATAATAGAACAATAAAAGCAACAGTAGAAAACAATAAATAATAGAACAATAAAAGCAACAGTAGAAAACAATAAATAATAGAACAATAAAAGCAACAGTAGAAAACAATAAATAATAGAACAATAAAAGCAACAGTAGAAAACACTAAATAATAGAACAATAAAAGCAACAGTAGAAAACAATAAATAATAGAACAATAAAAGCAACAGTAGAAGACACTAAATAATAGAACAATAAAAGCAACAGTAGAAAACAATAAATAATAGAACAATAAAAGCAACAGTAGAAGACACTAAATAATAGAACAATAAAAGCAACAGTAGAAAACAATAAATAATAGAACAATAAAAGCAACAGTAGAAGACACTAAATAATAGAACAATAAAAGCAACAGTAGAAAACAATAAATAATAGAACAATAAAAGCAACAGTAGAAGACACTAAATAATAGAACAATAAAAGCAACAGTAGAAAACACTAAATAATAGAACAATAAAAGCAACAGTAGAAAACACTAAATAATAGAACAATAAAAGCAACAGTAGAAGACACTAAATAATAGAACAATAAAAGCAACAGTAGAAGACACTAAATAATAGAACAATAAAAGCAACAGTAGAAAACACTAAATAATAGAACAATAAAAGCAACAGTAGAAAACAATAAATAATAGAACAATAAAAGCAACAGTAGAAGACACTAAATAATAGAACAATAAAAGCAACAGTAGAAGACACTAAATAATAGAACAATAAAAGCAACAGTAGAAGACACTAAATAATAGAACAATAAAAGCAACAGTAGAAAACAATAAATAACAGAACAATAGAAGACAATAAGAACAATAAAAGCAACAGTAGAAAACAATAAATAATAGAACAATAAAAGCAACAGTAGAAAACAATAAATAATAGAACAATAAAAGCAACAGTAGAAGACACTAAATAATAGAACAATAAAAGCAACAGTAGAAAACACTAAATAATAGAACAATAAAAGCAACAGTAGAGCAACAGTAGAAGACACTAAATAATAGAACAATAAATGCAACAGTAGAAAACACTAAATAATAGAACAATAAAAGCAAAGTAGAAGAACAATAACAGAACAATAAAAGCAACAGTAGAAGACACTAAATAATAGAACAATAAAAGCAACAGTAGAAAACAATAAATAATAGAACAATAAAAGCAACAGTAGAAGACACTAAATAATAGAACAATAAAAGCAACAGTAGAAAACACTAAATAATAGAACAATAAAAGCAACAGTAGAAAACACTAAATAATAGAACAATAAAAGCAACAGTAGAAGACACTAAATAACAGAACAATAAAAGCAACAGTAGAAGACACTAAATAATAGAACAATAAAAGCAACAGTAGAAAACAATAAATAACAGAACAATAAAAGCAACAGTAGAAGACACTAAATAATAGAACAATAAAAGCAACAGTAGAAAACAATAAATAGAACAATAAAAGCAAATGTAAAACAAAAAACACTAAATAATAACAGTAAAAGTAACAGTAGAAAACAATAAATAATAGAACAATAAAAGCAACAGTAGAAAACAATAAATAATAGAACAATAAAAGCAACAGTAGAAAACAATAAATAACAGAACAATAAAAGCAACAGTAGAAGACACTAAATAATAGAACAATAAAAGCAACAGTAGAAAACAATAAATAATAGAACAATAAAAGCAACAGTAGAAAACAATAAATAATAGAACAATAAAAGCAACAGTAGAAGACACTAAATAATAGAACAATAAAAGCAACAGTAGAAGACACTAAATAATAGAACAATAAAAGCAACAGTAGAAAACACTAAATAATAGAACAATAAAAGCAACAGTAGAAAACAATAAAAGCAACAGTAGAAGACACTAAATAATAGAACAATAAAAGCAACAGTAGAAAACAATAAATAATAGAACAATAAAAGCAAATGTAGAAAACACTAAATAATAGAACAGTAAAAGCAACAGTAGAAAACAATAAATAATAGAACAATAAAAGCAACAGTAGAAAACACTAAATAATAGAACAATAAAAGCAACAGTAGAAAACAATAAATAATAGAACAATAAAAGCAACAGTAAAAGCAACAGTAGAAGACACTAAATAATAGAACAATAAAAGCAACAGTAGAAAACAATAAATAATAGAACAATAAAAGCAACAGTAGAAAACACTAAATAATAGAACAATAAAAGCAACAGTAGAAGACACTAAATAATAGAACAATAAAAGCAACAGTAGAAAACACTAAATAATAGAACAATAAAAGCAACAGTAGAAAACACTAAATAATAGAACAATAAAAGCAACAGTAGAAAACAATAAATAACAGAACAATAAAAGCAACAGTAGAAGACACTAAATAATAGAACAATAAAAGCAACAGTAGAAAACAATAAATAATAGAACAATAAAAGCAACAGTAGAAAACACTAAATAATAGAACAATAAAAGCAACAGTAGAAAACAATAAATAATAGAACAATAAAAGCAACAGTAGAAAACACTAAATAATAGAACAATAAAAGCAACAGTAGAAAACACTAAATAATAGAACAATAAAAGCAAAAGCAACAGTAAAAGAAAACACTAAATAATAGAACAATAAAACAAATAAAAACAAAATAACAGAACAATAAAACACTAACAGTAAACACTAAATAACAGAACAATAAAAGCAACAGTAGAAGACACTAAATAATAGAACAATAAAAGCAACAGTAGAAAACACTAAATAATAGAACAATAAAAGCAACAGTAGAAGACACTAAATAATAGAACAATAAAAGCAACAGTAGAAAACACTAAATAATAGAACAATAAAAGCAACAGTAGAAAACAATAAATAATAGAACAATAAAAGCAACAGTAGAAGACACTAAATAATAGAACAATAAAAGCAACAGTAGAAAACACTAAATAATAGAACAATAAAAGCAACAGTAGAAGACACTAAATAATAGAACAATAAAAGCAACAGTAGAAAACACTAAATAATAGAACAATAAAAGCAACAGTAGAAAACACTAAATAATAGAACAATAAAAGCAACAGTAGAAGACACTAAATAATAGAACAATAAAAGCAACAGTAGAAAACAATAAATAATAGAACAATAAAAGCAACAGTAGAAAACACTAAATAATAGAACAATAAAAGCAACAGTAGAAAACACTAAATAATAGAACAATAAAAGCAACAGTAGAAAACACTAAATAATAGAACAATAAAAGCAACAGTAGAAAACACTAAATAATAGAACAATAAAAGCAACAGTAGAAAACACTAAATAATAGAACAATAAAAGCAACAGTAGAAAACACTAAATAATAGAACAATAAAAGCAACAGTAGAAGACACTAAATAATAGAACAATAAAAGCAACAGTAGAAAACACTAAATAATAGAACAATAAAAGCAACAGTAGAAAACAATAAATAATAGAACAATAAAAGCAACAGTAGAAGACACTAAATAATAGAACAATAAAAGCAACAGTAGAAGACACTAAATAATAGAACAATAAAAGCAACAGTAGAAGACACTAAATAATAGAACAATAAAAGCAACAGTAGAAGACACTAAATAATAGAACAATAAAAGCAACAGTAGAAAACACTAAATAATAGAACAATAAAAGCAACAGTAGAAAACACTAAATAATAGAACAATAAAAGCAACAGTAGAAGACACTAAATAATAGAACAATAAAAGCAACAGTAGAAGACACTAAATAATAGAACAATAAAAGCAACAGTAGAAGACACTAAATAATAGAACAATAAAAGCAACAGTAGAAAACAATAAATAATAGAACAATAAAAGCAACAGTAGAAAACAATAAATAATAGAACAATAAAAGCAACAGTAGAAAACACTAAATAATAGAACAATAAAAGCAACAGTAGAAGACACTAAATAACAGAACAATAAAAAGCAATAAAGACACTAAATAATAGAACAATAAAAGCAACAATAGAAAACAATAAATAATAGAACAATAAAAGCAACAGTAGAAAACACTAAATAATAGAACAATAAAAGCAACAGTAGAAGACACTAAATAACAGAATGTAAAGGGCAATTTTTACTATCTTGCAATATAATACATTTATATTCTTATTATGTTCGCAAATATTTTGGAAGCAAAGTATTTCCTTTTTTAAGTGCTTAAGGAGAAGTCATTTTTGGGTTGCTTCCCTTGAAAATAGTCCGTCATCTTCGATCGGACTCCGCAGACGACTCTAGGCCTACTGTGATTTATTCGTTGGCTGGGTAGGAATAGATTGTTCTTGCTTCAGTATATCTATGGCCTGAATTTATACGTAGTGTTTGTATGAGTAGGACGAGTCTGTCTTATATATGGATATCTTTGCATTTCTAAGCCGAACTAATTTGGTTGTCGCTAGAAAAGGTCAAAGGCTATGCAGCGGAAGTATCGCTAGCGAAGGGGTGTGATTCATGGCTGCCATCCTGTGAGGATGCTGAGTTTTGTTGTAGCAGGCTTTTTGCCGAAATAGTGATCTATATATGGATGGGGAAAAGTGATAGTCATATAGACATGTTGTATGTACTTTACCCCAGTGTTTATTCTCTTTTGCCAAGGAATGGCAAAGTTATATTTCGCATAAAAAGGTAAAACCACAATTTATTATGAACTTGGGCTTCGCCATCGTTGTTGATAAGCAGATGCACAGTGGTACTTTTAAAAAGAATATCCATTCAAAGGAAGAAGACATTCATGTATCAGCACTGGATTGTATGATATTATTCAATTACCTCTATGAGAGAACCTATGAAGAAATGAGGACATTTAATGAATGACCAATTTTGGTCTATATTCTATAGTGAGTGAAGCTCACGAGAGAGAGAACAGCCATGTTGAAATTCATATACTTTGTATTTATCGAGTGAGAAAAAGGGATGCCTGTACTATCGCTCGATGAACCAAGAGATCACTGCTACATGTGAGAACCCATGTCTGGGATTCCTATATTATGAAATATATATATATTGAACTTTACGTGAAGGAATATTCGCTAGACGAGGTTAGGTTTAGGAGCCTTCCTATATCTTGGTTATGGTCTGACGTGCCCAGTCAGTAAAGCCAGATGATTTACATGATGGAACGCTGAATGCTTATTTACGAATGCTCCATTATGATATTTGCCAAGCATGAATGCTAACTTAAGATGATATTCCTGTGATCAACATTATGCTGTCTATGTCGACATTTGTTCCTGTAACCATACACGTACTGTCCAAGTGTGCGTCCCATTAAATGTTATAAAAAGACCACCGTAGTTCCAGTACTTCTTGAATTCGAACAGTGTGAGTATGAGTGATGTACTACCAACCTGTCAACTCTATCGAATCATTCTACCATTCGCGTACTGACATTCAGATACACACTCATTGTTTACACTCACATTCTTGTCGGAGCCTCATCACGTTCCAGGACAAGATGACCTGTATGACCAAAACTGTGCTGGGTTTGATGAGTTGACAATCGTTACACTTTGCTACACCAGTCCCAACATCTACATTTATCCACTGGTGGACATTCACATCATTTAGCAAATAAAGCATGATTCAACAACTAGTAGCCAGTATGAGTTAACAACTAAACAGAGTTTATCACAGAACAATAAAAGCAACAGTAGAAAACAATAAATAATAGAACAATAAAAGCAACAGTAGAAAACAATAAATAATAGAACAATAAAAGCAACAGTAGAAAACACTAAATAATAGAACAATAAAAGCAACAGTAGAAAACACTAAATAATAGAACAATAAAAGCAACAGTAGAAAACACTAAATAATAGAACAATAAAAGCAACAGTAGAAGACACTAAATAATAGAACAATAAAAGCAACAGTAGAAAACACTAAATAATAGAACAATAAAAGCAACAGTAGAAGACACTAAATGATAGAACAATAAAAGCAACAGTAGAAAACACTAAATAATAGAACAATAAAAGCAACAGTAGAAAACACTAAATAATAGAACAATAAAAGCAACAGTAGAAAACACTAAATAATAGAACAATAAAAGCAACAGTAGAAAACACTAAATAATAGAACAATAAAAGCAACAGTAGAAAACACTAAATAATAGAACAATAAAAGCAACAGTAGAAGACACTAAATGATAGAACAATAAAAGCAACAGTAGAAAACACTAAATAATAGAACAATAAAAGCAACAGTAGAAAACACTAAATAATAGAACAATAAAAGCAACAGTAGAAAACACTAAATAATAGAACAATAAAAGCAAAAGTAGAAAACACTAAATAGTAGAACAATAAAAGCAACAGTAGAAAACACTAAATAATAGAACAATAAAAGGAACAGTAGAAAACTCCTAAATAATAGAACAATAAAAGCAACAGTAGAAAACACTAAATAATAGAACAATAAAAGCAACAGTAGAAAACACTAAATAATAGAACAGTAAAAGCAACAGTAGAAAACACTAAATAATAGAACAATAAAAGCAACAGTAGAAAACACTAAATAATAGAACAATAAAAGCAACAGTAGAAGGCACTTAATAATTGAACAATAAAAGCAACAGTAGAAGGCACTTAATAATAGAACAATAAACGCAACAGTAGAAGACACTAAACAATAGAACAATAAAAGCAACAGTAGAAAACACTAAATAATAGAACAATAAAAGCAACAGTAGAAGGCACTTAATAATAGAACAATAAAAGCAACAGTAGAAAACACTAAATAATAGAACAATAAAAGCAACAGTAGAAGACATTAAATAATAGAACAATAAAAGCAACAGTAGAAAACACTAAATAATAGAACAATAAAAGCAACAGTAGAAAACACTAAATAATAGAACAATAAAAGCAACAGTAGAAAACACTAAATAATAGAACAATAAAAGCAACAGTAGAAAACACTAAATAATAGAACAGTAAAAGCAACAGTAGAAAACACTAAATAATAGAACAATAAAAGGAACAGGAGAAAACTCATAAATAGTAGAACAATAAAAGCAACAGTAGACAACACTAAATAATAGAACAATAAAAGCAACAGTAGAAAACACTAAATAATAGAACAGTAAAAGCAACAGTAGAAAACACTAAATAATAGAACAATAAAAGCAACAGTAGAAAACAGTAAATAATAGAACAATAAAAGCAACAGTAGAAAACACTAAATCATTCACAAAATAACACAACACAATAATGCTGGAGGGGGATTACCATAATGGTCAGCATTAAGTTGCTCCCTCTTTTTCATAACTGACCTCCCACCTTGAAGGTATCAAAAGTACTGTATACAGACGACCTGTTCATTTGGACAGCAGAAAAATACAATAAACTGGCACCAGCTAAAAAAATAAGAGTCCTAACTACAATAGCTGTGTCTTACAAGCTCTGGAAGCAAAAAATAAACATGTAAAACAAGTATACAGCTTTTTCACTTAGAGCATCCAGGAAAGCAAGAAGGTGTACCAACTAAAACTCGACGGACATCTAATTTGGAGAAGAAAATCCAGCTTGCTTAGAAGTGGAGCTTGACAGACAGCTACTCCTTAAAACCGTCATGCACAAAATACAGATAAGGCCATTGGGCGACTGAACATTGTGAAACATTTTGCAAGCATCAGCTGGGAGCAGGAAAAGTAAATCTGAGACAGCTGTGCCTGGGATAAGGCCGATCAGTCATGGATAATAACCTACTAAACTGCAGTCGACAATGAACAAATTCACCAGGAAGAAAAAGTCCAAAACCAAGCGCTTCTGATGATCAGATTGCCTCCTGTTGTATCGCTCTGTAAAGAGTTTCCTATCATCTTACTGTTGGAAAATCATTTGAATAGTTGTGGATCAAGAAAGTTATCATCAATCTTTACGGAATGTGAGATGTTACAAGAAGTTCAAGTGGCAGCATATATTTGAACTTAGCTGCCAATAATTGTTCTGCTCCTTTTTATGTGTTGGTTCTTTTTATTCTGCTCACGCTCGTCTCTGATCAAGGTTGTCCGGAGTAGCTCGTTTCCCAGAAATGTCAAGGAGAGTCTACCACGTGGGTCCTTCGTCTTAAAGATCAGGCCACGGTTCCCTTCTTGTTCCAGAGATAGTACTTTCTGCTGGTACCATCAATAACTATGGTAAAGAATAAAACGTTATGGGTTCCTATCTTCCCATACCAACATCCCAATTACTCAGAATTTACGCTCGTTTAGAATTAAATTTAATCCCTCAGTATAAAACTTTCTTTACATTTAAATAGAACAGCTTTCATAGTTACTTTATATTTAAGTGAAAAGGTTAACAATACAGATATAGTCTGTTTACATATACATCTCCACTGATTGAAAAGTGTTCACAATATAAATTGAATACGTTTTTATTTATGTTTTACACTGATTGAAAAGTTTGAAACTTTTATTATATGCTCTTAATTTTCGCACTTTTCTTTCTTTCTTTCGTCGTTATTAATTGTCACGTAGGGTTTATATTCATTTAATTTCCTACATCTTCTTCCTATTCTTTCACCCGATTTCTCTCTTTTATTATCTCTGTATTTCCTTTTTCCTGTATATTTTTCATCCATTCGTTTTGCGAATATTATTTTCATATAATTCGCAAACTTTACCTGTTTTCCTTTCTCTAAAACTGAGAATCGCACCTGGGTGGTATTGCGTACATGTCAGTCGCGCTGGTCGGACGATAGGCGTGAATTTACAGCATTCGCTAGACATTCGTCTGAGGGTCTCTGGCCTGGGGCGTGAAAATTCACCCGAGGGACATGGAAAGTAGACAGAGAGTCTGCATTTCAGTAAACGCATGAGGTTTTTCGTCAGAAAAAAACCCGGCTTAGCGTGAAAATCCACTCCGCACTGCAGACGGTGGTCTGAGATTTGCAACTCATGCAAGCCCTCGGCCACTGATGGCTGTTACGTCACGCGATAAGCGGACGAAGGTGTTATACGGACAGGGGAGACTATTTCGCTTGGCGAAATAAGATTAGGATCCTGTGTCCGATTTTAAAGATATTGGCCAAGTTTGAAACTTTAATTTCATTCTCGCTCATAGACTCACAGTAGATAGGTTGCTCGTAAACAGAATAGCTGTTAGCGAAGTATCTCAGTTTGTTTCGGCAATTTGTCGAACTTCTAGACTTCCAGAAATACTTTCAGCATTTTATTCTTAAGTTGTGCGACTACCTGTAATTCTGTGGTTGAGGTAATTAATATGATAGATATATAGATTTTGTGAGTGTTAAAGTGTTAAATCGCTTAATTCATTTTAATCTATTTCTTTAGCGCAGAAGAGAAATAAAGTGGTAGGCTATTATATTTTCTAGGGAAGCATTCAGTGGAAAGCAGAATAAAATTAAAATTTCTAGCTTATAACGGCAATTGTAGCTATTTATGAATTTAATTTAACCGCTAATACTCAGTCGAGTGTATTTTTCTAAACTAACGTATAAACTCTAGAATCGAGCCTCATGAATGGTGACGGAATACGCACGTGTTCCTAATTCATGAGGATTGCTGATTTTTAAATATAACTTACGTCACGGGAAGTTTAAATGATAAGCAAAGCTCTCTGCTTGCAAGTTTAAATGTAAGTTATAACCAGTACAGATTCTGTTTATTATATTATATGTGTTATTTTTCCTCCACACAGTGAAAGTTTTGGGGTGACCCTAACTTTACCAGCACCTAGTAGTAGTTTCCATACTTGTGAAGAAATAGACAGTCCTTATTTTGAACCACGTGGGTTTCTTAAGTACCACTGGTCTAAACAGTGCATATGCAACCCGAGTTAGCCAGAAATACTATATCCCAATAACGGGTTTTCAAAGACTGTAATGATAAATACTGGACCTTGGAGCCAGATCTTAATTTCTTCTAGAAAAAAACTCTACGTAATCTTTCTGCCTGGTGGCGCGAAATACTTCAAGTATTAACTAACATTTCCCGACTATATATATATATATATTTTTTGTGGACAAATCTGTGGTGTGACTAAAGTGAATCCTATACTGAGGGAAGGCACCGACCTGACATTCATCATTTCTAGAAACCTACGCTATTGACACTGTGCTCTGCTAACTCCCGCGCCTGGAATAATTTTAGGTGACTTAATCAGACATTTGAACAAATTTGCACACCCAAGTAGTCGTTCCCGGAGACTCCAAGTTAAATACGTCTTTTGGAACTGGGGACTTCTTGGCAGAAGACTGCATTTTTTTTGAGTCTGTGTGAAGATCTAAAATCAGTGTGTTCCAAGAGGCAGCGAGCAAAGTCGTGAGTACATGTATGAGAGGCCATGGCGGAATGAATGAGTGTACGCTGGTTTGAGTGATATTTTCACTATTATATCTTTGACACCCTGTTGCTGTCCTAATTTTTTTTTTTCAATCTGCATAATTTGTTGCTAAGGCTAGAGTTCTTGTGTTTTTGTCTTAGGTTAAATCAGATTTTTTTTTTCAAACTCTGTGCATATAATTACGAGATAAAACAAAGAAAACTCTTAGAATCAAACCCTATGTATCTGTGACTCTGGCGCCATCATCTGTTCTCTTAACGGGGCTGGGCTAAACCTAGAGTTAACACTATAAGGGGGCTATCATCCTTGCAACATTTCCTTGAATTTTTATGACTATGTGTATATGTATTTTTCCTTGATGTACTTTCTTTGATGTTGTGAGCCGATTTTTTCCTGATATTAAAATCGCTCTTGAACTTAATAATAGTGTTTGGTCAGCTCGTTCTAGATAATATATATATCATTGTTATAGTTTTCCCACGTCTGTGTGTTTACCTGTCGTCACGTGTATGTGCGTGCCTGTGAGTGATAGAAATATACGTAATATGTATATTGGTGTAGTCTGTCTGACGCTGTAACAACTGTTGTAGAAGATAGGTGAGAGAGAGAAGAATTCTTTTCGCTTTCAGAGACAGCCACTATATCAAAATCTATCATCTCACGTGTGTGGAAATTCTATTACCTTTCACTAACTCTCACTGAGTCTATCACCTATTCAAACCTATTCAGAAGGGACCAAACCTAGTCTTAATTCTCCTATCGAAAATCTACGACAAATGGGTTCTCGTCGTTAGGATTTTTGAACTTAGAATAGGAAGACGAGTACGACAAATGGGTTCTCGTCCGTAGGATTTTTGAACTTAGAATAGGAAGACGAGTACGACAAATGTGGACTCGTCTATCTGGATTTTGAACTTAAGATTCTGTATTCTGATATAGAGTAAGAGTGTGATGTCTTGTGACTGTGTATCTTTTAAAAAAAATATTACCCCCTAGACTAGCGATCTGTTTACGGGCGTGCTGACCACACAAACTAATAAGTTTTTTTTTTTCCACAGCATCTTTGAATAATATACATTTTGGTTACAGGTTGATTTTGTCGGGATATATGTTAACTGCTGATTGTAATACTAAATGCTGGTAAAGTGGTGAGTGTATAACATTCACTGGGTACTGAGGCAGAACGGCGTTTGAACTAAGTTAAGGAGTGTGTTTCGGATTTTTTGTCCAGATTAATTCCCTCCCTTACCCGATCTGACTTCAGGGGCGAACTTATAGTGGATTTTTTTAAAAATTAAGGGATTATTTTTCTCTTTAATTTTTGCAATATTCTTTTGCTTTTCCACTGTAGCAACTTATTTTTCAGTTGTAATCTTAACTACCATTTATTTGGCGTAGTCGTGTTTTGCATTGAGTGCTTTATTGCCGATAATAGCAGCGATAGTTAGATTTTATTTTGGAGGAGGTATCCCAGGGTTAAATATATCATCTTTTGATTTTTTTGGTAATTTTTTTTCTCGTAAGTGGTAGGAACCAGTGTATCCTTTTTCCTATTTTCGTTCTCCACTAGTCTCAGTCACTGACATAATATGGCCGAGAGGGCAAAGCTTAGACAACTTCTCAGGGACGAAGCGAGAGAGGAGGGACTGGAAGGAGAGGAAGCGAAAGCTTTTGTCAGAGACGAACTGGAGAGATATGATGCGGAGGAAAGGAAAGCAGCTGAAGCTTTAGCAGCAGAACAGCAGAAGAAATGGATGAGGAAATGGAAATTCGCAGGATGCAGCAGAGAGAAGAAAAAGAGAAGGAGAGACAGCATGAGAAGGAGAGGGAGGAGAGACAGCATGAGGAAGAGAGAGATGAGCAAGAGACAGCATGAGTTGGCTCTTAAAACTCTAGAATTCCAAAGTCGTGGGCTGCCTCTACCTCCAGCAATGGAGAGTCTTCTCCTCATTCTTCCTTAACTGACCCTGCTAACACTCAATCTCTTCAACTAAATGCTATGTCTTTCACTCTTGAATCTTTTCCTTGTCCAAATGAGAAGATTGACACATGGTTAGAAAAATTTGAGAAAATTGCAACTCTGTACGGGTTAGAGAGGTCGCGTTGGAATATGAAACTTTCCCAGGCCCTAAAAGGTTCTGCTTATGATGTTTATTCTAAGCTGGAAAGTAGCCAACAAAGACGACTACGATGTGTTGAAGAAAGCGTTACTGGAGCGCTTTGAAATGAACGCTCGCAAGTTTTTGCAACTGTTTCGCAACAGCCGGAAAGAGAATTCTGAAACTTTTCACCAGTTCTCATCTCGTCTTAAGGGATATCTAACAAAGTGCCTTGAGCTTTCGCAGCTCCCCTCTACCTATGAAGGTCTTGAGGAACTTGTTCTAACTGAACAAATAAAGAACACTTTGTCTGCTGATACCCGGAGATTTCTCGCTGAGCAGGGGGCAGAAAAACTTGAAGACATTTTAGAAAAGTCTGAGCGTTATCACAATGCGCTGGCTGAACTACCGGCCACAAAGCGGAAACCGACAGAGGAGCATTTTCGAAAACATAACCTAGAGCAATCTTCTCAGGCTTCTAACCAAAATAACCACAGAGAAACTGGACCTCAAAACCCCCCTCCTGAAAAATCCAAGTTCTACAAGAACAAGTACCCCAACCACCCCAAACAGCCTGATCAACCCGACCGCCCTACATGGCAGCGCAGCCAGAAAGGACAAGGTGGCAAAGGGAGAACCCCTGAGCACGGGACATATGATCAGACCGAGCACACCGAGCCAAAACGCATCGGATGCTTATTGACAGTCTCGCAAGGCGGAATTATTGACAGTGATTCCCAACCTGTTGGGGATAGACCCTCAACGCGAGGTATTGTTATTTTGAACGGTTCTCAAACTTCTTGCTTATTTGACACGGGGCTTTCTTACGATTGCATTGTTGCCAGAAACCTGGTTAAACCCGGTCAAGAGACAGGAGAGACCGTCAAACTTTGTGGAGTTCGTAAGAGTGATGCACCTACAGCGCTTCCCATCGCATTGGTGGAGATACACTCTGACTTTGTCAGAGGTGTGATCAAAGCAGCTGTTATGGATGATCCCATCTACCCAGTCATACTTGGCGGGAGATACGTGTGTATTGGGAAACCGGAAGAGCCGATTGTGGCAGCAGTAACTACAAGAGGGCAAACCAAGAAGGAACGGGAGCCTGCGCCTAATTTGTTACCTATGGAACTTAAAGAAGCGCAACAAAAGGATCCTACTTTGGCACCCTGCTTTAGGAAACTGCCCATGGCGAAGGAACCCAAACAGCACGGGGACATTTTTTCTGAGGATGGCGTACTTTATCGGAGAACGGGCAAGCCTGACCAAGGTTACAACCAGCTCCTAGTACCGAAACAGTACAGAAGCCAAATCCTAGAAATGGGGCACTCTCTTCCCTTTAGCGGACATATGGGACAGAACGCCACAAACCAACGTATAACCACTCATTATTGGTGGCCAGGAGTAAATACTGATATTATCAGGTACGTCAAATCCTGTGCCCAGTGCCAACGTGTACCACCCAAGCAACGGACACCCCCAGTCCACATGGGTGAAATGCCAATAATGGGAACACCATTCGAACGGGTTGTGATCGACATTTTAGGGCCTTTCGAAAGGACTAAAAGAAGGAACAGGTTCATCCTGACCTTAGTCGATACATGCACTTTATGGGCAGAAGCTATCCCGCTAACATGCGCAGATGCCAAGCATGTCGCAGAAGCCCTCGTGCAGATTTTCACTCGGTTGGGATTCCCTCAGCAAGTGTTGACGGATAATGGATCTCCATACCGAAACCTGTTGATGGATGAGATCGTTAAGATCTTGAGGACCCAGCACATCCACACTAAGCCATATACTCCGGCCGGAAATGGGCTCGTGGAACGTGCTAATGGAAACCTCACCATGATGCTAAGTAAGCTGGCACAAGTGAAACCTGAAGATTGGGATCTCTGTATTCCTGCAGCATTATTTGGCTACAGAGAATCTCCTCATACTTCCACAGGATTTCCGCCAGCTACACTCTTATTCGGCAGACCCATTAAGGGCCCGCTTGAAGCCTTACTTCAGTCTCTGACAGACGAGAAGGCTGATGAGACAGTTGTCTCAGCCAGTAAATATGTGTCGGTTTTAAAGGAACGGTTGAAACTAGGGTGGGACCTAGCAACGACTAACTTTAAGCGAGCACGCACCAAGCACGCTAACCGATACAGGAAAGTCGCGGAAGAGAGAGAACTGGAAGCAGGAGAGAAAGTTTTGGTGTTGCTCCCTACCGAGAACAACCAACTGAAGATCGGATGGCAAGGGCCGTTTACCGTCCTGAAAAAGATTTCTAAGGCTAACTACCAGATCTCTATTGAAGGAAAGGAGAAGGTTTTCCATTTAAATCTCTTAAAGAGATACTTGGAAAAACCAGTGCCAACCTCCGACCATCTCCTGACGATCGCCAAAACTGACGAAGATGACGATAGTGGCAGGGATATTCCACCGCTATCACAGGAAATCTTTCAAAAATGTCAGAAGCGGCGACGCTCTTTCAAGCGCGCATATGAGACATTCCAGGGGAAGGAAACTTTGAGGAGTGGACTTGAGTAGGAATTGGACAGAGATGGAGGGGGAAGAGGAGAGGGAAGAAGACAGACACCCCGAAGCTACGGTTATAGGAAATTAAACTCCATAACGTAGACATGGAGTGCTTCCATATCTTAAAGGGGGGAGGCTCTGTCACGTAGGGTTTATATTCATTTAATTTCCTACATCTTCTTCCTATTCTTTCACCCGATTTCTCTCTCTTTTATTATCTCTGTATTTCCTTTTTCCTGTATATTTTTCATCCATTCGTTTTGCGAATATTATTTTCATATAATTCGCAAACTTTACCTGTTTTCCTTTCTCTAAAACTGAGAATCGCACCTGGGTGGTATTGCGTACATGTCAGTCGCGCTGGTCGGACGATAGGCGTGAATTTACAGCATTCGCTAGACATTCGTCTGAGGGTCTCTGGCCTGGGGCGTGAAAATTCACCCGAGGGACATGGAAAGTAGACAGAGAGTCTGCATTTCAGTAAACGCATGAGGTTTTTCGTCAGGAAAAAACCCGGCTTAGCGTGAAAATCCACTCCGCACTGCAGACGGTGGTCTGAGATTTGCAACTCATGCAAGCCCTCGGCCACTGATGGCTGTTACGTCACGCGATAAGCGGACGAAGGTGTTATACGGACAGGGGAGACTATTTCGCTTGGCGAAATAAGATTAGGATCCTGTGTCCGATTTTAAAGATATTGGCCAAGTTTGAAACTTTAATTTCATTCTCGCTCATAGACTCACAGTAGATAGGTTGCTCGTAAACAGAATAGCTGTTAGCGAAGTATCTCAGTTTGTTTCGGCAATTTGTCGAACTTCTAGACTTCCAGAAATATTTTCAGCATTTTTATTCTTAAGTTGTGCGACTACCTGTAATTCTGTGGTTGAGGTAATTAATATGATAGATATATAGATTTTGTGAGTGTTAAAGTGTTAAATCGCTTAATTCATTTTAATCTATTTCTTTAGCGCAGAAGAGAAATAAAGTGGTAGGCTATTATATTTTCTAGGGAAGCATTCAGTGGAAAGCAGAATAAAATTAAAATTTCTAGCTTATAACGGCAATTGTAGCTATTTATGAATTTAATTTAACCGCTAATACTCAGTCGAGTGTATTTTTCTAAACTAACGTATAAACTCTAGAATCGAGCCTCATGAATGGTGACGGAATACGCACGTGTTCCTAATTCATGAGGATTGCTGATTTTTAAATATAACTTACGTCACGGGAAGTTTAAATGATAAGCAAAGCTCTCTGCTTGCAAGTTTAAATGTAAGTTATAACCAGTACAGATTCTGTTTATTATATTATATGTGTTATTTTTCCTCCACACAGTGAAAGTTTTGGGGTGACCCTAACTTTACCAGCACCTAGTAGTAGTTTCCATACTTGTGAAGAAATAGACAGTCCTTATTTTGAACCACGTGGGTTTCTTAAGTACCACTGGTCTAACAGTGCATATGCAACCCGAGTTAGCCAGAAATACTATATCCCAATAACGGGTTTTCAAAGACTGTAATGATAAATACTGGACCTTGGAGCCAGATCTTAATTTCTTCTAGAAAAACTCTACGTAATCTTTCTGCCTGGTGGCGCGAAATACTTCAAGTATTAACTAACATTTCCCGACTATATATATATATATATTTTTTGTGGACAAATCTGTGGTGTGACTAAAGTGAATCCTATACTGAGGGAAGGCACAGACCTGACATTCATCATTTCTAGAAACCTACGCTATTGACACTGTGCTCTGCTAACTCCCGCGCCTGGAATAATTTTAGGTGACTTAATCAGACATTTGAACAAATTTGCACACCCAAGTAGTCGTTCCCGGAGACTCCAAGTTAAATACGTCTTTTGGAACTGGGGACTTCTTGGCAGAAGACTGCATTTTTTTTGAGTCTGTGTGAAGATCTAAAATCAGTGTGTTCCAAGAGGCAGCGAGCCAAGTCGTGAGTACATGTATGAGAGGCCATGGCGGAATGAATGAGTGTACGCTGGTTTGAGTGATATTTTCACTATTATATCTTTGACACCCTGTTGCTGTCCTAATTTTTTTTTTCAAATCTGCATAATTTGTTGCTAAGGCTAGAGTTCTTGTGTTTTTGTCTTAGGTTAAATCAGATTTTTTTTTTTTTCAAACTCTGTGCATATAATTACGAGATAAAACAACGAAAACTCTTAGAATCAAACCCTATGTATCTGTGACTCTGGCGCCATCATCTGTTCTCTTAACGGGGCTGGGCTAAACCTAGAGTTAACACTATAAGGGGGCTATCATCCTTGCAACATTTCCTTGAATTTTTATGACTATGTGTATATGTATTTTCCTTGATGTACTTTCTTTGATGTTGTGAGCCGATTTTTTCCTGATATTAAAATCGCTCTTGAACTTAATAATAGTGTTTGGTCAGCTCGTTCTAGATAATATATATATATCATTGTTATAGTTTTCCCACGTCTGTGTGTTTACCTGTCGTCACGTGTATGTGCGTGCCTGTGAGTGATAGAAATATACGTAATATGTATATTGGTGTAGTCTGTCTGACGCTGTAACAACTGTTGTAGAAGATAGGTGAGAGAGAGAAGAATTCTTTTCGCTTTCAGAGACAGCCACTATATCAAAATCTATCATCTCACGTGTGTGGAAATTCTATTACCTTTCACTAACTCTCACTGAGTCTATCACCTATTCAAACCTATTCAGAAGGGACCAAACCTAGTCTTAATTCTCCTATCGAAAATCTACGACATTAATGTAAGAGTTTTTCGTCTGTTCTGCAACCTTGTCTGAAGCCTGTCTTCCATCGATGACCTTATTTCTTTTCAGCCACCAGTAAAGCCTATGATTCACCATTTTCTCACCGAGTTTTCTATATGCCGCCGATGCTCACCTTTACAAGACAGAGCTGGAAAGACAGAGGCATGTATCCTTCCAATTATACAATGTTCCAGATGCCAGGGTTTTTCGCACCAAGAGCTCCTGTAGAAAAGATGTAGCCTGCAGGTACTGTGCGGGAAACCACACATACAGTGACTGTCATAAGGCGAAGAAGGACGCCGACTACAAAGCACCCAATGGAGATAGAACCCTTGTGAATTGCATGGGAGAGCTCGGGGCGAGATACCGCGGTTGCCCAGCGTTCCAGGAAACAAGAAAGATATTAAAAGTATCAATCAGTAAGGGAGTACCATACAGTGAGGCAAAGAAAAGAGTAACAGGAAATGCTGCATATCCTTCAAAACAGGAACTTCTTCTTCTTCTTCTTCTTCCTCGTTCGCCCTGAAAAGGACGGTGGTTGCGTTGTGTCTGTTTACGCCTAAGCTGTGATATCTGCACCTTTCGGTCGACACATCCGACTTCAGCACGGCATTTTTTAGGGACCGGGTTGGCCTTCCCATTTCGATCCGCACTCGCTCAGCCAGACTGCTGCAGACTGTTTCCAGGACCACCACGTGGAGGTGGAGTGCGGTCTTGACCAGCTCTGGTTCGCTGGTCCTGACGCAGGCAGTACAGCTATGGGTCGCCGACTGCATTCACTATTGCTGCATCTTGGGGTCCCAAAACAGGAACAAGACCTTGGAACTCAAATCAGACAACTGACGTCTGAGGTAAAAATGCATCAAAGAAAAGCTACGAAAAGGAAAAGAAAACACTAGACGGAGCAGACCCCCAGCTGCCATATGCGGAGAAATCCAGGGTGATTTGGATAGTGCAAAACAATTGATCAGCGAAATGAAATCAATACAGCAAGAAATCAAAAAAGACAAAGCAAAGTTGGCTGAAATGAAAAAGGAAAACGAAGAATTCCTTAAAAGAATTGAAGTGTAGAAACAAGTCATGACAGAAATAAGAGACGAAACAACACAAAGACACAAGCGCCAACCTAGGCAAAAAGCACGGGGAGAAATTCTAGAGGACGTTGTCCCAGCTATAATCAGCAGAACCATAAGACAGCTGGAGATAATAATAATAAATTCTTTAAGCGCCAAACACGGCGCATAAGGCTGAAACCAGTGCTCTCCAGGTTGTTCGTTGTGACGCCACTCCTCTTAACTCTTGCACATTATTTAGGCCCAACGTTCTTCCTTCTCTTATTATTGTTCTTCTAAGTGTTTCTTTTGGTCTTCCTTTTTTCCTCTTACCCTCAGGAACCCAAGTGAGCGCTTGTAGTGGTATTATGTTGTTTTGCATTCGTAGGACATGACCGATATATGACCATCGTCTTTTCCTTATATAGTTGGAGACATATTTCTGCTTAGAGTCTTCTCTTATTGTCGATTAGTCTTGAATTCTTTCCAACTGATGTTCATGATTTTTCTAAGACATTTGTTCTCGAATGTATTCAGCTTGTTCTCCAATGATTTTGTTATTTTCCAAACTCTCACAGCCGTATGTTAACACTGAGATAACATTTGAATTAAACAGACGAAGCTTGGTATGTATATTCACTGATCGTAATTTCCAAATGTTAGATAATCTATTGAAGGCGCTAGCTGCCAAAGCAATTCTAGTATGAATTTCTCTTGTTGTGTCACCATCCTGAGTCATTTTACTGCCTAAATAATTGAAACTTTCAACTTTCTGTAGTTTTTCCCCGTTCAGGATGATATTAAAGGTCTCCTTAGAAAAGTTCATAACTTTAGTTTTAGAGGCATTTATTTGGAGACCTATTTTAACCGAGAGATGACACAGATTATTTACTGCTTCTTGGGCCTGTCTGGGTGTTGGACTTAAGAATGCTAAATCATCTGCAAAATCAAGGTCTTCCAGGGACTTTCCATCTGTCCATTTTATACCTAATTGTTCGTTGTGGGTATAGTTTTTCATAACCCAATCAATAGCTATTCCAAAAAGTAGTGGTGACATAATACAGCCTTGTTTCACCCCTGTCTCTACTTATAATAATATAATAATAGCCCCTTCAGTCATAACTGACTATGGGAATGCGCCCCTGAGGTGGCAGCCCTCAGTCTCTACTTAAACCATTCTGTATTCCCTTTATTTGTTCTAACACAACATCTTGCATTGTCATATAGCGCTTTGATTATATTCACATATTTTGTTTTTTAATTTTTAAAATTAATGAAAAAAAAAAAAATCCCGTTCAACCTCTGATGGGTTATAATTAGGATATATATTGTTTTCCATTCCAAATAATATGAACAACTGCCGACATGAGAAAGTGGCATCACATTTGTAAATAGGGATAATCACAATTGTGCTTAGGCCTATACGTTAAATAAAAAAAAATAAAAAAAAAAATAAAAAAATAAAAAAAACAAACAAACAAAATCAAGAAGAAACTATGAACAAGAATAATATTAAAGTGGAGGGGTGTAAAGGCCTGGTGGTTCTAGTTATATAGCGGACTTTACCAGATATTTAATTGACTTTCATCTGTTTAAAGTCACATGCATTGTAAGAACAGCATCAGACCTTCACATTCCCAGCCACTATATATTAACATGTGTTCGTGTTAAATATTGTTTGACTATATTATGCAGTTCCCTAGGTCCGTCTATTCTCAACACCTCCTCTATATTTATAGGTAAGTTGGATGCCTGCAAATAATCCAATATTGGTATTCTCATTTGGTCATACCTCTTACATTTTAACAAGAAATGTTCTATATTATTGTCTTGAAGACATCCTGCACAGTAAGGTTCCTCTATTCTGAAATAACCTTTTCCCAGCTGTAGTCTGAGAAGTTTCTTATTACTGGGAATTTTCAATTCCCTAGATATCTGACATTTTCTTGTTGGAGCCTTGAATATCTTATATGCATGTCTTCCTTTCAGATTTTTATCCCACTCTGCTTTCCATTCATCTGTTATTAAATCTTTAATTAAGCTCTTAATTTCTGATTTACTCATCCCTACATTTATTAGATTTTTATCAGATCTACCTTTCTTGGCTTCTTTATCTGCCTTTTCATTTCCTTCTATGCCAACATGTGAAGGTATCCAAGCAATTAATACTGAACATCCTCTGGAATATAAGTATGTAGTAGCTAGAAAAATCTCCTCTGCTATATCAGGTCTACTACATTCTCGTAAGTTTCTAAGTGCTTTAACTGTTGAAAGAGAGTCAGTTAAAACTGTTAATTTTTTGGGAGGGTTATTAGAGAATATTTCTAGTGCTTTTAGTATTGCCACCATCTCTGCAGTGAAAATGGATGTATTTTCCGTGATGCTATATTCTTTTGCCATTTTCCATATTGGAATATATATTCCTATCCCCAATTTGTCATCCTCTCCCTTGGATCCATCTGTGTACACAGTAATGCTGTCTTTTGATATTTGCTGTATATATTTTTTGGCTGTGTTTTTAATATTTTCTATATTATTTGTTTTCTTAAGTATTTCTGCTAGGTGGTAGTCCGTGTCTGGTTTCTTGAACTCCCAGGGCGGAATCACTGGCTTGTATTCACAACTGTTATTAATTGATTTAATTAATGTATCCAGATGGACAATTTCCTCCATACACTTCCATCCTGTAGGGTATCTAGTGGTATTCATTGTCTTGGCCTGAGTTGTTAGTTGGCATCTGGTAAAAGCTGTATGTGCTGGGTGAGACTTATCTAACATAACTCTGTTCATGTAATTTAGTCTTAACTCCTTTCTCCGTAATTCTAAGGGTATGATTCCTAAAGCCACCTCCATAGCTCCCATTGATGTTGATCTGATTGCACCTGCTATTGTACATAAAGCCTAATGCTGAATTCTGTCTAATTTAATTTTGTTACTGTGTGCAGCAGAGTCATATATTATACTTCCATAATCTATTTTTCCTCTAATAAAAGATTTATAAAAAGTGAGCATTGTCTTAGTGCTTGCACCCCATCCATTACCTTTCAAATATCTTAATAAGTTAGTCAATCCTCTGCAAGACTCCACTAGTTTATCTATGTGTTTATTCCAGTTCAGCTGTTGATCCAATATCATTCCTAGATATCGAGTGGTTTGTACTGTATTAATGTTTTGCCCTTGGATATTTATGTCTATAATTTTATTTTTTACAACCCTACCTTTACTGAAGATCATTCCCATTGTTTTATTTGTATTCAGCTGAAAACCCCATTTTGTCATCCATTTACATACTTTATTTATTTGCTTCTGTAGATCCTTATATAATTTTGGCAGATGTCTCCCAGTCCTCCATATAGCAACATCATCTGCAAACTGTGACAATGTATTTGTTATATCATTAAATTCCTCACCTAAATCATTTACCATTATTGTAAAAATTGAAGGAGACATTACTGATCCTTGGGGTATTCCATTTTGTTGTTCATACAGTTCTGATCTATCATTGTTTACCTGAACAGTGAAATTTCTATCATGCAGAAAATTCTCTAAATAATTATACATTTTACCGGTTACTCCTATTTTCTTCATTTTAAAGAGAGCACCCTCTCTCCAGCATTCATCATAAGCCCTAGCTATATCTAAAAATACTTCCACAGTTTTTTCTTTCTTTTGAAATCCTGATTTTACTTCATGTTCCAATTTAATTATCTGATCCATAGTGCATCTGTTCTTCCTAAATCCTGACTGAGTTTGATTATATAAATTATTCTTTTCCAAATAAAACTTTAATCTTTTATTTACTATGGTTTCTAATATTTTACCTAGATGGGAAGTTAAAGAAATTGGCCTGTATGAACTGGCATCATGGGCATCTTTTTCTGGTTTTAGTATTGGAGTAATTACTGCTGTTTTCCATGTTTTGGGAATTTTTCCTGTATTCCAAATTTTGTTAAAAAGGGATGTTATAATTTCTATGGTACTTTTTGGTATGTGTTTCAAGATTTCATAGCTCAAGATGTCATGCCCTGCTGATGTATTTGTTTTGTCCTTTATTGTATTTTCAACTTCTTCCATTGTAATATCTGCATTTAAATATGATAAATCTTCAGTATTATAAGGTACATCTTTACTGAGTTTTTTAAGAAGTGTTGCTCTTCTGTTGACTTCAGCCTGTCCTAGATTTTCCTTAGAACTAACTCTATGGTGGTACCTGGCCAGCATCTCTGCTTTCTGCCAGTCAGTATCTGCCATTTTAGGTCTTTTTATATTAGGTATTATCATATGTTTAGTTCTGCCTTTAATGGCTTTTAACTTATTCCACACATCTGTTGTAGAGTTAGTTGTAGGGTTCAGTGTTTGGCAGAAACTTCTCCAATGATTTTCTTTTGCCTTTAGTATTATTCTGTTTGATTCATTTCTTATGTTCTTATAAATATCTAAATTATCTTCAGATCTATGCTTTCTATATTCTTGTAGAGCTTTTTTTCTTTGTTTTTGGATTTCTGTACATCTAACTGTCCACCATGGTACTGGGTTTTTGTTCCAATGTTCATTCTTCTTTGCTTCCTTAATGCGGTGTGGAATTATGTGTTTTGGCATATATGCATTTGGTATATGTTTAACAGCTTTTAGTAATATTTCTTTTGTGAGATTATCTGTAAATACATCTATATTTTCATTTTCTATATTATTCTTTTTTATCTCTTCCATTTCTACCAGAAAAGCTACCCAATTAGCTTTATTATAGTAAAATTTTGGTTTTTCTACCAGTTTGTTAGGTTTGTAATTATCGTTTAGTGTTATTTCAATGGGTAAATGATCTGAATATGTATCCCCAATAACTTCCCATTTTGCATTAGCAAGATTTGGTGTTACAATGCTTATATCAATAGCTGTGTCTTGCTGATTTGCACAAGGGTTAATTCTTGTTACTGATCCATCATTCAGTATTACTAGTTCATTGTTTTCAATGAAGTCCAACAGTAGTTTTCCTGATTTGTCTATTGCATTGCCTCCCCAAGCTGTATGATGAGCATTGAAATCTTCCACTATGATAGTTCTGTTGTTTATTCTTTTATTCACGTCTGAGATATCTCTTTCGTTTATGTTTCCACTTGAACAGTAAAGGTTAACTATTTTAATTTCTTCTAACTCAGTAGACACTGTTATAGTTATTCCTTCAAAATTTTCTGTTCTAAATGATTCCCAGTCAGTTATTACATATGTTTTATTAACTAGAAATGCCACACCTCCTCCTTTTTGAGTTTCTGTCCTATCATTTCGAAAGACTTTATATTCAGAGATGGTAAAACGTTGAAACGGATTAAGGTTAGTCTCTTGAATGGCAAATATTACTTTAGATTGTTTAAACATGCCTATTAATGCTGGTACATTTTTTTTGGCACTTCTGCAATTCCACTGTATTATTCTAATGTTCTGTACGTCCATTATTTTGTTGGAAAACCATAGATTGTAAGTAACTTCCACAATGATGGGCGGTGTAGACTATCAAAGGCTTTTTGAAAATCGACGAAGGTGATAATAAGTGGTGATTGCATTTCAACTGATTCTTCTATAATTGTTCTTAGTGTATCAATACATGATCGTTTCGGCCTGAAACCCGCTTGTTCTTCTCTGATCTTTTCGTCAGCATGCAATTTCAGTCTTTCTAACATCATGCAACATAATAATTTTCCAGGTACTGTACTGATAATAGAGATATACCACGCCAGTTATTACAGTCTGATAGATCCCCTTTCTTCGGTAACTTTACAATAATACTGTCTTTCCATTGTTGTGGTGGTTGTTCTTCTCTCCATACTTCATTTATAATATCTAAAATTCTCAAGAGGTTGTTGTCATTAACTGCTTTAATCATTTCGCCTGCAATTTCGTCAACTCCAGCAGCTTTAAAATTGTTTAATCTTTTAACCAGTGGCGGATCTACTATGAAACTAATGAAGCTTAAGCTTCAGGGCCCCTAATCCCGGAGGGGCCCCAAAAGCGACTTTAGTCCACATTGCTTAAAAATGTTGGGTCTACTGTATAAGAAGGGGTATTTTAAAAAAAAAAATTATTATATTAATAATATAGTGTAATTCTATACAAAATAATAGTTGAAATAAAAATTAAAATGTTATTAAAGTAGGCTATCATGTAGGCCAGCCGTAAACGAAAAAAAGCTTTCTCAGAAAGTAGATCTAAAATTGTGTCTTTTCAAAACATGCGACAATAGTCGCACGACTCAAATTGATTAATTTGTTGTTGTATAAATTTCAACAATCCCAAAGTTTGAGAGTCAGTAGCACAGATGTTGTAAAGGTGGAGTGTCGCGGTGAGTTGGCTGTTCTGCTGTAGCTAATGTAGTGTTTTCCTCTTTTTAACAGAGGTCAAGACCCTAGTGGAAAAACAATGAGTTCACAAAAGTACTTAAGTGGATACCAAAAACGCAAACTCAAGGAAAAGCGATCTGACGAAATCTCTAAATGTCAAAAACTAACAAACTATTTGGCAATGTCAAGTTTATCAACACCTACAGTTGAAACAAGCCAAGCAAACACCGTTGAAGCCACTGATAGTGCACAAACTGTGGGAGCTCTTTCTAGCAATATTCAACCCACTGTTGACGATTTTAATACAGATGACGATCACAGTGGTCAACATGAATGTACCGCGGAACAAGCAGAGACTGAGCAGAAACATAAAATAGGAAGCGAATTCAGTGATTTCAAAGAATACAGTGACCTCGAAAATTTGCCCATAACAGTTGATAATGATTTCATAGACAATTGTTTAATGCAAGACATAGCATTTTTTCAAATTAAAAAACCAGATGATGTATGTACCGAATCAAGCAGGGTTTAGAAGGAGCAAAACAGAATTTTGTCAAACAAATATTTTGAAGAAAAAAATGGCCATACTGTTATAAGATCATGGTTAGTTTATTCAAAGAGCAAAGGCTGTATACACTGTTTTGTTTGCAAACTCTTTTCTAAATGCCAAACATCACTTACAACAGGTGAGTTTTCTGACTGGACGAATGTACTCAGAACTCTGGAGAATCATGAAAACAGCATGGAACATAAGAGGGCGATGTTGTGTTGGATAACAAGAAAGTCAAATAAAAATACTGTGGATCAGCAACTTGAAGAACAGATGACAAAAACCATACAGTACTATTTTGAAGTACTGAAATGAGTTGTTGTTGTTATAAAGTTTTTAAATGAAAGAGGTGTGGCATTTAGAGGTCATGAGGAGAAGTGGGGCTCACCAAATAATGGAAACTTCATGGGGGCCATTGAACTTATTGCAGAATTCGACCCATTTTTACATGAACATCTCGAGAAATGTAAAAATGAAAAAGTAAATGCTACTTACCAATCCAAAACCGTGTATGAGAAAATGATATAAATTATGGAAAAACATGTGCAAGATGAAACTGTGAATCAAATCAACAACCTAGACACCAAATACTACTCAAGCTGTGAATCCAATCAACAACCTAGACACCAAATACTACTCTATTATTGTTGACTCTACGCCTGACCCCCCCCCCCCCCCCCCCCCCCCCCCCCCCCCCCCCCCCCCCCCCCCCCCCCCCCCCCTGTCACATGTTGACTAGCTGGTAATTGTGGTTCGACACTGCTATAATTGAAAACCCTGTGAGAGATTTTTAACATTTTTACCGACAGAAAACCAATCATCAACGACTTTGTTCAACAAAATACAACAAGTCCTGGGTGAACATAAGCGCTTTTACTTGAAAATATCCGTGCTCAGTCCTACGATAATGCATCTAACATGAAGTTCTCGAAGAAAGGGCTGCAAGCACTCTTTAAAAACATTAACAGGTACGCAGACTATGTTCCATGTGCAGCCAGTGATGAAGTACTGAGATTCTGTCTTTCAAATGGCCCATGTCTTTTTCTCCTTGCATTATTTACACTATTTTTAGGACGGATTACAAGTAATCCACCCCGTGTTTCTTCTCCTTCTATTATTTACGTTTTTTTCAGAGTGAGACTACGATGGAGTTTTATCTTATCTGCATTATGTTTCTTCTCTATGAATAGTAGGTGGTGTTTAGTGTTGTTGTGTAGGGAATTGTTGCTGTTTTATTCTAGAGGAATGACTGTAGAGCATAGATCATATTTGCATCAGTTTTAGTCTTTTTTAAGCTATTGCTTGCAATAGACGTATTTTTCGGGAGTTAAATTATTTTCGACCATTTTTTTCGCTTCATTATCCGCAGAGGGCTGAGCTTATTAATTCCCGATCCTTTGTTTCAATGGGTGGTAGGGACCTTTAGCACGCGCTAGCAGTAACAGGGTGAGTCAGAGTTGTTTACAGTTTTGATTGGCTGAGATCAAACTGCATTGAAAGGCAGCCCGATCATTGGGGCTTAGAAACATAGCCGCACAAATGACGTCAGAGGTCAGCGCGGGGGTATATAATTATATATAGGCTCGTATTTCTCTCAAATGTAATTGCCAGCGGTGTACCAGAGCAAAATTGTCAATTTGCCTTTAAGTGGGACAATTCGAGTTTGCCAAGCATGATTTATTAGCGTGGTACTTTATTGATTGTAATTGAGTATTAGCCTGATCAGTAAGTTTTCTTGGGAAGTTATTTTTAATTTAATTCTTAACGCCAGAGCTATCAATACTATCTTAGTGATAAACTGGGAAAACGTAGGTGGTCCATTTAATTCCTTCTTGAAGGAATAACAGTATTTATGACGGGTTGTGAGTTGAGATGTTACGGGCGTGCTTTGTATTATTTCAGAGACGGTCTGTAGATAAACCCGCATCTGTGATTTATGGTAATGTACAGAATGGCGGGAGCGCGTGTAATGTATCTCATTGAGAGTTTATTCTGAGTTAACAGTTACACATACTGTATATATTTAGATGGGAGTGGAGTTGTGAAATTGTAAGCACGTAGGTGCTGCTCTTTAATGATTATTGGAGTTGTGGAATTGTAAGCACGTGGGGGCTGTTAAATGAATATAAATGCGGGACCACATGGTTGTAGCTACTGGGGTTTTAATTGATAACCTGGGGTTGTGTTTAACTTGTGGGCAGTATGCAGATGCTAACGTAACTGTTTATACGTTATTGTTTGTGCATTTGTTGTTCTGTGTATTCAGAAGACGTGAGATGTCATTTTAAAGGAAATTATTTTGTATTACATTTTGAATGGGATTTATATTACTGTACGGGAATTTAATGATTCCTGGCGAGGTCTATTTTAATTTTGTTGATCACTGAATGAATTTAGTGTCAGTGTAGAAATGGGCCAAAGTATTTTTGCACAGGTAGACCTCAGTGAAAAAACTGTTGTGTTTCAAGGGTAGTCATGCAGAACAAAGACGATCGAAGCCAGCCGGGCTGCGAGCTGATTACCAAACAGGGGAATGTTTTTTTTTTAATCGGGTAGAGAGAAGAGAAAGGAGTTGAGTGGTGGGAGAGCTGATTTTGGGCAAGATTAATTGGTATGGTGGTGCATAACGGGAATAGTCGGGGAGTTCTTTGTTATATAGGAATATGTTATTGATGTGTTGTTCAGCTGTGCATTTTCTATTGGTCTACAGCGGGTAGCGGCACAGTAGAATAGAGCAAAATTTGGCACCACAAATTTCCCCACGGCAAAGTTTGGCCTCTCAGACAAATCAGAGTTTTGAGATTATGCCAGAGGCGGAAAAAGAAGAGAAATACGTTTTCCAAAGGCAGAGGAAGACATTTCTCCAGTGGAATAGGATTATTGGATAAATCCTGAGCTTTGATGCTCGATCTTGTTACACGCGCAAATGGGCATGCTGCCAGCGTTGTAGTAATTATTTCGCTTCGTCCCGGCCATAATAAAGCCAAAGACCCACAACCCAGAGAGGGTAAACGGGCAGGTGAATCCAGATGTGTTAGTAGTAACCAGCTACAGTTTCCAGTCCAGAATCCAGTGGGTTCTTTTTATACCTTAGTCGTCAATTTCAGAATTGTGGAGAGCGACAGGGTTAAAATCCTCTCTACAGGTGGTAGACCAGAAAGACAGAACTGAGACATAGTTTGGTATAGATCATAGCAGAGGTCAGCTGCTGAAGTTTAGAGGTGCAGTTAGCTGTGTAGCAGTGTTCAGGAGATTTCAGGATAGGCTGTGTAGTAACGAAGTCTGTGCAGAGATTGTGTAGACAATTCGCAGTAGTAACAGCTGACTGTGTAATTAGCAGTAACATTAGAATTTAGAATAGCTAGTTGAGTGGAGGCTCGACATCTGAGACCACACCAAGTTCAGTGAGGTTTGTTAATCTTAACTTCTTTCCCTATCCAGGTTGAATTTGTGGGTGAAGGGTTGGGTTGATGTAAAATCACGTTTTAACTGTGCATTCTTTGTTTCCAGGTGTGCGTACATGCACTTTATTTATTTGACATGTATTTGAGTTTTGTTTAAAGGTGTAAATAAAACTGTACATTATAGTCTGGATCAGTCACTTTATTTACGTACAGTAGCTATCTGTTGTCTGTATCGTAGTGTATGTGAATCTTAAGTTAACATTATCCCCTTAGGGTAGTTAGAGGTAGTGGAAACTATAGCGATCTAATACGTCCGGAGTGGCGAGGAAGGGTCAACTTTGGTTCTTAACCTCGGAGCCAATAGTTTCAACTGTTCACATTTTCACTATCATTTTCATCTAATCTATCTTTTTCAGTCTTTCTTCTCACTAGTGTCTTGTCATTATACTTAGACAGCCTCTAGTCTTAAATCCACTTCGTGACACAGCCCATTCACTTAACCTTGTTGGAGAAAAGGCAGTGTCTACTGTACCTAAAGTTGATGACTATTTTGGCATTTTGCAGGAGCTGTATATTTTCTTTTCTGGATCTCCACGAAGATGGGTAATTTTAAACACTCAGGGCAATATACATTTTTCTCTAAAGAGCTTAAGTCTAACTAGATGGTCCGCACACTATGATGCAGTCCGGGCAATTAAAAATGGATATATGGGTATTTTACAAACTCTCAAACATATTTTTGAAGACTCAAAAGAGAAGCCTGAATGTAAACGAGGTATAAAAAATTTATACAAGAAGTTGGTACAGCTGGAATATGCTATTTTAACAGTCGTTTGGGAAGAAGTGATGAAGCGTTTCAACAAAACAAGTAAGAAACTCCAAACCCCTGGTTTTGATGTATTTGAAGGTTATCTTCTGCTTTCATCTTTACTTTCGTTTGTTAAAGAACTCAGAGAAAATTCAGCCGATAGAATTGCACACTATGAATCAGAAGCAAAAGGTTTGTGTGAAGATATCACTTCAAGTTATTCTAATGCTTCCATTCGCATTGTTACAAGGACATTTTCAGATGGAACAAGTGGTATTGCTTCTTTGAGAAGAGCTGACAAATTTAGGATAGAAGTTCTATATCAACTGTATGACTGCTTGATAATCCAGTTACGCAAGAGGATTAACCCATATGAGCAGATTGCAAAAATGTTCAAGTTCCTCTCAGAATTAGTGAACAATTCTGAAATTGAAGAGGACAGTATTAAACTTACAATATCGTATTACAAAGATGGTATTGACCACAAATTAGTAAACGAGTGTTATCAGTTCAAAGAATATTTGCACCTTAGGAAATCCCATAACGCAGAAGAAAACACGCCATCTAAAATGCAATGCGCAGAAGTTCTTCAGCTTATTTGTGAGCAACACCTAATTGAAGTGTTCCCCAATATTACTACTGCGCTTAAGATGTACTTAATAATGCCCATCACGAGCTGTGAAACAGAAAGGAATTTTTCAAAGCTATCCTTTATTTAAAAAAAAAAAAGCAAATTTCAGTCTACCATTGTCTCTAGAAAATGACATTGCAAGGAAGCTCTCATACGGCAAAACTGTGCGTGAATATGTTGCTAGAAAAAACAGAAATAAGAGTATTTTGTAAAATGTGCTTCATGTAGTATGTTCTGGTAAGTTTAACTTTTCCTTCTGAGCACAAATCTCTTATGGATACACCCATTTTATATTTTCCTCATTGCTAATTTTCTTAACTTATAATTTCCTTGGTATGTCTTCAACGAACTAATTTTAAATGATGGAGGCAATCATTAAAATAGAGAAGATTTAAAGTCACATATACCAAGGTGGATAGTGGCTTAGTGATCAGAACATATGCCTTCCAAGCAAATGTTCTGCATTCAACCCCCAGCAGAATTGTTTCTTTTTTGAAAATTCATTCATTTGTCTTCAGTTTTTATACAAGGTATGTGCGTTGTTGTGGATCTACTATAAAGCTTGAACTTCAGGTCCTCCAAGTTCAATTATTTCTATAATACATTTCTTTCCCATCCTCACAATTTTTAAAAAAATTAAAGGGGCATCTTCAAGAGTTCAAGCTTCAGGGCCCCCAAAATGTAGATCCGCCACTGCTTTTAACGGCTTGTTTAATCTCGTCTAGCGTGAATTCATCGCAAGTTATTGGCAAGGTGGTTGTGAGTGTTTCATTATTAAAACCAGGTGTTACTGTTGGTGGTGGTCTGTTAAGCACCTCCATGAAGTGCTCAGCCCAACTCTTCATTTGTTCTTTTCCTGTTGGTATTGAATTCCCTTATTTATCTTTAACAGGTGTTTCCATATCAGTAGGCTGGTGGCATAATTGTTTTGTAATTTGATAAAGGCACCTACTATTACCAGTTCTTGCAGCATTTTCAGCTTCTATGGCCACTTCATTGATGAAATGTCTTTTATCTCTTCGAGCTTTTGTCTTCACTTCTTTATTTAACAAGTTATACGTTAGTTTGCAAGATTCAACTGTATTATATGTACTTGCCGCTAGCAGTTTAAGTTTTGCTGTTTTCCTTTCTTGTATTTTATCCCAAGTATCTTCTCTCATCCATTTTTTCTTTTTATGTGTTAGGTATAATGTGGAGATAAGGCTGGACAAACCCGAAGCTAACACAAAAGTAAGTCCCAGCTCATAGTCCTTTTCAGGACTACCAACAAAGCTAGAACAGCTGGAAACAAAAGGGACAACATGATTGCAGTAGCGCAATATTGGGATACGAGCAAGAGACGACTCCAGACAGTAAGCTAAGGGTCCTTCTCAGGACCAACCCTTTTCAGGGCTTACAACGACCTAGCTTGAAAAGGAAACAAAATACTCAATATACCCCAATTATAACCAAAATTGCCCATTTTGGGTCTGGTTGAACAGGGTATAGAATGCGTTATACCAAAGCTGAACAGAACGAACAAAAGCCCGTGTCACCAGCACACGTCAATGTGGCAGCGATTCATGGACAATCTATGCTAAGCAAGAAAGAAGGCTCAACACCTTTCCTCTACGGTGTCTACGCTACATCCTCTGTGTTTCGTGGAAGGACAAAGTGACAAATATCGAGGTGTTGTTTTATACTAGTTTTCAAAGCATGAATACACTGCTTAGACAGAGCAGACTACGCTGGCTTTGCCATGTCCGCAACATATAAGAGGTTTGCATCGCAAAAGATATCTTCTTTTCTTCTTTTCGATTTGGCTGTCTTGAAAAATCTTAAACCATGTATTAAAAAAACTGCAAAATCAAATAGACAAAGTTTCGGAATGGATGAACATTTGGGGCTTCCAAATTAATGTAAACAAAACAGTTAGTATGATATTCAGCAAGGGGTTTTTAAAAAATAACAAAATCAATATAACCATTAAAGGACAGAAAATAGGTACCTCCCCAACATCTAGATTCATGGACATGACTTTAGATAAACAACTATATTGGAACAAACATATAGATATTTTAGTAGAAAGCTGTAGGGGACTCATAAATATGTTAAGGGTAATAAAAGATAATGGATGGGGGTGGAAACAGCAACAAAATAATGCGTATGTTCTATAAGTCATTCATCATACAGACGTGTTAACGGACAGACCGGGGCACACAAACTTGTTGGAATATGACATGAAATTACTAGACCCAACACCCATCTGTATGAGAGCCTATACTATAACATTCGCAAAAGAAAAAGCTTTAAAAGAGGAGATAGATTATCTGTTACAAGAAGGGATTATTTCTCACAGTGAATCTCCGTATAGCTCCAGTGTGGTATTGTTGAGGAAACCCTCTGGAGAACATAGACTGTGCATAGATTACAGGAAACTGAATGCTGTCACAGAAAGTCAGGTGGATCCCCTACTTGATACTAACCAACTGTTTGCCAGGTTGAATAAGGCAAAATATTTCTCAAAAGTCGATCTCAGTAAGGGATATTACCAGATTCCAGTGAAACCTGAGATTCGACCTTATCTAGCTTTTAGCACCTCGGAAGGGCACTATGAATTCAATATGGTACCGTTTGGGTTGAAAAACGCTCCGAGTGTGTTCTCTAGAATGATGAGAAAACTATTGGATCCCCTGAAAAACCCATGCATTACAAATTTCATGGATGATATCCTCATCGCTACGGAAACCTTTGAAGAACACGTTAACTCTTTGAATATGCTATTTGATAGACTCCGAGAGGCAAACTTAACTGCTAGACCAACAAAATGTTGTATTGGATGCAAGGAATTGGAATTCTTGGGACATACTGTACATCAGGGTAGCGTGACCCCTGACCCCAAGAACCTGGAGAAATAGCAGAGAGATCTAGACCACAGACTAAGAAGGACGTGAGATCCTTTGTTTCACTTTGTGGGTTTTACCAAAAGTACATTAAAAATTGTTACTCTGTGTGTGCTCCTCTGACGGATTTAACTCGTAAAGGAAAACCTGATAAAATAGAATGGTCGGCAGAGTGCGAGTTGGAATATAATGAGTTAAAGGAAAAACTCACCAGTAAGCCTATATTGAAATTATAAATAACACATAAGGAAGGGAAACCCGAGGCCTGTAAACAGTAAATAAATATTAGACAAACATAAAGGTATGTTTCCAGGCACTCGTAAGAAATAAAGAAGTAGAACACTTGGACAACAGAAAAACAACAGACGTGAGTGGCTTACCCAGGGTTCGAACCCCGTACCTTCCGTACGACAACTCCGCCTAGCTATCAAGCGAATCACACTGACCCCACGGCCAGCTAGGCATCCCCAAAAAAGGATGCTTTACTGACTATTTATCAGTATGAAACACAAGATAACACCGGAAGTATACAGTGGGCAACTCAGCCCCTCAATGACGCAATCACTTCTGTTGTTCCCCTATTAACAGTATGTGTCAGTCCAAACAAGTAACCTGCACTATCTAAGCGGTGTATTGTGACGGTGCCTAATATTGTTACTTCCCTTGAGTTAGTCAGAGGGATATAACTGCGACACTTTCTTTACTTGGAATACTTCTGTGAATGACTGTTATCCACCAGAGTTGTTACTTACAGAAGTAAGGAAAATCCCAGGTAGTAAGGATTACTTGTAAATCCTTATAGTTGGTAGTACTATGATTAAAGGTTTGATTATCAACAACAATTCCCACAAAGTCAAGGAAAATTCTAAAAGCAGAATATTAAAGGAGTCTAAGTATTTATATCAAACTATCTTTATTCATTTGATTTCTATGCTGGCAAATAAACATCTCCAGCACATTTCTGGTGGGACAATCATCATCATCTCAACCCGTAACCCGTCATGGGTCGTAGGGGTGCCATGGTGGAAGCATCAGCAGACAGGGTCCTCCACTGCGTACACGTGTGGAAAAACCGTGTCTTGCCCATTCTTTGATGTTATCAGCCCAGGATTTTCTCTGCCTTCCTCTTCTCCGTTTACCTTCGACTGTTCCCTGAACGATCGTTTTCGAAAGGGAGTCATGACGAGTTACATGCCCAAACCAGGCAAGCTTTCGACGTTTCACTATTGACAAAAGTGGTTCTTGGTGGCCTGCATAGGTGTTTATCTTCTCTCTAACATAGACATTTGTTTTATGCTCTTTGTAGCAAATGCGCAAAATTCTTCTATAACATTTATGCTCGAAAGCCTGAATCCTTCGCTCCGTATCTGCAGTGAGTGTCCAGCCCTCACACCCATACAAGAGAATAGATAATACAAGTGATTTGTATAATTCTAGCTTTTTAGTTCTATTTCAGCCGCAATCTTCTTTTCTTTCAATTCTACTCTCATTCTCTCCACTTCCATCTCTCTATCGTCTTTCATCTTCTTCTCTTCCAATGTTACTCTCATTCTCTCCACTTCCATCTCTCTATCTTCTTTCATCTTCCTCTCCTGTAATTCACAATATATTCTTTCCTCTTCGTGTCTTGTAAGTCTATCTCTCTCTCTCTCTCTCTCTCTCTCTCTCTCTCTCTCTCTCTCTCTCTCTCTTTTAGCATCAACTCTTCTTTCTTAAGTTCTCGTTCCTGCACACGTAAATCTCTTACGGCATCCTGATTCTCTTTTGAGTGGAATTCTGCATTGGCAAAATCCGACAATTCCTTCCCAGTGTAACCACATTCCTTGCCCACCTTAATAAAC
Source organism: Oreohelix idahoensis (assembly GCA_024509875.1). NCBI lineage: Eukaryota > Metazoa > Mollusca > Gastropoda > Stylommatophora > Oreohelicidae > Oreohelix > Oreohelix idahoensis. The sequence goes on from JAMPIV010003321.1 coordinate 164,725, forward strand.
TCTTGGTACTCCATAATGTACCCCCTTAAATAACTCACTATCAATATCCTAGTCTCACAAGAGTTGTAAAATCTATGTAAGTGTTGATCACATATACCCTCAATAAATCTGATTGTAAATCTTATCACCGCAATATATCACCTCAATCTATACTCTCAATAAATATGTGTATAATATTCTCACCACAATACACCACCTCCTTAGGGTCTTCTCGATTAATTAAATGGTCGAAGGTGACAATACTTTGTCCTCAAATAGTAACTCACTTACCAGGTTCGCTATTATTAAAAATAGCAACCAAATGTATCTCTCCTACTCTACTGTAACCGCTGGTTATGTAACAGTCCACAGTATTCAAGGGTACTGATCCACAAGCTGATCAGAGACTAAGCCTTTTTACATTATATCCTAAGAGCACCAATACTAGTAGAGTAACAATATGAAAATTACAAATTAGTATTTCAAAATGTGGCAAACAAGAACATTGAAAAGATGAGTAAACAAACACTGTGACACCACGAAAACTGCAAGTCACGTAGGATAGTACGATAGACTAAGCTAGAACAGAAGCAGCATGATATGTACACTACGTGACTGAAAACATACAAAAGCACAGGATACTCGCTGAACGTATGTACAAGATAGCAAGAAGGACACGTAAGAATACACAACTTAAACACAACGGTAAGGATTACTTAATGTACACGACAATGCATACACAAACCACACCAGCACAACTAACGAATAATGTACTCTGTTTGTTCAGCAGGGCAGCTACATGAATTCACATCTGCTAAGCTCCACCACTAAACAAACACAGCCACCCCTGCATAGAATTCAGTCTAATCAAATCTTTTCCCACTTGGAGACCACAAAGGATTAAACTCGCCACTCTTCTACCCTACATACACTTATTTATTAATACTAATGGACGCAACAACCACAACGCGCAACAATGAAGTGCTGAGAGCTTGAGCACAATCACGCACAATCAATATCAGTGAAACCAAAATAATATCAGATACAAGTAGTCAATATTAACTAGTCTAGTATATAAATGCAAACAATACGCAATAGTAGAAAAGAGAAAATCGTAAAAGAAATTGAGAACAAAAATCAGAAAATATAATACATTGTAATACACAAAAAGGTACAAAAAGTATTAACTAAATAGCTGATCCAGCGCTGGTCACAAGGATGAAGATCCACCAAGCTCCTCCGGCACCTGATGATAAATGATGACGACTACAGGACAGACACAAGTACAGTCTCAAATATGACAGTCTTGTACCCATGTACAAGGAGATATCGTTCTGGAGACGCTGATATGTGCCCACTAACAAAACAGAGTCCTTCGGCACAATGTCGTATACGGCGTCAGAAAATCGTTCGTAACAATCGTCTAAACCGCTACTCAGTCGTTAGCTTCTTTCCACACAGTCGCGACTCACAGATACATAGTTAAGTCACTTGCTCGACACTGAGTACTGTCGTAAGACGAGGGAAGCATCTTAACAGTGGTGCATGCTGCAACGTCAACAGAACACATACCGTGATGTATGCTGTAGCTGGAACCTACCAAAGGTTGCTGCAGTACAACAGATCCTTCACAGCAATAGGTGCTGTAGCTGGAACCTACCAATGGGTGCTGCAGTGCAAACATATTCTTCACAGCAGTAGGTGCCCCATGATTTGCCTGTGGTTTATGCAACCGATTTTATGGATTTACTTACATGTTGCTTGATGATTATGCTGTGAATTGTCTTGCCATGATGTCTACGTGACCGTCTCGTCAATAAACTGTAGAACGTTACCACTAGTTACAACATTTCCTGACTTCTACTTTTGCTGTGGTGTGTGATTCCAGTCTACTTAGGTATACCAGAACTCTTGTGACATTCGCGTATATGGATATACATATTTATACACTTATCGGCCATCTGTAAGCCCGACCAAGGCTGATTGTATTCATCAGCATATATATTAACTTTGTCTTCCTGTGCCACAAAGAAATGTACTGCAACATAAAGTGGTGAGCCAGTGATATGGGGTTATCTCATCTATAGTACTTGAACAGTATTCCCCAGACCAACCACTAACATATAGTGGTGTGTTTGACATTGTACCTATACTACTACAAGTAGATCAAGTGATAGATCTACAGTGTTTCCAGTCCTTCCTTGCGTATGCCACAAAGTCACGACTTACAGTGTTTCCTGTTCTCCTTTTCGTATGCCGGTTTTCAAGTACACGTCATACAGTATTTTCAAGAATCTGAGTTTTGAAAAGTACCTGTTCCTGTACTTGCAACGTTGGAGTTCCAGTACCCACCACCATTACAGTTCTTCAGATTTTGTGACAACTGATGCCCATCGTTTTGGCGGGAAGGCCGGGAGTTTTCTTTCTTTCAAGATAAGTGGCTGTTTGTTCGTAAACTGTACCACTTTATATGTTAACAAGCCTTCCTATGTCGTGCATTATTTCTTCTTTTGAATGTTCTATGTTCCATGTTTATGCGGGTTTGGTTGAGTTGGTGACTTACGTTAGGATACATCCCAGTTCACCCAGGGCCAACGTAAGCGTTCTGTAGGGACTTTCTTACGGATTTCCCGCACGAAATTTTCCAGCGAGTTTTTTTTTTGCTGAAGCAGTTTAGTCCACTGTGTTTGGTAATCCGTGACATCTTTGTTTAGGTGTGACGAAACGTTTCATTGTTGTTATTGTATTATTGTAGTTTTTTGATTAATTTGTTTGTAGGTGTCTCCCTCTCCTTTCTATCGTTTATTTATATACAAATTTTGTGTTTATACACTGTGCCGTCGTGTGTCTTGTCACTAATTTCGCAGTGTCATTGCATTTTTTGCAATATTTCTTCTTTAGTTTGCTTTCTTGTTTAGTTGATTCTGCGAACGTTATCATTTGTTCTTATATTTTGTCTTTGTCACTCTTGTTTACGATGTTTTTTTTTCTTATAATCGGATAATATTATGATGCATATTTTGTAAGTAATTTATAACATTATTAATAGTTGAAAAGGTAATTATACAAGTTCTTATGCAAGGACTTGCCACCCACTGTGTTGGAATAAACTTGAGTTTCTCCAGTGTACTTACATAAGAGACATATCTTATAAAATTAGACATAATGTCTACTTTAGATTATTTCATTAAACAAGGAAAATCCCTTGGTATGACTACTGAGGAAGTAAAAGAATTCGCACGTGTCGAATACGACAAAGCTCAGAAGTTCGAAGAGAGGAAACTTCAACTGGAAATTGAAAAACAGAAAATATAGTCTGAAGATAGGAGACTGCAGATGCAGACAGAAGAGAGAAAATTTCAGAGGGAGGATGAGAAATAGAAATTAGAGGCTGAAGAAAGAAAAATTCAAAAGCAAATGGAAATGGAGGAGAAAAAAATTAGAGGCGGAAAAACTTCACAAACAAATGGAAATGGAAATGGAAGAGAAAAAAAATTCAACAGCAAATGCAAATGGAAGAGAGGAAACTTCAGATGCAAGCTGAACAAAATACGAGGCTGCACGAGGAAAAGGTGTTTTCTATATAGCTGGAGAGATTAAAGGTGATGAATAATGTTAATACACAAAATCCTTAATACAAATATAAGCTCAGTTTGCCTGCTTTTAAACCTACCTCTGACGATGTCGTATTTTACCTAAATAGATTTGAACTTACATGTGAATCTCAGAAAATAGACAGGTCGGAATATTGTGCTCGACTTATGCAACTACTTTCGGGTGAAGCTATGAATGTTGTAAGTAGGTTGGAGGGGCCCGACAAAAATAACTATTATACTGTCAGAGCCGCCTTGATAAAGAAATATCAGCTTAATGAAGACGGTTATCGTCTGCGCTTTAAGACTCTATTACCGGAGACTGGGGAAGATTTTTCAGAGTTTATAGCAAATATACGTCTTACGTTTTCACGTTGGATTGAACTTTCAAAAACTGAACACACATATGAAGCCCTTATGGACTTATTGTTCCGTGACAAAGTCATGTCATCAGTTAACATTTCTTTTCTTTCCTTTCTACATGAGCGAAAGCTTACGAACTTGAAAGATATGGAACAATACTGTTGCCAATACGTCACAGCACACCCAAATGTGACTGTTAGCCACTCTCAAGTCAGAGAGGGTTTACCCGTGGCTTCGGCAATGCCATATGGTCCTAATTTGCGCCATAGATCTCAAAGTGCTGATCGCAATTTTGGTAGGAGAGATAATAGTGATTTTGGACAGTACCAATGGGGTCCATCACGTAGTAATTCTTCTTCTCCAAGAAACTGGAGACAATTTAACGGACCTCAGCATTTTGGTTCCAACAATTATGGAAATTATGGAAGGGGTAACTACACTAGAGATTATCAACCTTACAATAATTTTTCTCGCAGACAACAAAATCCATCTAATAGGTATTTTGATCAAAGGGGAAATAGTAATCGCAATAATGCTAACTGGGGTTCAAATCAGAACAACGGTCCTAATAGAGGAAATAGCAATGGCCCCAATAGAAATAATAGTTGTGATAGATCTCGATATGACGGTAGATCTCCAAATGATAGATCGCATCGCCATGCTAACTCTGCTCAACAGGAGCCCCAGGTTATCAATAATCAAGGTAACAATAATGATAGTGTCTCTAATGCTACTGCTTGCTCTGCTTTCGATTTCGAGAGAGCATCTCAGTGCCCTGAGTGCACAAGTTTGTTCCAACCTACAGCTATAACTACCTTGAGTTGCGGTCATCCTCTACCCACTCTTCCTGCCTTAGCTGCGCATGACGGAAGAGGGTCTCTTACTCTACAGAAGGGATCTGTGAACAATAATCCTGTCTCAGCACTTTTTGATTCTGGATGCACAACTGTTGGAATTAGACAGTCTCTAGTTCATCCATCTTGCGCAACAGGTAAAATGGTGAAATGTGTGACATTCGGTGGGACAATTGAGACTTTTCCGACTGCCATAGTCCACATTGCCACACCGTTTTTCACTGGTTATATACACGCATGTATGCTCAGAGCGCCTATCGCTGACCTTACTGTCGGACAGATACATGGTGTAAAGATGTGTACACCGGTACAAATTGCTGCTTGGGAACTGCAACATAACCTTACTGCTTCCACCTTAGGGGCTATGCCACAGTCTTATCAACAGGTGCATTCTGCTGACGTGATACATTCTGCTAATTTGGGGAAATCTTGCAGTATTGATGATACGATTGTTCATCATACTAATTTTGGTGCTTCTTTTAGCCCAGTTCGACATACCTCAGTACGTCGTTATTATAACTTTGATTCTTCTTTAAGTACCATTATAGAAGAAGATCCTTCGATTTTGTCTGACTGTTACGGTCCCGCTGTATCTCTTCTTGCTAGTTGTTATTAAAAGATTCAGCACCGTTGGACGTGAGTTATTGGGTTGTTTGTCAATACTTCAGATATTATGATTCATCTATTCTAATTCCAGCTTATAGTTCGATTGCAGTTTTAAGCCATTATTGTGTGATTTAATTATTATTATATTCAGTGTCATTGTTGTTTATTAATTCTCCAGCAGTGTTGATTATATTATAGTTAGTCTTATGAATACCTGTGATAATCTGGACTGACCTTGCAAGGATTAACAACAGTCACAGCACAGAATGAGAACTTGAATAATTCAGGCAATCAACAAGTTCCATTGACGACTGAACAATTTAATATATATCCTTTTACACAATAAGCGTAACACATTTCTCGCACATTAACTTGGCTTTAACATAGTACTAAGCTCTACGCAATGTTCATCCCACAGACGTAGCTCGTCTGGGTTAACCGTTAAGCCTATAGCGTAATAGAGTTTGCAACCAACTCCTACTGAATCCGATCCTTGGAATTATTATCCCTTCACACTGCTAGTGAGTTTATTATCCGTAAATCTATAGATCCTGTCTATGTATCATTATTCAACATTTTTGGCTTCCATTGCCAGGCTTTAACTGCCATGTATATAAGTTCACCTTGAACGTAATCTGCGATATTCGCGATTCTACTCTGGACTCTATCTGGTCCTATATTTAATTTGATACGGATTCTTACGCTATTTTACACTTTCCAGTGGATCTTCCGTTCCACATATATCCTTAGTCAGTGGCTGTGCCACATATTAATACACAATCCTTAAGTGGCTTTGCCACACATTCCAACACTGCCATTCGGCTCAATGGCCATACATAGACTTTCCTAGTCTTTAGACACATATCCTTATATCGGCTTAAAGCCAGAACACAACGGTTCTACACTTGAGTAAGTGGCTATGCCACACAATTGAAACACTATCCATAAGTGGCTATGCCACACATTGAAACACTGTCGGATGGCACGCCGGCCATCAGGCCCGCAGGCCATAGGTAGACTACTGTAACTAAGCTTGACGCGTCATATATTGATCTGCGCGATTTCCAGTATTAATTCAATTGAGGAGTCTCGTGGTGCATGCATGCGAATGTTTGCAACCATTCACATGTCTGCAAGCCGCGAAACAGTCCTCAACACTGACACACACACTAACTTTATAGCTACGACTGAATCTACATCCAGTCACATTTATTGCAATTTCTTTGCCGCAATGACTAGTGTTTTCTTTGCTACATGTACGAACTTAATTGTTAGTACATATCTATACCTTATGAGTTTCTTTACTTTTCTTACTGGGCCGGTTAGCTCAGTATCTTCGTCTTTTACGACTTTTTGTCGTACTTACTGCTTTTCTTTTAAACTTCGACGTAGGTCCAAGTTTACTACTGTCTGTTTTTGCATCTTTATGGTATGCTTCTTGCTTTTTTCTTTGCCTGGTACACAGGCTATTACTTCAGTTCAGCCTTTGAGATGTACGCATTTGTCAACTGCATTTAATTTGTCTTGCACAAAATCTCAGATTGTCAGCCATCATTAACACTCTTACTCATCATTACATTCAACATGACGTTAGTATCATTTGTATATTCGCGACTTTTCTCTACATCATTACACGCTGCTATTCTTCTCAGATACTTTTATGACCCTGTTTAATTCAGGATTCCAGGTAAGTCTGTGCTACTTTCTCTGTTACCCTTTCTTGTGTAACGGAGGAAGGTTTGATTAACATCTTACAGTGGTCAGAAGTTTATACAGCCACACGCGGTAGGTTAAATTTGAAGTTAACTGTTGCCTTTCATAAAATCATACCGTTATTAAAATCGTGATTTTCATTTGTTTTTCACAGCGACGGCTTTTCGATGAGAATCAGAGCTGCTATATTGATTGATTAGGCTGTTACTTTACAACCTGGTGTATTTGTCGCCTTGCGCAAGTTTTGCTGTTCAAGTGAAGCCAGTCGGCATGTTGACTCCGTATTGGATGATTTTACCTCTTCATGTTCATAGGATGTTTCAAGACCACTGGAGTTTTCCTTACTTTGTAACTTCTTTAGGATAGTAGATAGTATTGTATATTAGTATAGTATAGTATATTAGATAGTATTGTATTAGGATATGGTATAACTTCTTTAACATGGTATGTGGGTTCATAGTTATGCACTATTTCATAGCCATATTATTATTATATGACTGTGTTCTGATAATGCACCATTTCATTCCCATATTATTCTTATACTACTGTGTTTGGATAGACGTTGAGCGGGTGACGATTGTAATGATGATACTATTGTTACTTAACTTATCATTACGATACATTTCGGTGTTGTACATTTTTTTTTTTTTAAATGAAGACAAGAGAAAAGTTTTTTTTTTCTCTGACATTGTAATGTTTTTTCTTTACCCAGCGCTTAGTTGTGCGCCAGTGGTAACTATTTATAACGGTATTGTTAATTTTTTTTTAGTCCATGTCCATAATAATTCATTATTAGTACCGTATACGTGTATTAACTGGTTAAATTGCCTATTTTACTATATTTAGATTGTGGCTTCCTTTGTATGGTTTTGATATATATATATACATTGCCTTTTTGTTCTATGCTGTTTTGTCATAATTGTATTTATTTTACATGCAATGTATTGTTTAATGTCAATTGTTATCATGATGTATCTGTACCTTCTTTCATTTACACACGTATCTTTACTTTCTTTCTTTGCTGGTCATTCTTCATTTTATTTCATCTTTTCTTTTTGCTTTCTACTTATTGGTTCATATTTTGTTTATGCTGGCAAACTTCATCTATGTCTGCATTTGATTCTATTTGCATACTTTTTCTTCATACTCTAATCACAGTTCCATCCCTTTATTGTTAGGTTAATTATATGACTTAACATAATGTAATTATTTGTTGTAGATATTAGTATTCTATCGACCTCACATTTTTGTTCGATGTAATTTTCAAAAAAACAAAATGATGATATCATGTTTTTCCCCGGGGGTCAGTGTACTCTGTTAAGTCATATTTTTTGTTAACGGGAGTTAAGTGTTAAAGATTCGTATGTACGTGTTGGATTTTTGTACACACGCTAGTAAGCACGCTCTTAGTGATGAGATGATTTGTTAGTTGGGGGCTGTGTGCTCTGTAATTTTTGAACATAGCTCAAGCTAAGTCTGTGTCAGTCTTTTTAAGAAAAAAGAATAAAAATAAGATAGTGCTCGAATTTTCTTAGTGTTAGTTTGGGAAGGTTACGGGAAAACTGAGCTGTATTCTCAAGCAGTTAGTTCACGCATGAGGAATTTTGACTGAATCGTACGGTGAGAATGTGATCTCGGGTTCAGTGTGTTCCTGGCAGGGCTTCGAGATGGCGGTCCGATCTCGTGAGTGCGTTCCAGGGTGTTTCTGTGTAAAGGGGAGAATTTTGATAGATATTGAAGATATCTTTTGAGGCCGTGGAGTATACCGGCCGCGATTATTATCATTGATGAAGTTATTCATGCAAACCTTTGTTCCTAATGGATGTGTACGATGATTTATTATGAAATAAGAGATACTACAAGCTGCTTTGTTATGCAGCCTATTTTTCCCCATTGATGTACTTACTACATATCTAAGATATTGGAAGTTTGTTCCTGAAGGATATTTTATTGTAATAATGTACTGCGCTGAGTCCTGTGGTTTAGGCAACCGATGTGACGGATATTTGATACCATGTTCTGCAATCAATTTTCCCATGGTTATTTTTGTACTTGATGCCCCATGATTTGCCTGTGGCTTATGCAACCAATTTTATGGATTTACTTACATGTTGCTTGATGATTATGCTGTGAATTCTCTTGCCATGATGTCTACGTGACCGTCTCGTCAATAAACTGTAAAACGTTACCAGTAGTTACAACATTTCCTGACTTCTACGTTTGCTGTGGTGTGTGATTCCAGTCTACTTAGGTATACCAGAACTCTTGTGACATTCGCGTATATGGGTATACATGTTTATACACTTGTCGGCCATCTGTAAGCCCGACCAAGGCTGATTTTATTCATCAGCATATATTTTAACTTTGTCTTCCTGTGCCACAATGAAATGTACTGCAACACTAATCGACTAACCTAGCCGTCTAGCCAGGAACAGTCTGAACGCTAGCCGGGAATACCGTGGCCCGCCAACGCCAGCCCTCGTAATAACCACCTATTCAATTCTACACCACCAAAGCAATGAAACCGTCCAAGAACCTCTACCGACAGCCTGTAACAGTAATGATAACAACCTAACACAACAACCTAACACCAGCCCTAACACAAAAGAACGCCACCACGGCCAGACCTACGACTATGTAAGAACAATTGTCCTCTGCTCCACCTGGACCGCACGTCTTCTCGTTACAATCTGCAAAATGCACCTTCCAATATATCAAAATAATCAACTCATTATCTCCTACCTTGCTGTGTTGAACATACAAGCAAAAGATAACTGGTAAACAGGCACTGTAAACCAACTGTTTACCTGTCAAAGTCAGTTACACTGCACAGCCTAAATCCATACATCTGGAAAATAAACACTGAGCTACGGGAAAGTGACCTACCTACTTGCTCCTGCTGACCTGACCTAGATCGGCCCGCCACACTTCAACTCACAATAACGTTAGACACACTGTATAATTCCGTGGAGAGAACACATTGAAACTCGCCTAGTTTCAAATCGCCTTTGTAAAATTAACCTCGATGAAATAAACATCGGACAAAATTGGCCCTAAGGCCTCTGGGCTCACAATTCAACGACCGGAGAGTTTACCCAGATATCACATACGCCTTTATATACTAGCTACGGTGGAGGGAGGAATAAGATGCTAACTACCTTCCCCTTCACCACTTAAGCTCTACCGCTGTTTTCCTAAATAACTTATATCAAAGAACTACACAGGGGCTCGTATTGCCAAAGGCATAACACAACAACAGTGGGTGACATATGACTAACACTCATGAACAGCTTATATCCCATTTATTCAATTAAATACTTGACCACACATGGCCCGATGAAAATACAACTTTTACGACTATATACGTGCCACATCAGGAAATGCATGTACTAATATCAATCTGCATAACGGGTAATCTGGCTACCACAATCCTAAAATGGACACCACGCCATCACGCGGGAGAAAACCTACATAGTAACACTGACTATGAAAATGCACGACTGTAACTTAGCATGCACCAAACTCAGCGCTAAGTAAATAACTCTTCCCTGGAATTCTTAATAGCAGAAATAGCTAACATAAAGGAATAGGACTCAAATGGCGGGCACCACGTCACTCTCATAAATATCACAGACAGCCGAAGCTGGTATACCAAAAGCTGCGTCCGCCATGGATGGCAGTCAAATCGCCACTGACTATATTCGCTCCAGCCTTGCGCATTCCGTTACTTCCGCTGATCACATGACTCCGCTGATCACATGACTATCAGGACGGTTTCGACCGACTAGCAATCTAGAAATGCGGCCTAGAAATACGCCGCAACAATTGCACTCCGGGCAAACCCATAGGTGCTCATTCTCCCTCAGTATATGTCGAAGAGTGTGAATGCTAATAGTTCCTGTAGCTCGCTTGTTGTATACACGACGGATGAGTCCTCTCATATGTCCATCATGAGATATGTACTGTGCCATAGTCATGTCAAGTTCGTTGTAAATTGTGTGTGTTTTTTTTTCTATTCTACCCTCTCGTGGTGCGCGTGTTTGAATACAATTATTACCTAGTTGTCTGCTCATCATTTTAACGAATATATCTTGATTTGGTATTGTTCCATATGTCTTACTGTTCCTGCTCTTTCTTCATTTAAAACAAAATTATCCACATTTATCTTTTACGTTTATTTCCTGCAGAATAATTATTTTTGTAGTTGTTTGAAAACTCCGCCTAGGCCGGTCCCAAGCCCGGTTGAAAAAGGAGGAGGGCGGCCTGCATGGAGGCCGTAAGGAGGCAGCTCCTCCACCCTGCAAAGGCACAACAGGCAATCACCTGTTTGTTTTAAATCATTATTACGAGAACTACAAGAGAGAAAACCGGACTGATTCTAAAGGCTACGAACTGGAACGAACTACGGACTACGACTTATGGAACTTGGAACACAAGAAGTATAAATGGGAAAGAAGAGGAGCTGGTGCAAGAGATGTAGAAAGCAAAACTAGAAATCCTGGCTATAACGGAAACAAAGAAAAAGGGACAAGGAATCATGGATCTCGATGGCACCACGCTGCTCTACATTGGTGTACCCACATCTGAAAGAGCTAAAGGGGGCGTGGATTGCATTGTCGCCAAAAACCAAAAGATAGTATCAAGGGATGGAACTTTGTCTCGGAGCGCATTATGGTTGTAAAACTAAAAGAAGGAGAAACCATAGTCAGCTTGGTCATAGTGTATGGGCCAAATGAGGATGAGAGAGCAGAGGTCAAGGAGGAATTCTTCGAGCTGCTTCAAAGGACGGTGGATGGCGGCCTAGATGAAATTATCATGCTCGGAGATTTCAATGCCAGAGTTGGAAATGACCATGCTAGATGGGGTGGAGTTATCGGAAGATATGGAGAAGATACTCTCAATGACAATGGAAAGCGACTCCTTAGATTCTGTAGTGAACCGAATCTGATCATTATAAACACAAAGTTCCCCCATAAGTGCATACATGTATACACTAGGTGTGAACCAACAAAGAATGAGAAGTCAGTGATCGACTTTCCGTTGTTAAGAGGAGCTCATTCAAATTTGTCCGGGATGCTAGAGTCAGGAGGGGGCCAGAGATTGGTAGTGATCACTACCTGCTTACAATCAAAAGAACAACTGAAAGAGTTGCTCAGCCTAGGAACTGCCCAACATCACGGAAGAAACAAAGTAAACGAACGAGAGAAATGAACATTAAGACCTACAAGCTGAGAGAGCCAGAAATTAAGACCAGATATCAGGGGCTTGATGATGCAACGGTGAGCAACATAGAAGAACAGCCTGATGACTTGGAAACCCTCTGGCTTAAATACAAGGACATCATAAAGACAGCTGCTGCAGAAGCATGTGGTGAAGTCCGACTTGGCAACAAGAGAAAGAGGACATCTTGGTGGACAGAGGAAGTCAAAGAGAAAATAAGAGAGAAGAAAATGGGATGGAAACAATACTTAGGAGCGAAAAACACAACAGGCCAAATGGAGAAATATAGAGAATATGTGACACTCAGAACAGAAGCAAGGAACAAGATGCTATATAACAGCAAAACAGAAGAATTTGGAGAAAAGCTAGAAAAAGATGCGCAAGAAAACCAGAAATTGTTCTACAAGACCCTAAAGAACACGAAGAAGAAAAAACAATGCCCTCTCAAATGTATAAAGGACAAGCAAGGCAAATTGCTTACTGCCCCGAAGGAAGTAATAGAAAGATGGAAAGAATTTTTCTCAGAACTCCTGGACGGCGAGCAAGGTCAAGTATCAGAAATGATAACCACTAGCACAGAAGAGAAAACCAATGGCTGTGAAGATGACATAAAGATGGAAGAACTGAAGGCAGCACTGGAGAAAATCAAGATGGGCAAAGCAGCAGGGCATGATGGTATAACACCAAAAATGGTTAAGTACATGGGAGCATCAGGCGACCTATTACTCTTAAGGGTCCTACAGGCAGCGTGGTGCAACAAGACCATACCAAAGGATTGGGAGATTACCATCATAACACCGATTTTCAAAAAGGGTGACAATCGACAATGTGGAAACCAAAGAGGCATATCCCTTCTCAGTGTCCCTGGCAAAATCTATTCTAGAATACTAGAGCAGAGACTCCGACGCCTTGCTGAGCCACAATTGGATGAGGGCCAGTGCGGATTCCGAGCAAACCGAAGTACTCAAGACCTAATCTTCACACTCAGACAGCTGAGTGAAAAGGCCCTTGAGTATAAGAGTGAGTTCCATTTTTGTTTCATAGATCTGGAAAAGGCGTTTGACAGGGTCCCCTAGAGGAAACTTTGGGACTGTTTGGCAAGGAAGAACATTCCAGTACCTCTAATTCATGCTATACAGAGCTTCTACATGTCTTGCAGAAATTATGTGAGGACAGCAAACCAAAAGTCAGAAGAGTTCAGGACACCCACTGGTGTAAGACAAGGTGATATCATGTCACCTTATCTTTTCATACTCCACACGGACGATGTCATCAAGGCATGTAAGGAGAGAACAAGAAAGTATTCAGTGGGGTACTGGAAGATTAGACAGGTCTGTATTTCAGAGCTGGCATTTACTGATGATGTTGCCCTGATTACTAAATCAGAAGCACATCTCCAATCCAACCTGCAAGTCTGGAAGGAAGAGCTTGAGAAGAGAAGGATGGTCATATGTAGCTCTAAAACAAAATCCATAGTGATATCACGTGAAGAAAGAAGACAGATTAAGTTGCGAGAACAGGTCCTGGAGCAGTTTAAATACCTTGGAGCTACTATAGACCGAAAGGGAGGCATCAAAGAAGAGTTGGCCACTCGAAAAGCAGCAGCTGGGAGACTTGTTCAGGCCATAAATCGAGGATTCCTCAGCAAGAGAGAGGTTGGTAAGAAAACGAAGATGGATGTATACCGCTCCACCTATATCCCAGTCTTGACATATGGATGCGCGTCATAGGCAATGACTACAACCCACAAAAGCCAGATCCAAACCTCAGAAATGAGGTATTTGAGGAAGGTGGTTGAAGTAACAAGAAGAGACATGGTCCGCAACCAGACGATACGTCAAGGCCTAAAATCTTACCCCCTGCAGACCCAAGTAGAAGTCCCAACTAAGATGGTTTGGCCATGTCTGCAGAATGGGAGAAGATCGGCAACCACGACAAGCATGGGAAACAAAGAGCCAGGGATCCAGACCTCCAGGACGACCCAGAGTCTGCTGGGAGGACAACATTAGACAATCTTTAAAGGACCGAGGACTAGAATGGAACCAGGCCAGGAGGAAGACAGCCGAAAGGATAGTCTGGCGCTCTCTCTTCCAAACCTCTACACCTGATGGTAAAAGGGGAACGACTAAGTAAGTAAGTTGTTTGAATACATTTCCCCTGCTCTGATATGTCGTATTTCACATAGTCCTAATAAATGTACATTCGTTATTTCTGGGCAGTGTAAGATCGTGTCATAGAAGAAGTCAGCAACATAATTAATAAACAGCACTGAGACAGGATGTTATGGAGAGGCATTATCACACATCTGGATTTTGCTGATGACTTGGCTCTTCTGTCCCATAACCGTAATCAGATGCAGGACAAATTGAAAACACTCGATGAGAGGTCACAGCAATTGGGTCTGAAAATACACAGGGAAAAGACAAAAATAATGAGAATAAATGCAGGTAATGATAACAGGGTTGAACTTGAAGAAACACCAATTCAAGATGTTGAATCATACACATATCTTGGCAGTAATATAGACAAAGTTGGAGGGACAGACAGCGATATCAAAATAAGAATACAAAAGGCAAGAGGAGCTTTCATTGCATTGGGAAATATATGGAGATCAAGAGAAATTGGATCCAACACGAAGATAAGAATCTTCAACTCAAATGTAAAGTCAGTCCTATTGTATGGCTCGGAGACATGGAGAACAACAAAGACAACAACCAAAAAGCTACTGACTTTCATAAATGGGTGCTTGCGTAGAATAGAGGGATTAAAATGGTATGACAAGGTTACCAACGTGGAACTGATGACAAGAACTAGACAAGTGCCAGTAGAACAAGAGATGAGAAGAAGACGATGGCGATGGATAGGACACACACTGAGGAAACCTGTTGATAGCATTACAAGGCAGTCCTTGTTCTGGAACCCCCAGGGCAAGAGAGGCAGAGGAAGACCAAGAAGTACATGGAGAAGAGAGTTGGAAACAGAGGTGAAAATGATGAGGAGAACATGGAAAGAACTTGAGATGATGGCACGGGACAGGAGGACTTGGCATGTGTTTGTTGAAGGCCTATGCTCCTTTGGGAGTGGAGGGTTATGAATGAATGAATTATCACACATGCCAGACTGGTATGATACACCAAGAAGAATACACATTCAAAGTGTTTTTATATAAAATAATTAAAGACTTAACATTGCTCATCTTATACTCTGTTTGTAAAATGGAAAGTTGCCCATGAAGTTCACCGTTGATTTTCAGGCTATTCGCGTGTGTTTCAGGGTGTTGTGCAATCAAGTTTTCCTTATTTTCTCCTGAAAAGGATTAGTTGATAACAAAGTCAGCACTAATACTGTCCACCAGTCTCCAACTAAGTCCTCCTCCGTACATCCACGCAAGTGAATCAGGACCAAGTATCCGCGACCCATCTATCATTCCTGAACTCTGTGTTGGGCTAAGTTGAGATTCTGCTGCTGGTCGTATTTGTTGTTCTATAATTAACCCCGGTTGGTTTTCACGTTTTTGCAAACTTGCCTCTGCATGTTACATTTATGTTCATTAAACAGGATTCCTGGCGCTGAACCATAACCATAAACGTCATTACTAGTTTATTTAGTATTAAACATATCAAATTCTTAATTATTCACACCCTGTTTCCAACCTGCGGGTATACATATCAACACAAAAGTACTAAGCAGTCCTATACTAACCCCTGTGACATTTTTGTACGTTTCTCCTCCTGCAATTCTACTTGGACATTCCCATCTGGCGCTTCGTGCACTCTTGACTTGTATATTCAGAACTCTCCATATCATTCAGCAGCTCCGCTATCATGCTTTTAACACCATCTCCTCCGGCCAGCTCTCCCCAGGCTGAACCTACAGTCTTTTCCTGTTAGATAACTGTTCACTATACAACTCCATTCCTCACTCTGATGGTCTCAAAAATCGACAGTTCTTTTTTGACAACCGAACCAATGCCACCAAAGATAAGTTCTCTCATTCGTTTTGAGGAAGTAGTTCTATAAATCAACTTCATGGAGTTTAATTGTCAATTCATTGACAAGATCGGAGTTTGTACGACACTCCATATTGAAAACCACTTTGTGACAAGCTCATTACTCGTCTTTATTGGCCTGAGCTGATTTTTCTGTGTTACAGGTATACATCATGTTTCTCGCTGCAGTTCTTACTGTGCTGCTGTCAATCGTATCCGGTAAGTAATGTTTGTGAAAAGTGTATATGTCTTTGAAGACGTTAGTTACAAAATGGATTAGCTATTCATAGTTAAAATTTTAAGGAAAGGAAAGAAAGAAAAAAGAACCATATCCGCAAACTGTTGGATTCGACCGAAAAAAAAAAAGATCAATTTTATTCTTTGTCCATCTTTAAATACATTGAAGCTCATCAGAGGCAGTTGATTGTTTGAGTTTCTACGACAGGTGTGAATTGTACATTGTTGTATAATTTCCATAAACCTCAAGTTTTAATTTAGTATACATATGATAGGAAACTCTTTACGTGTTGCGTATGACCGGTATAATTACCTGGTATTATCGCGTGTACCTTGCGGAACGTAAACAATTCTGCGTGTAAAGCAGATACGTTCGTAGGGGAGTACAGTGTTAGAGACTTCACCCTACTAGATTCAGCATAGAGAGTCAAATAATGAATGAACGGGCAAAAAATTATGCCAAATAAAAGCGATGAGTGAGAGGAAGAGAAAAATGAGGAAAAAAAGTGATACTGACGTAGTGAACGTGAGATCGCAGAATCGTAACGTCACACCATCGGCAGCGTCTTCTCCTCACCTTTTGTCCCAGTCTCACTTGTCTTGTTCTTGTCATCAGTTACATATTAGTAACATTGTCATACCATTTCAATCCTTCTATTTTACGTAAGCATACACTGCTGTACCTTGCTAGTCATTGTTCAAGTCAACAGTTACATATTAGTAACATTGTCATACCATTTCAATCCTTCTATTTCACGCAAGCATACACTGCTGTACCTTACTAGTCATTGTTCAAGTCAACAGTTACATATTAGTAACATTGTCATACCATTTCAATCCTTCTATTTCACGCAAGCATACACTGCTGTACCTTACTAGTCATTGTTCAAGTCAACAGTTACATATTAGTAACATTGTCATACCATTTCAATCCTTCTATTTCACGTAAGCACACACTGCTGTAACTTGCTAGTCATTGTTCTAGTCAACAGTTACATATTAGTAACATTGTCATACCATTTCAATCCTTCTATTTCACGTAAGCATACACTGCTGTACCTTACTAGTCATTGTTCTAGTCAACAGTTACATATTAGTAACATTGTCATACCATTTCAATCCTTCTATTTCACGCAAGCATACACTGCTGTAACTTGCTAGTCATTGTTCTAGTCAACAGTTACATATTAGTAACATTGTCATACCATTTCAATCCTTCTATTTCACGTAAGCATACACTGCTGTACCTTACTAGTCATTGTTCAAGTCAACAGTTACATATTAGTAACATTGTCATACCATTTCAATCCTTCTATTTCACGTAAGCACACACTGCTGTAACTTGCTAGTCATTGTTCTAGTCAACAGTTACATATTAGTAACATTGTCATACCATTTCAATCCTTCTATTTCACGTAAGCATACACTGCTGTACCTTACTAGTCATTGTTCTAGTCAACAGTTACATATTAGTAACATTGTCATACCATTTCAATCTTTCTATTTCACGTAAGCACACACTGCTGTAACTTGCTAGTCATTGTTCTAGTCAACAGTTACATATTAGTAACATTGTCATACCATTTCAATCCTTCTATTTCACGTAAGCATACACTGCTGTACCTTACTAGTCATTGTTCTAGTCAACAGTTACATATTAGTAACATTGTCATACCATTTCAATCCTTCTATTTCACGCAAACATACACTGCTGTAACTTGCTAGTCATTGTTCTAGTCAACAGTTACATATTAGTAACATTGTCATACCATTTCAATCCTTCTATTTCACGCAAGCATACACTGCTGTAACTTGCTAGTCATTGTTCTAGTCAACAGTTACATATTAGTAACATTGTCATACCATTTCAATCTTTCTATTTCACGTAAGCATACACTGCTGTAACTTGCTAGTCATTGTTCAAGTCAACAGTTACATATTAGTAACATTGTCATACCATTTCAATCCTTCTATTTCACGTAAGCATACACTGCTGTAACTTGCTAGTCATTGTTCAAGTCAACAGTTACATATTAGTAACATTGTCATACCATTTCAATCCTTCTATTTCACGTAAGCACACACTGCTGTACCTTGCTAGTCATTGTTCTAGTCAACAGTTACATATTAGTAACATTGTCATACCATTTCAATCCTTCTATTTCACGCAAGCATACACTGCTGTACCTTGCTAGTCATTGTTCAAGTCAACAGTTACATATTAGTAACATTGTCATACCATTTCAATCCTTCTATTTCACGCAAACATACACTGCTGTACCTTGCTAGTCATTGTTCAAGTCAACAGTTACATATTAGTAACATTGTCATACCATTTCAATCCTTCTATTTCACGCAAGCATACACTGCTGTAACTTGCTAGTCATTGTTCTAGTCAACAGTTACATATTAGTAACATTGTCATACCATTTCAATCCTTCTATTTCACGCAAACATACACTGCTGTACCTTGCTAGTCATTGTTCAAGTCAACAGTTACATATTAGTAACATTGTCATACCATTTCAATCCTTCTATTTCACGCAAGCATACACTGCTGTAACTTGCTAGTCATTGTTCTAGTCAACAGTTACATATTAGTAACATTGTCATACCATTTCAATCCTTCTATTTCACGCAAGCATACACTGCTGTACCTTGCTAGTCATTGTTCAAGTCAACAGTTACATATTAGTAACATTGTCATACCATTTCAATCCTTCTATTTCACGCAAGCATACACTGCTGTACCTTGCTAGTCATTGTTCAAGTCAACAGTTACATATTAGTAACATTGTCATACCATTTCAATCCTTCTATTTCACGCAAGCATACACTGCTGTACCTTGCTAGTCATTGTTCAAGTCAACAGTTACATATTAGTAACATTGTCATACCATTTCAATCCTTCTATTTCACGCAAGCATACACTGCTGTACCTTGCTAGTCATTGTTCAAGTCAACAGTTACATATTAGTAACATTGTCATACCATTTCAATCCTTCTATTTCACGCAAGCATACACTGCTGTACCTTGCTAGTCATTGTTCAAGTCAACAGTTACATATTAGTAACATTGTCATACCATTTCAATCCTTCTATTTCACGCAAGCATACACTGCTGTACCTTGCTAGTCATTGTTCAAGTCAACAGTTACATATTAGTAACATTGTCATACCATTTCAATCCTTCTATTTCACGCAAGCATACACTGCTGTACCTTGCTAGTCATTGTTCAAGTCAACAGTTACATATTAGTAACATTGTCATACCATTTCAATCCTTCTATTTCACGCAAGCATACACTGCTGTACCTTGCTAGTCATTGTTCAAGTCAACAGTTACATATTAGTAACATTGTCATACCATTTCAATCCTTCTATTTCACGCAAGCATACACTGCTGTACCTTGCTAGTCATTGTTCAAGTCAACAGTTACATATTAGTTACATATTAGTAACATTGTCATACCATTTCAATCCTTCTATTTCACGCAAGCATACACTGCTGTACCTTGCTAGTCATTGTTCAAGTCAACAGTTACATATTAGTAACATTGTCATACCATTTCAATCCTTCTATTTCACGCAAGCATACACTGCTGTACCTTGCTAGTCATTGTTCAAGTCAACAGTTACATATTAGTAACATTGTCATACCATTTCAATCCTTCTATTTCACGCAAGCATACACTGCTGTACCTTGCTAGTCATTGTTCAAGTCAACAGTTACATATTAGTAACATTGTCATACCATTTCAATCCTTCTATTTCACGCAAGCATACACTGCTGTACCTTGCTAGTCATTGTTCAAGTCAACAGTTACATATTAGTAACATTGTCATACCATTTCAATCCTTCTATTTCACGCAAGCATACACTGCTGTACCTTGCTAGTCATTGTTCAAGTCAACAGTTACATATTAGTAACATTGTCATACCATTTCAATCCTTCTATTTCACGCAAGCATACACTGCTGTAACTTGCTAGTCATTGTTCAAGTCAACAGTTACATATTAGTAACATTGTCATACCATTTCAATCCTTCTATTTCACGCAAGCATACACTGCTGTACCTTGCTAGTCATTGTTCTAGTCAACAGTTACATATTAGTAACATTGTCATACCATTTCAATCCTTCTATTTCACGCAAACATACACTGCTGTAACTTGCTAGTCATTGTTCTAGTCAACAGTTACATATTAGTAACATTGTCATACCATTTCAATCCTTCTATTTCACGCAAGCATACACTGCTGTAACTTGCTAGTCATTGTTCAAGTCAACAGTTACATATTAGTAACATTGTCATACCATTTCAATCCTTCTATTTCACGTAAGCATACACTGCTGTACCTTGCTAGTCATTGTTCAAGTCAACAGTTACATATTAGTAACATTGTCATACCATTTCAATCCTTCTATTTCACGCAAGCATACACTGCTGTACCTTGCTAGTCATTGTTCAAGTCAACAGTTACATATTAGTAACATTGTCATACCATTTCAATCCTTCTATTTCACGCAAGCATACACTGCTGTACCTTGCTAGTCATTGTTCAAGTCAACAGTTACATATTAGTAACATTGTCATACCATTTCAATCCTTCTATTTCACGCAAACATACACTGCTGTACCTTGCTAGTCATTGTTCTAGTCAACAGTTACATATTAGTAACATTGTCATACCATTTCAATCCTTCTATTTCACGCAAGCATACACTGCTGTACCTTGCTAGTCATTGTTCTAGTCAACAGTTACATATTAGTAACATTGTCATACCATTTCAATCCTTCTATTTCACGCAAACATACACTGCTGTAACTTGCTAGTCATTGTTCTAGTCAACAGTTACATATTAGTAACATTGTCATACCATTTCAATCCTTCTATTTCACGCAAGCATACACTGCTGTACCTTGCTAGTCATTGTTCAAGTCAACAGTTACATATTAGTAACATTGTCATACCATTTCAATCCTTCTATTTCACGCGAGCATACACTGCTGTACCTTGCTAGTCATTGTTCTAGTCAACAGTTACATATTAGTAACATTGTCATACCATTTCAATCCTTCTATTTCACGTAAGCACACACTGCTGTACCTTGCTAGTCATTGTTCTAGTCAACAGTTACATATTAGTAACATTGTCATACCATTTCAATCCTTCTATTTCACGTAAGCACACACTGCTGTAACTTGCTAGTCATTGTTCTAGTCAACAGTTACATATTAGTAACATTGTCATACCATTTCAATCCTTCTATTTCACGCAAGCATACACTGCTGTACCTTGCTAGTCATTGTTGATGTTGTTCGCCATGATTCAGTCATACATTAAAACTGACTTGACGTTTGAGATGAAGATTCTAATAATCCATGGCTATTTCAATTTTTGTTTTAGTTTTATTATTTTCATTATATGTCTTAATAATATTTGTTTACTATATGACGACATAAATTTCATAATTGTTTTTGATAAACATTAAAAAAAAATTTGATAAATTATAATTTCATGTTACTCTGTTTGGGCTGATTGGAAGCGCGAAATGACACCATATTCAGATATCGGAAACCAAAATGCAGATGCTCTCAGCAGACTACCAAACCCCAACAAGATAACAGATCTTACCCCAAAAATTAAAGTTGACTTTGTCAAGTTTAGCGATAATCGTCTTGAACACATCAGAGAAGACACAATGAGAGATCCAATTCTTAACTCTCTCAAAGAACTGATATACCATGGATGGCCAAGCTCTATCAGGGAAGTTCCAACACACAACCGTCTATACTACTCTATGAGGAACGAGTTAAGCATCGAAGATGGTCTGATCCTTAAAGGAGATCGCATTATTATACCAGAAACACAAAGTGATATCATTCTTAAACAGCTCCATAATAGTCACCTTGGTATTGAGAAGACACAACTGAGAGCAAAGAAAGATGTTTACTGGCCACAGATAAACAAGGACATAGAAACACTATGTAAAAACTGTTCAGTTTGCCAAGAACATGCCAATAGGCAGTTCAGAGAACCTCTCATACCATCAGACAAACCATTGTGCCCTTGGAGCGTTATAGGGACTGATATTTTCTCCATCGACAATAATGACTATCTTATTATTGCTGATTATTACAGCAAATTTCCCATCACTGAGAAACTTCCACAACCCTCACCATCAGCTGTTATTGTAGACATTCATTCATTCATTCATAACCCTCCACTCCTAAAGGAGCATAGGCCTCCAGCAAACACCTGCCAAGTCCTCCTGTCGCGTGCCATCATCTCAAGTTCTTTCCACGTTCTCCTCATCATTTTTACCTCTGTTTCCAGCTCTCTTCTCCATTTGCTTCTTGGTCTACCTCTGCCTCTCTTGTCCTGGGGGTTCCAGAACAAGAACTGCCTTGTAATGCTATCAACAAGTTTCCTCAGTGTGTGTCCTATCCATTGCCATCGTCTTCTCATCTCTTGTTCCACTGGCACTTGTCTAGTTCTTGTCCTCAGTTCCACGTTGGTAACCTTGTCATACCATTTTAATCCCTCTATTCTATGCAAGCACCCACTTATGAAAGTCTGTAGCTTTTTGGTTGTTGTCTTTGTTGTTCTCCATGGATCCGATTTCTCTTGATTTCCATATATTTCCCAAAGCAATAAAAGCTCCTCTTGCTTTTTGTATTCTTAGTTTGATATCACTGTCTGTCCCTCCAACTTTGTCTATATTGCTGCCAAGATATGTGTACGATTCTACATCTTGTATTGGTGTTTCTTCAAGATCAACCCTGTTTCATTAACTGCATTTATTCTCATTATTTTTGTCTTTTCCTTGTATATTTTCAGACCCAATTGATGTGACCTCTCATCGAGTGTTTTCAATTTGTCCTGCATCTGATTACGGTTATGGGACAGAAGAGCCAAGTCATCAGCAAAATCCAGATCATCCAACTGCTTAGTTAGAGTCCACTGGATTCCATTTCTGTTGTGTGTTGTCGATGTTCTCATAACCCAGTCTATTGCTAGTAAGAAAAGAAATGGAGACAAGAGGCATCCCTGTCGCAATCCTGTTCTTATCCCAAACGATTCTGTAAGCTGTCCTTCATGAAGAACTCTGCA
Source organism: Oreohelix idahoensis (assembly GCA_024509875.1). NCBI lineage: Eukaryota > Metazoa > Mollusca > Gastropoda > Stylommatophora > Oreohelicidae > Oreohelix > Oreohelix idahoensis. The sequence continues at coordinate 188,397 of JAMPIV010003321.1, forward strand.
TGACTTCATATGTTTTCTTTATTAAATTAATGATCTTCAGGGGAACTCCATAATGTCTCATCAATTTCCAAACTGATTCTCTGTTCTACATTGTCAAATGCCTTTCTGTAGTCCACTAATCCGATGTATAGTGGTGAATTCCATTCCAGACTTTGTTCAACTATTATTCTCAAAGTGGCTATCTGGTCTGTACAGGATCTGTTTTGTTGAAAACCTGCTTGTTCATCTCTCAGTTTCTTGTCTATGTGCTCTTTTAATCTCTCAAGGATAATTCTGTTTAATACTTTTCCTGGCACTGATAGTAACATTATTCCTCTATAATTTGTGCACTCTTGTAAATTTCCCTTCTTAGGCAACTTAACCAGATATCCTTCCTTCTATTCTTCTGGTATCTCTTCCTTTTCTCAGACTTTACCAAGTAATTTATATAACATCTCTGTAGCCATGTCGATATCTGCTTTGATGGCCTCTGCTGGAATGCCATCAGGTCCAGACGCTTTTCTATCTCTTAGAAGCTTTATGGCTTTCTTTGCTTCTTCCTTCGTTGGTCTTTCACCATTAATTTGTAGCTCTTCTTCTGCTGGCTGGATGTCCCGGGGGGGGGGGGGGGGGGGGGGGGGGGGGGGGGGGGGGGATTTGTGAAGCTGGTCTATTGAGAAGGTCCTCAAAATATTATGTCCACCTCTTCATTTCTCTCCTTCTTCGATCCTTAACCACCGACCATCAAAGCAGTCAGTGGCCATCACGCCTAGTGGCGTCTTGTAGGGCAACAACAAATTGATTCCACTTTGCACGGTCGGTGGCCATCCTTCGTATTCGGTGAATTTTTCTTAGGACCTCTTCATTTGCTCTTGTATATTGCTGAGCAGTTTTCCATTCTTGTCTTTTATGAGGCAACTTGTTTGCTTGCATTTCCCTGTTAGCTTCTTTGTGCTGTTATACAGTTCTCTCATATTTCCTTTGGCTGCAGCATCTTCTGCCTCTCTTGCCAACTCCTCAATATACTTCCTCTTGTCTCTTTTGATACTTCTTTTTACTTCTTTGTTTGCTTCTGTTTACACTTCTTGAGCCTTTGCTTAGGAACTTCTGGTTTTATTTGTGTTTAAATCTGCTTTCTTGTTTTTTCTGTCTTTTATCTTATTGATGGTTTCTGTTGTTATCCATGCTTTTTGTTGTCGTTCCCTTGTCCCCAGTATTTCTTCACATGTCTCATTCCATACAGTTTTGACCTGCTGCCAATAGTCTTCTGTATTCTCTACATCTTCAAGCTGTTGGAGCACTTGGAATTTGTTGGATTTTGTGACCGCAAATGTCTCTTGTTTCTTGATTTCTTAGATGTCCAACATTAAATTGTTGTCTATAATTTTGCATTGTTGCATATCTCTTGAGTTTCATTTTTACTTTGGCTATCAGAAGGGGGTGATCTGATTCCACATCTGCTCCTCTATATACCTTTACATCCTGCAATGATGATCTAAACTTCTTGTTTATGCATATATGATCAATCTGATTTTCTGTTCTATGGTCTGGTGATATCCATGTTGCCTTGTGTATTCTCTTATGTGGAAACATGCTTCCTCCTATAGCCAGTTGATTTGAAGCACAGAAGTTTGAGAGTAGTTCCCCATTTTCATTCATTATTCCTAGCCCATGTTTTCCCATGACTTCTTCAAAGCCGGTGTTGACTGTACCTATCTTTGCATTCATGTCACCCATCAAAATTGTGATGTCTCTTCTTTTTACTTTTTCACTAATTTCCTGTAGTCTAGTATAAAATGCTTCTTTCATAGACTCTTCTTTGTTATTAGTTGGTGCATAACATTGGATGACATTTACATTTATTTTCTTTTTAGCTGTTTTAAAAGTAGCTGTTATTATTCTGGGTCCAACGACTTCCCATTCAATGAGTGCTTTCTGTGCTTCTTTAGATAACATAAGAGCTACCGCTTCACTGTGGTGTGAACTTTCGTCTTCATGCCCTGAGGACAGCACCAATTCACCTGTGATGAGTTTTTTCTTGTCCACCCCCTTCCACTTTGTTTCACACAGTTCCAGAAACCTCGATTTTATATTCCCTCATTTCTGCTGCTACTTGTGCCACTTTCCCTTGTTCGTTTAATGTCCGAACATTCCAGGTGCCAAATCTGGAAGTTCTCCTAGAAGAAAGAAGGTTAGTCAGTAACACAGACTCCTTTCGGCTTTCTCTGTGTTGCATCATCCCTGCGAGAGGACCATCCCCTGTCTTGGATGGCTGTCTTTTATTTTCCTTAATTGACTTGTCCATGCTTGTTGAAGTATTTTGTGGTTTAAAATTTTTACAGGATGGGGTAATCAGCCCCATGCCCAACCCTCCGTAATCGCTTTCTACGACATGCATTGCGGGGAACAGTGTTACTATTCTTTGCTCCCCTTTCGGGCCCCGGTAACACACGGGTGATTGCAGACATTACATAGAAGTATTGCAGCATATTTACACACAACATCATCGCCTTTCTTCTTTGATCCTTAGCCGCCAACCATCATAGCAGTCAGTGGTTGATAAGGGGCATCCCTGTCGTACTCCTGTCTCCACCTCAAAGGTTAGGTTGCTCTGCTCAACGCTACACGTAAAGTTGGCATAGAGGCTTTTTATGATTGACACTATGCAGCTTGGAATTCCATAGGCACTCAGTATTTTCCATAAGCTGTCCCTATGTATACTGTAAAAAGCCTTTTCAAAATCAACGAAATTAATGTACAGTTGTCTTTGCCATTCTGAGCACTGCTCTATAATGTTCCTGAGGGTAAATATCTAACGATGAGAAATGAAATGAAAAGAAAGAATACAGAAGCGAAGTCCTCCAGGTTAAAGCAACTATATAGCGAACAGTACAGTCAGCTTGACAAGGAAGTTAAACGCCAAACCCGATCCAACAAAAGGAATTTCCTAGACGATCTTGCAAGACAGGCTGAAGAGGCAACACTGAGAAATGAACAAAACACAGTATGCAAAATAACTAAAATCATCAGTGGAAAACGAGGTGCAAACAATATTACATTAGTAAGAGATAAGCAAGGACATCTCATCACGACAGGAGAGGGACAGGAAACAAGATGGGCAGATCATTTCAGAGAAACTCTGAACAAGGAACCACCAGAGACACAATTGAATGTTCCTGAGGCTGAAAACGATCTAGATGTTAATACAGACATTCCACGAAAAGAAGAAATCATCACAGCAATCAAACGGTTAAAGATGGAAAAGCTCCTGGCCATGATAACTTAAATGCAGAGCTATTTAAGACAGACCCTGAGCTAGCAACAGAACTATTAGAACCACTATTTGCACAAGTCTGGAAAACAGGGACAACACCAACGGAGTGGAACAAAGGAATAATTGTCAAATTGCCCAAGAAGGGAGATCTTGCAGACTGCAATAATTGGAGAGGAATAACTCTTCTCTCAGTTCCCAGCAAAATACTAGGCAGGATAATTATACAGAGAATTTCAAAAGCAGTAGACCACAAACTGAGGAAAGAACAAGCAGGATTTAGAAAGAACAGAAGATGTGTAGATCATATATCATCACCTAGATACCTTAAATCTAATGGCTTCATTGAGAGACAAATACAAACTATCAAGTCAGTCATGAAGAAAACAAGAACAGAGGATGTACACCTAGCACTCTTGAGATGGAGAACGACACCCATAGACAGTAAGATCCACAGTCCAGCAGAACTCATGTTTGATAGAAGAATTAAAGACCTTCTACCATCTAAGGTCCACTTCCGTCCACAACACAAAGATAGCACATATGATTGACTTCAGCATCGTCAGCAAGTTCAGAAATCCAATTACGAAAAATGTGCTAAAGACTTACCACCATTATGTCCTGGTCAGCGCGTGACTACCTACAACCACAACAATGGCACATGGTAAAAAAGCAATAATCGTTACCAGAAACCTTGAACCCAGGAGCTATACCATAAGACCAGACAGCAGCGACCACCTCCTGAGGCGAAACAGAGTAGACATAAGAGAAATCCCACATAACACAACAGAGAAGAAAATTCCCATGCTTTCAACAGGCAATGCAGTACCTCCAGACCTTGGTACCCACAAAACCAACAACCACCAAAGACGAAATCACAACCAATTCTAGCTAAACCAGGAACTTCAGCAGAACCACTACCCTTTACACCACTCTTTCTGGCCGTACAGTGAAACCTCCCAGCCGATACAGACAGTGACATATATGCTCACACTGAACATTACACATACATATCCTCTCTCACATGAAACATTTTGTGTAATAGCTTTTCCCAAACGTAGTTTAACACAAGTTGATTCTTGTTCTTGAGTGAACATTCTATATCTTTATTGGCATTATTAGTTTTGCTGCGAGTTATCGTAAATATGTGGGCGTTGTTTACAATTTAAGAAGTCACAGCACCTACACAATTACATGTTTGTTTCGCATACAGTTTTGAATTTTATGCGAAGTTAGTCTGTTACAAATGATCTAGTTTGTGTATGTCTGTAACTAATGATCTAGTTCGTTGTTGTCTGTAACTAATAATCTAGCTCATGTATGCCTGTAACTAATAATCTAGTTCGTATATGTCTGTAACTAATATCTAGTTTGTGTGTGTGTTTATAACTAATGATCTAGTAATTCTAGTTCATTTATGTCTGTAACATGATCTAGTTCATGTATATCTGTAACTAATAATCTAGTTCATATATGTATGTAACTAATGATCTAGTTGCTGTATGTCTGTAAACAATGATCTAGTTCATGTTTGTCTGTAACTAATGATCTAACTTGTCATTGTCTGTAACTAATAATCTAGTAACTAATGTTCAGGTACATGCATGACTATAATTAATGTTCTAGATCATCTTTATGTAGGACAATGAGATGTATGTCTGATTTTACCCAAATGTCTATCCATCTGGCAGCCAGTTAAGTTGTCCACAGCATTAGGATTAGGGATGTGGTTAGTGTTCCTAATTCATATCTCTTTATTACTCATCTCATCTCATAATCGAAACCTCGTCTACCCCATAAACAGGGTGTTGAGGGGAACCAAAGAGCACAAGGCTCCTGAGCAAAACATGTAATCAAAATGTTAGACAAACCACGTGATTAGCCCATTGTGTTCTTTATTACTACATCTCTGAATTCATATTGAAGGCCATAGTGATGTTAGCGAGGATCAATAGACATTTGGACCCAAAAAAACTGTACATACGTACCACTATCTTTCATTTCAACCATCAGTAACTAATATTCTAGTTCACATGTGTCAGCTCTGGTTGTATGTATGACTGTGGCCAGTATTCTAGTTTTGTATTTGTGACCAGCTGCGTGTATTAAAGAACAGAATACTGGTTGGTCTATCACAGTCCTTTTTACAGCTAATTACTTATCCAGTCAGCTATCATTGATTTAATTTGTCCACCATAGTGCCAACTTTTGCATGGAGCATAGTTATATAAACCAAACGACTTATGTGATGTTTAATAATTTCTAAATGGACACTATAACATCTGAAATATGGCATCTGATTAACGTCATATGATGTATGATTCTTGTTACTCAAAACGGCACAATTCAGTATGCTGGCAACTCTAGGATGAATAAACAGCAAGGAAACATAAATGATTAATATATTATCTCCACAAAAATATTTAATGAAATAATGTTAAAACAGGTACACAAGTTCTTATACTGCAGGACAGTAATAATGTTAGATAAGAATAAAATGAATAATCTCTACAGAAATGTCTAATATTTTTTAAAAAGTAATCCAAGTTCAAATACCGTTGGACAGAGATAACAGATTAAACTAAATTCATAAAATATGTCAAGGAAATAAAGCTTTAAAAGGAAAAAAATATTGTTTGTAATAAATCATATTCAGAAAAATCATAATACAAGAAAAATAATATTTAAGTGATTATGACTGATGCAGTAATTATATCAGAATCAAGGTAGGTACATTCATTGCATTTTTTTCTCTGCAGGTCTTGAAGGTCATTACCAACCAGATGCTACGCTGAACCAGCAATCCATAAGTACAGGTAATACAAAAATGGAAGAAACGGAGGGAAGAAATATAATAACCTGTTTATTCACGTGTCTCTTAGTTTGGTTTTTGGTTCATGCACAGAAAAACTGGTGTTAGTCTAATGCATGGAATACTAAGTTTAACCCCATGTGGGTTATAATTTGGGTATATAGTTGTGACGGTATTGCCTCACCTGCTTTGCAGTAGTGGTCCAACAGTGCCAATGCTCAAGAGTGTCTTTTGTAGGCTTCAATGGAGTCTAATACAATAATACAATGCTACGCACTAACGAATGACAGCGATGAAGAGGTCAAGGATGAATTATATCATCAACTGCAGAAAGAAATGGAAGACACACCTAGATATGATCTTATTATAGTAATGGGAGACCTCAATGCGAAAGCTGGTACACACAATACATATAATGAAAGAGTAATGGGGAAATGCGGCAGCGGAACAGCAAACGAAAATGAGGATAAATTAATAAGTTTCTGTAGTATTAACAACCTGGTCATTGGAGGAACACTTTTCCCACATAAAGAAATTCACAAATTAACATGGGAATCACCAAATGGTTGGGACAGAAACCAGATAGACCAAATCATGATTAACGGTAGATGGAGACATGCATTACAAGATGTGAAGGTAAGAAGAGGTGCAGATGTGGGAAGTGATCACCATTTAGTAGTAGCAAAACTGAAAGTGAAACTAAGAAGGGCTGGACCAACTGTAACTACACAGAAAAAGTTTGACATCAGAAAATTGAAGGACCCCCTTACCAGAAACGCTTTTGCGGCTGACATAAAGAAACGATATCAATTTGCCAAAAGACATTGACTGATGATATAGACCAGAAATTCAACACCATTTCAACAATATATAAGGAAAGCAGCAAATCATGCTTGAGATTCCAGGAAAGGAAGAAGCAAGACTGGATAACACCAGAAACATTAAACACCATAACACTGAGAAAGGAAATGAAAAGAAAGAAAACAGAAGCGAAGTCCCTGTTAGGAGCCCGTTGGACGTGAGTTATTGGGTTGCTCTTCAATAATTCTTTAGGTATTATATTCATCTCTACCATTTCGGCTTATAGTTCAATTGCAGATTTAGAGCCGTTATTGTGTGATTCAATTAATATTATTTAATTCAGTGTCGTTCATTATTTCATATTAATTCTCCAGCAGTGTTGTATTATTTTATGATTAATCTTGTAGATAAATGTGATAGTATGGACTGACCTTGCAAGGGTTACATCAACAGTCACAGCACATTAGTGAACTTGAATAATTCAGGCAATTAAGACAAGTTCCATTGACGACTGAATATTTAATACATGTCCTTTTTCCAAAATGAATACAGAACGTTTTCACACAACTAATACTGGCATTCAAACATAGTTCTAGGATCTACTCAATGTTCATCCTACAGAAATTGCACGTCTGTGTTAACCGTTAATTCTATAGCGTTCTTGAGTCTGCAACCAACTCTTTCAAATCCGTTTATTGGAATTATTATCACTTCGTAATGCTCGTGATATCCTTATTTAATATTCACATATTCTGTCTATGTCTACTTATTCAATACTTTGGCTTTCCTAGCCAGGCTTTTACTGCCATAAATATAATGTCACTTGCGAAACGTATCCTACGATATTCGCGATTATACTTTAGACTCTCTGGTCCTATACGTTTGACTTGATTGCTTTCCCAGCATAATCTATACGGATTTCTACGCTATTTATAATTCACAGTAGTTATACCACTTCATACATATCCTTAATCAGTGGCCATGCCACATATATTATACACATTCCATAAGTGGCTCTGCCACACATTTGAAACACTGCCGGACGGCACTACGGCCATACATAGACTTACATATTCCTATTGGCTTCCCAGCCAGAACACAAACGGTTCTACACTTGAGTAAGTGGCTGCGCCACACATTTGAGACACTTTCCATAAGTGGCTATGCCACACATTTGAAACACGGCCATTAGGCCCGCAGGCCACACGTGGACTGTTGTTACTAGGCTTGACGCGTCATACATCGATTTGCGCGATTTCTAGTATTAATTCAATTGAGGTGTCCCGCGGTGCAACCATGCAAATGTCTGCAGCCATCCACATGTTTGTAAACCCAGAAACAATCCTCAACATCATCCCCCTCGCTCCCAAACGTGACACTCGTGTGAGTGGTGGCGAAGATGTACCCGAATATAATGTTATCCATCATTAAGAGTATTCTAATTAAATCAACACTCATAATCAGAAATGTGGATTATAAAAATCATATACCTATAGTCAATTTTGGTCACGCCAAAAGGCAAAGTCATAATCAATCATGTGACGAAAAATTTCTAGATAACAAGTCCGCGAGATTATTATCTGTTCCAGAAATAGGTATGATGGTAAATGCAAACTCCTGTAACAATAGGAACCATCTGTGTATTCTCGCATTCCGCATTGTTCTGGAAGTGATGAAAGTAAGTGGACTGTGGTCTGTCTGAATATAAAACTTTTTACCGATCAGATATATTTAGACAGTTTCTCCAAGCACCAGACCACAGCCAAAAGCTCGCGCTCGCCTGTTGCATATTTCTGTTCAGCAGGTGTAAGCTTGCGTGATACAAACAAGCACGGATGTAGAATTTCTTCATAGCATTGAAGCAAACATCCTGCGATGCCGGAACTAGAAGAATCTGTTTGAATCACAAATGGCACATGTAAATTTGGTAATAATAGAAGGAGGATTCTTAAATAAATTCTTTATCTTAATCAGAGCTTCTTCGCACTGCGGTGTCCACAAAATTTTTTTTGGACTACCCTTGGCCAGCAATCCGGACAAAGGAGCAGAAATCTGTGAGAAGTGAGGTATAAATTTATGGTAATAATTAATTAACCCCAACAAGCTTCTCACTTGCTTCTTCGATGATGGGGTAGCAATATCTAGTATGCGCTTGACTGTATTGTCATCGGGATGTAATCTGTGGTTACCTATGCGGTGACCCAGAAATGTAATCTCCCGACAACCTATCTGGACCTTAGAAGGTCTTACAGTAAAACCATTTTGTCGCAGTGTAAGAAGTAGAGAAGATAAACCAGTAATGTGGTCTTCCCATGAGTCGTGAAATAGACAGATGTCATCAATGTATGTGATAACATCTTTTCTATCGCCCAGAAGGCGGCGCATCATGCGCACAAATGTCGCAGGCGCATTTACAAGGCCGAAGCACATGTAATTCCATTGGAACAATCCAAATGGAGTAGTAAAGGCGGTGAAAGGCTTGGCATGTTCTGTAAGAGGTATCTGCCAATATCCTTTCGACAGATCTAATTTACTAAAGTAAGTAGCTTGTGAAACTTGAGAAAGTAGGTCGTCCAACAAATGCATTGGTTCAGCGTCGCTAATTGTGATACTGTTAAGACGTCTGAAATCAATACAAATACGGAGCGAACCATCCCTCTTTTTCACAATTACATTAGGAAAAGCATAAGGTGACTCTGATGGAGATATAACTCCCAATCTTATCATATCCTTCAGTTCCTTCTCAACCTTATCTTTATGATGTAGAGAAATAGGGTAAGGTCTTAATTTAATAGAATGATTGTCTGTCAGAATAATGTCATGAGAAATTAGAGATGTTCGACCTGGAAGATCAGTAAGTACATCATTAAAAGAAAGAACAATTTCTTGAACATGACTTTGTTGTTTAGATGACAAAGTCGAAGAAATTGTGACATCCTTCCAAGATTCGGAAGATTGTAAAGATGGTAAAGAAAACTGTAGAGGAATCGACGATGTAGTATCTTCATCATTCACTAATGCGAAAGAAGAAATATGAGATGAAGACTCAGAAACCGAGTTAATAATGGGAATTAACTCTTGTGGTCTTTCCACTGCCAATTTCAGCATATTGACATGGAAAGTCTTAATTTTCCCTCTTATGTTTATAGCGTAATCAACATCTGTGACCCGTTTAATGATCACAAATGGACCCTGCCATGAAACCAAAAGTTTATTATCATCGTGAGGAAGTAGTAACCAAACGTTTTCCCCAGGATTAAAATATCGTAATGTTCTATTTTGATTATGGAATAATCTAGATTTTTGTGTAGCCGATTTGATGCTATCAGATGCATAGGTGCACGCATTAATGATTCTTTGTCGAAGTTCAATAACTAGCTCATAACTAGTATGGGTGTATTCATCTACTGATGTTCTGACCAACAAATTCCTTAAAATCATCATTGGGCCACGTGGATTAGAGCCATAAACGAGCTCGAACGGACTAAAGCCCGTGCTTTCGTGGGGGACCTCTCGATATGCAAATAAGGCTGCACAAAGGAGCCGATCCCAGTCACGAGGACATTCCTCAGTGATCTTATGAAGAATCTGTTTGAGCGACCCATTGTAGCGCTCACAAACCCCGTTCGTTTGGGCATGGTATGCACTCGAAAACGAATGGTGAATGGATAGCATCGACTCCACTTCCTTCATAATGTTTGAGGTGAATTGTGAACCTCTGTCTGACAAGATTTCTTCCGGAAAACCAATACGACAAAAAATCGAAAACAATGCATCAGATACAGACGCAGTAGTAATGGTTTTCAGAGGTATAGCCTCAGGCCAACGTGTACAAAGATCTATACATGTTAAGATATATCTGAACCCATTATTAGATGGAATCGATAACGGACCAATAATATCTATTGCTATCTTTTTAAATGGTCTTTCTGGTACATCAGTGATTTGTAAGGGTGCCGTATGGAATCTGCCCTTACGTGATATGCTCTGACATGTCGTACATGACCTGCAATACAATTTTGTGTCCTTATTGACGCCAGGCCAATAGAATTGTGACGTGACTCTAAATAATGTTCTTTTAATGCCCATGTGACCTGCCATGGGAGAGTCATGTCCTGTCTGTAACACCAATGGTCTATATTCTTTTGGAACCACCACCTGATGAATAATAGAAATACCATCATCATAGTATCTTGTTAGTATGGATTTCTTTATCTGAAACCAATGTTGTGATGATCTCGTATGTTTAATAACCTTTTTTCTCTGCTAGCGCAAATAAACGCTGTAAACTTGGATCATTTTTTATGTTTTACTGCAAACGCCGCTGGTGATTCAGCAACGACGTGTGGAGACATAATTGTCTCTAATACAGGTGTAGGTAGGGTGGCCATATCTGTCATCAACTGTTGTGCTCTGGTGGCAACAGCATTTGCCACCAGTGGGTGAGATTCCACCCATCTTGCGATCTCATCTGGAGTGCAATCTCTAACTCCAGGTATGTTATCTAATATTATTTCAGCCACGGGAGATCTTAAGCCGCAGGCATAAACAGTACCTGTGTAAAAAAGTGTGTCGATAAAGACACGTGCTACTGGGAATTTCTCTACATTCCCCCAAAAGTAATACATTGCACAGTTTTACCCGTGAAAGCAGAGGGCTCGATAAGCGAGTGCTGTATTCCGACCGTGGAACATCCGCTGTCCCTCAAAACTTTTACTTCATTTCCATATAAAAATCCCTTATGGTATGTGAGACGTCCTAAATTCTCACAAGCCGACATCGAAGACATAGTGTGTCCGCAAAGAAGTGTCTTTTTCCCATCTGATATCAGATGTGATTGACAAACATAACAAGAGTCATCTAACATACTACATGAATTAGCATGTTTGTTCTCATCGCTATCATGATCTCTTTTGCCAGTACATGCATTAGCATGACTATGTTTGTCATTGTTCTTCGAAGAAGATCTAGAATGACCTGTTTTCTTTTTGAATGCCTTTCTCTTATCATAATAAAAATCTGTTGACTCATCGTTATCATCACTCTTGTTGTATGATGATCTATGATCATTGTAATCTCTATGATACTCTTTGTGATAATCATCATGACCCCTACCTTTGTATCCTCCACGATCATGAGGTAAATAACCTCGATAACTCCGACGGTAGAATCTTGAAGGAGAGCGATAACGAGGGAAGTTGTAAGACCCCCGATATTCTTGACGAAAGTTTGTACGATATTGTCCGTCAACGCACTTTGATCTAGGTCGGTGATCATAAGATCTATGATCGTGTAGTGCTGAGCACGTAGGCATTGGATCTCGAGGATCTATGTACATCCTTGTTTGGATGTGCCGTGACAAAGTTTCTACCAAGTTTTTCGTATTCTTCAATAGAGTTAGGGTGTCTCTCCTGTAGGAAAGACTCTAATTCATGACTACACGAGGATAGCACTTTATCTCGTAGCATGAGATCCATCAACCCTTCATATGATTTGGTAATACCTGACAAGTCTATCCATCTATTGAAAAACATTTTAATGGAAGCAATAAATTCCCCAAAGTCAGCCTCCTTACTTGGCTTAGCCGAATGGAAACGATCTCGGAATCCAGATTCAGTTAACTGGAACCGTCTAAGAAGTACTTCTTTTACGACATCAAAATTGTTCCTGCTTTTCTCATCCAGATTCATGAAAACTTTGAGTGAGTCCCCGGTCAAAAAATCAACCAAAAGACTACTCCATCTTTCCTTAGGTATATTTAAACCTGTAACTTTCATAATAAATCTGGATAAAAAGGAATCCACACAATCTCTAGCCTGATCGAAATGTGGTATCTTCAATTTAGGGTAAAATACATTTGAATTAGCTGAAGGCCTAGACTGATCTGATTGTACCTTAGCTAATTCCAATGCCCTTTCTTTCTCAGCATTTAATCTTAAAACTTCAAGCTCCATAGCATGTTTATGAGCTTGGTCCAATTGAAGAAGTTCCATTTTTCTTATTTCCATTTTCTGTTTTTCCAATTCTCTTTCTTTATCTTGTTGAGCCATTTCTTTTTCCATTTTCTCCTTTTCTGATTCTCTTTCTTTATCTTGTTGCGCCAATTCTTTTTCTTTAAGTTCTTTTTGTTGGGCTAATTCCAACTTTTTTAAGTTCACGTTGTTCAATTCTCTCAAGTTGAGATAAATGCTTTTCATATCTATTCTCAGCATAAAGTTCAAGCTCATCTCCTGATTTACCTAGGCTCTGTCCAATTTTAATAAAATCTTCTAAAGTAGACATGGTGCCACGTTTCTCAATACAGTAACTTATATAAGTATATTATTTGTCAGTAAATATATTATGAACATGTGATATTAGTTAATCCAATGTAACTATGATATACAATGTAAGCCAGAGACAAGCACAGGTGACAATAGACAATGGAAGGCACAAGAAAATGAAATACAATGAAGTGATATGTTCAGTTATACGACACCACATAACAGATATAAAGAAACTAAGTAGAACATAGACATATTAATCAGAGGAAAAGAAATGTTTAAATAACACTACAAAAATTTTACGATACAAGTCGTCCTTAAACAAACAATGAGACAGAGAGATTTTAGATCACAGACGAATAAAATTGTGAACAATACGGAAACTAGGTTATGCAAATAAAATGACGTAGGCACGTGAGGTCACAACTAGCACAAAATTAAAATGGTTGTATTGCGAACCGAAGCTTCAGTTAATTTATATCCTAACTGCAAAAAAAAAATAATAAAATAGTTAGCTCTTCAGTCAGCAAATACAAGCATTAACCCTAGAAGTCGTTATAATTCCTTGAATTTTTTCCAAAGGAAACAAACAAGCAATAATAAGCCCTATCCATCCTTCCCACGAATTTATATAAAACACATAGATTTTATACACATAATGATAATGAGTAGAACTGCAAATAAAACAGGCAAGTGACAGTGGAGAAAATTGAAGGCCAAAGCTAGCCATCTGGACAACACACCTTAGTCAAGAGCTCTAATCTAGACAAGAACTTATCTTATTACGATCCCGCCATTGTGATTTATGAAAACCACAACAAGATTCACACAGCTGTTTGAATCGTCCCCATTGATCAGCAGGCGTCCGGTTGATTGCAGATGATCTGTTCAAATTTAGTATCGAACGAATCTCTGTCGAAATACCTTTCCGGTTGATCTGGACGTACAGCAAGGGTATGGCTGGTCTTCACTGTTCTATGGGTCGGTTCAGGATCAACAATTTGATTAAATAAGATCAAGTTGAATCAGCGCCGAAAGTGACCGTTAGCAGGAGACTTGACCTTCGTAGTTTGTCTGTGTACTCGAGTTGCCAGTTTGACTTGCGTCTTGAATAAAATTCTTCGAACTATTCAATTTCCACTGTGACTTTGTCCGTTAAGAACTGAAGTGTTCTTGTAGTTGTTTCAACCGAAATGTTTCCCAACTTGAGCCTGACACATGAACTTTAGTTCGTCAAACTGGGTAACGGAGAAGATGAATTCTACACTTTCTGAACACCAGAAGTTACGGGCTGTCTTCTGACACCAGATATTAGGAGCCCGTTGGACGTGAGTTATTGGGTTGCTCTTCAATAATTCTTTAGATATTATATTCATCTCTACCATTTCGGCTTATAGTTCAATTGCAGATTTAGAGCCGTTATTGTGTGATTCAATTAATATTATTTAATTCAGTGTCGTTCATTATTTCATATTAATTCTCCAGCAGTGTTGTATTATTTTATGATTAATCTTGTAGATAAATGTGATAGTATGGACTGACCTTGCAAGGGTTACATCAACAGTCACAGCACATTAGTGAACTTGAATAATTCAGGCAATTAAGACAAGTTCCATTGACGACTGAATATTTAATACATGTCCTGTTTCCAAAATGAATACAGAACGTTTTCACACAACTAATACTGGCATTCAAACATAGTTCTAGGATCTACTCAATGTTCATCCTACAGACATTGCACATCTGTGTTAACCGTTAATTCTATAGCGTTCTTGAGTCTGCAACCAACTCTTTCAAATCCGTTTATTGGAATTATTATCACTTCGTAATGCTCGTGATATCCTTATTTAATATTCACATATTCTGTCTATGTCTACTTATTCAATACTTTGGCTTTCCTAGCCAGGCTTTAACTGCCATAAATATAATGTCACTTGCGAAACGTATCCTACGATATTCGCGATTATACTTTAGACTCTCTGGTCCTATACTTTTGACTTGATTGCTTTCCCAGCATAATCTATACGGATTTCTACGCTATTTATAATTCACAGTGGTTATACCACTTCATACACATCCTTAATCAGTGGCCATGCCACATATATTATACACATTCCATAAGTGGCTCTGCCACACATTTGAAACACTGCCTGGCGGCACTACGGCCATACATAGACTTACATATTCCTATTGGCTTCCCAGCCAGAACACAAACGGTTCTACACTTGAGTAAGTGGCTGCGCCACACATTTGAGACACTTTCCATAAGTGGCTATGCCACACATTTGAAACACGGCCATTAGGCCCGCAGGCCACACGTGGACTGTTGTTACTAGGCTTGACGCGTCATACATCGATTTGCGCGATTTCCAGTATTAATTCAATTGAGATGTCCCGCGGTGCAACCATGCGAATGTCTGCAGCCATCCACATGTTTGTAAACCACGAAACAATCCTCAACAGTCCCCCAGGTTAAAGCAACTATATAGCAAACAGAACAGTCAGCTGGACAAGGAAGTTAAACGCCAAACACGAGCCAACAAAAGGAATTTCCTAGACGATCTTGCAAGACAGGAAGAAGAGGCAGCACTGAGAAATGAACAAAGCACAGTATACAAAATAACTAAATTCATCAGCGGAAAACGAGGTGCAAACAATATTACATTAGTAAGAGATAAGCAAGGAAATCTCATCACGACAGCAGAGGGACAGGAAACAAGATGGACAGAGCTTTGTGAAAATCTTGGCATTATTGAGTTCAGACAATACATCATCCAAAGTTGGTAATCTGTAATGCTCTCTCTGCAAAGCCTCATTTAGGGGTCTAGGATCAATGCATATTCTTAAAGAACCATCAGACTTTTCAACAACAGCCATTTGGTTAACCCATTCAGTCGGTTCCTCTACTGGTATTAATATACCTCTGTTCATTAGATTTTGAAGCTCTGACTTTACCTTGCTCTTAAGTGAAAATGGTATTTTCCTGCACGGCAGTGCCTTTGGACGAATATTAGGATCAATATGCAACACAGCTTCACCCAGGACACCTAGATGGTTATCAGAGTTATGATCATTATCTGAACTGTCAGTAGCCACCTTAGCAATAAATTTGTTTGTGTTGACTGTCACAAACTGTAGATCCTGCAGTGTGTTGTTGCCCAGCAAACATGTGAATTTATTTTTCACAACAGTAAACCTTATATTGTGTTTTATCCCAGTCTTGGGAGCCGCGCAAGCGTAGTGGTTACAACACCGCTCTGGCGACCGGGTGATACAGGATCAAACCCGGGCGACGGCATTTGAGGATTTTTCGTCGACCGGGATTTGGACTGGATTAACTCGAGACCTGGCGAGGACATTTGAAGGAGTGTCGTCGACCAGGGACTGGCGGCTCCTGAGCCGACCCAGCTGCAATGGGTACCTCCGAAATCGGCGAGTATTTGCCTGAATGGCGAGGGACACCTGTCTCTGTACAAGAAATAAAGGGATACTCACGTAAAATCAATGTCAGGTTAGAAATAAAAAAAATAATAATAACCTGAGATTTCGCGTCGAGTATTAGCGGGCGAACGCAAAAAAAAAAAAAAAAGAACCACTATTTGCACAAGTCTGGAAAACGGGGAGAAACCATCAGAGTGGAACAAAGGTATAATTGTCAAATTGCCCAAGAAGGGAGATCTTGCAGACTGCAATAATTGGAGAGGAATAACTCTTCTCTCAGTTCCCAGCAAAAAAAAAAGGCAGGATAATTATACAGAGAATTTCAAAAGCAGTAGACCACAAACTGAGGAAAGAACAAGCAGGATTTAGAAAGAACAGAAGATGTGTAGATCATAAATTCACTCTCAGGAACATTATAGAGCAGTGCTCAGACTGGCAAAGACAGCTGTACATTAATTTCGTTGATTTTGAAAAGGCTTTTCACAGCATACATAGGGACAGTTTATGGAAAATTCTGAGGGCTTATGGAATTCCAAGCTGCATAGTGTCAATCATAAAAAGCCTCTATGCAAACTTTACGTGTAGTGTTGGGCAGAGCAACCTAACCTTTGAGGTGAAGACAGGAGTACGACAGGGATGCCCCTTATCAACCACTCTGTTTTTAACAGTCATAGATTGGGTGATGCGCCAGACAACAGAGGGCAGTCCAAGAGGAATAAGATGGACTACATTTTCATCATTGGAAGATCTGGAATATGCAGATGACATTGCACTACTAGGACATTCACATCAACACATCCAGGAAAAAACGGATAGACTTAATAAGTTTAGCAAGCAGGTGGGCTTGAACATCAATTTAAAGAATTCAGAGGTCATGACGCTCAATGTGAGCAACCCTGAGCTCATATCAGGTAGGAATCAGCAACTGGTACAGACAGACACCTTCATATACCTAGAATGCATAGTAACACCAGACGGCGGAGCAGGCAAAGACATCAACATCAGAATGAATAAGGCAAGAACAGCCTTTTTTAGCCTTAACAACATCTGGAAGTCCTCTCAATACAGCACAAGCACAAAATTAAGATTATATCAAAGCTGTGGGCTTTCTGTGCTTCTCTATGGTGCGGAATGCTGGAGAGTTACAGAGAAGGAAATGTCGAAATTGTCATCTTTTCACACAACATGCCTAAGAAAGATTCACCGAATCTTTTGGCCGAATACCATCACCAACCAAGATCTGCTTACTCGGAGCAAGCAAGAGGACATGCACACCATCATAGCTGCAGACGCTGGAGCTGGGTTGGCCATGTCCTCAAAAGAGACCCCGATGCCATCACAAGAACAGCTATGCTTTGGACCCCTGAAGGAAAACGAAAGAGAATCCGACCAAAAACAACCTGGCGGAGGACTATGGAGGCTGAGATGCAAAGAATGAACCAGAGTTGGGGCACTGTACTAAGGATGGCCACCGACCGAGTAAAGTGGAATCAATTTGTGTTTGCCCTACAAGACGCCACTAAGCGTGATGGCCACTGACTGCTTTGACGGGCGGCAGCTAAGGATCAAAGAAGAAAGAAGAATGGAGTCTATCTTTATACCAGATTACTCTTGGCAAAAATGTAGATAGAAGAGTAGTAAAGCTTCTATCACATGGGAGTCTTCACAAGATATCCAGATAAGCGAAAACAATGCTGGCTGTTGCTGAGCACGTTAATTCTGTAATCTGCTGACACCTTTTATGAAGAATTTAAGCAATGGTTTATTCTAGCTTGTTAAGCCCCCACCGCTGATTTACTCAGTGGAATTCTATTATTATAATATAGCTCTGTTTCGAGTGTGTGTTTATTAACTTTGAGACAAAGAAGTAGAACATTTAAAATGATTGAATCAAAGTTAAATTTGTATCATTACAAATAACAAAATTTAATAATCACTATAAGTTTAACAGTTTAAAAGAAAGGAATAACAGTTAGTTACAAAATGACGTTTTCATCACTTGGGTGATGGTTTTTGGATAAGAAGTTCAAGTGGCAGCATATAGGTTAACTTGGCTGCCAATGATGATTCTAATCCTCCACCTGATGGGTAGGTTCTTTTTACTCTACTCGCGCTCATCTCTGGACAAAGTTCAGGATCCGCACGTTCCCAGAACGTCAAGGAGTAACGGCCAAGCTGGTTCTGCAACTGTCAGTCCACTTCTACCTTCACTTGGTTCCAGAGATAGTACTTTCTGCTGGTACCACCAATAAGCCAATCTTGGCTACAGACTTGTTGCTCAGATGAATACAAGAGATGAGTCGGTCGCTTACACGCGTCTGGGGTGTCTTTTTTTACCATAAATTCCCTCTCTGACTCCGTTTGTTTCTTCGGTTTCCTAGTCCAGGTGTTCCTTATTAAATTGTAGAGATTTCCTGTGCTTGGTAAGTCTTATTTGGTTCTCCAATGAAAGGTCCGGTTAACAAAAGGAATTTTGAATCTAATCTTCACTCTGGCGAGGTCTGATGTTGTCTTTGCGAGCGTGAAATTCACTGTGAAATAAAACTGCAAAATGGTCAGACTATATTCCCTCTCTTTCCAAGCATTCGTTTGTTATGGTGTTAAATAAACGCTCCAATCATATTCAAACAGGTCGGGTGTGGTACTTTCAAAATATTTCCGACAATGAAAAATTTTGCAAAGGTCACGTCTCCCATATATGGTAATATGCTGTCCAATGCCCTCGTGTACAAACTTACAGGCAGATCGGCAGACACACATGACAACATGTGTAAGCTGTAATACTTATTACTTGTAAACAAGTGACCGAAAGCTATTATGTCACACTTGTCTGCCCACATGTGTCATACAGACAGTAATTTCGTTATCTGTCATATGAGTACGCAATCTCTGTGTTTGCCCAGCTGGGTTACCACCCGAGTCGCTTTATCAGCGGTAAAATCTAACACGCCGCCGACTATCTTATCTCAGTTGCTCACCGCAAGCCAGGATGACCAGGTAACAAACCGGTGACATTATCTGCAAGGAATGTCACAAATGTTTGAACATACAAACTATTTGCTCCACAAGCAGAAAATTATCGAAAAAAGATGGAAATTTGCGATAATTGACAGCACATAATAAAAATCCGTAACACAAATGTACCGATACTGCTGGAGAGAACCAAAGATCGCAAAGAGGTCGTCCATTTCGTCACACATACATCCTCTCCTAAGAGATTTGTAGAATATCTAGCTAGGGCGGACACTTCTCAATGCTTTCTACTGTCTCCTGGTTTCTCTCTCTCGTAGACTTGTGCTCTCTTCCTTTATCTCGGTGGTGAGTGACTGAATTTCTTGCTTGGCAGTGTGTGCAGCTATGAACGAACTGACGCACATCTGCAGACCATCTAGGCCAAAAGTACTCCTCCTTAAGGTTACTCATGGTAGTTCCTACTGAAACATGTTCTCCTGATGATGACACATGAGCCGCTTTCATGACGGAGGGTCTTAAGGGGAGAGGCACCACGAGTTGCTTCCCTTGCCTCATCCGTCGAAAAATAATCCCATCCTTGTTGTGGAAATTTCCAGGCGAAGTATGGTTTATTTTGAGCTGACTATGTTCAGAGTATGGCGCTAAAGTAATGTCTTCCCTCTGCGCTCGTCGTAACTCTGCTTTACTTCATAGAAATGTCGAGTTGAGGTGCGAGTTATTAAACTTTGGTTACTCTGCTCAAACTCTTTCTTCGAAGTTTCATCCTTCTGGTTGTCCAGGCTATGGCTAACAGAGCAATCTCACACAAACTGTCGAACGTCATGTCACAATCCTAGTCAGAAGTATTTCAAGGAGACCTGTTTTACCAGGGCATATGAACCTTTAATGGGATGGAGCATGGTTAAATGCATTTCCTGCTTGAGGCGGGTGTGATAGGGTAATGGGACAACTCTTCATCTCATCTCAACCCGTAACCCGTCATGGGTCGTACGGGTGCCATGGTGGAAGCATCAGCAGACATGGTCCTCCACTGCTCTCTATCCTCAGCAATGCGTACAAATGTGAAAAAACCGTGCCCTGCCTATTCTTTGATATTATCAGCCCAGGATTTTCTTTGCCTTCCTCTTCTCCGTTTACCTTCGACTGTTCCGTGGAGGATCGTTTTCGAAAGGGAGTCATGACGAGTTACATGCCCAAACCAGACAAGCTTACGACGTTTCACTACTGACAAAAGTGGTTCTTGGTGGCCTGCATAGGTGTTTATCTTCTCTCTAACATAGACAATTGTTTTGTGCTCTTTATAGCAAATGAGCGGAATTATTCTATAACATTTATACTCGAAAGCCTGAATCCTTCGCTCCATATCTGCAGTGAGTGTCCAGCCCTTACACCCATACAAGAGAATAGATATACAAGTGATTTGTATAATTTGATCTTCAAAGGAAAACTGATGTTACTTTTCCAGATCACATTCAGCTTTGTCATGACAGCTGAGGCCATCTCAAATCTTGTCTTGATTTCTTTACTTGATCTTCCATCACTACATATAGTGGACCCCAGATATTTAAAGGTGTTAACTTCTTCTAACGTTTGCCCATTTAACGTAATGTTGGTCGGAACATGTGTGTGGACAGTGGCTTACATTCCCCACAATCTGCTTTAGATGAGTTTCCTCTTCTGAACATTGATGTGCATTCCCTCCTATCTGCTTAGGACGAGTTTCCTCCCCTAAACGAATACCAGTTTTCTCGGTGCCCTTAGGGTGACAGTTGTCATGGCCATCTCTTGGCTTGCACCCTAAAGGCAACCTAGTTGTGGCAGTACGTTTAGGGAAAGAGCTCCTTGAGGGACAGGCGAATATCAAATGTTCTGTGGACTTGCACTTAAAGCATCGTTTCGGAAGCGGGCCTTGAGGGCATTTGGCTGCCATGTGGCCTGAGAACTTTCCACAATTGTAGCACCTCAACCTTGAAGGCTTTCTCTGTGCCATGGGTCGCATCTTACTACCCTTACATTCTTGGCCGCCAGTGCCGCATACATAGACTGCTTCCATGCTCTGGACAAATGGTTTGCTATCAAACTCTACTTGCTCGTTCCGTGCCAGCCTCCTGAATCCCTTTCTGAAGATCTTGGTCTGATGTATGAATACATCAATACCTCCATCATCTGGCATAATAAACCCCCATCGCCTGTCGACACTATACCACTTGCAAACCCCTTGTCGCCTTGTCGGTGCAACTGCATTTGTTGATACTGTCAGATAACAGCTTTCCTTGTCAACAGACTGACTCTCACCTACAAGAAGGTCTAGTCAGGGGCTGTATTTATTCCTACAACCCTGTCAGTGACCCAAACCCACAAAGCAAACTAATGAACAAACATTAAACAAGTAAGCAAACAAACCAGACAAACAAAACACCAAGCCAGTGCTCAATTGCTAATGCTGAATATAATTCTCTCGTCTGGACTTCTCTTGCGAAAAATGCCTCTGCTTGTTGTTGTTGTTTTGAAGAGGTGATTGGTGGAGAGCGGGCACCTAACAGCTGACCATTATTGCCTCTTCTCGTTCCATCTTGGTCTACCCTGTTCAATCTGAAAATTGGTTATAATTGGGGTATTTAGTGCCATTTTATTTACTAATTTTGTATTCAATTTAAATAACTATTGTCTTTTGCAGTTGCTGATTTTTATTTATATTAGTATTTGTCCATTTTATTTTCTCTTTTGTATTGTTTATAGATAACTATTGTCCTTTACACTTGGTTTTAATTTATTTGAGTTTTTTTTTATTTTATATTATTATACCTCATTGTCTTTCCTTGTCCTATGAGTAGTTAGTAAGTTTTTTTTTTTTTTTAAATGATTTGTTAGTTCATTGTTGCTTAATTTCTATTTGGTTGAATGTCTTTTCTGAAGTACTAACCTTAAATGTTTTCCTTTGTTTTATGTATATATCTTTTAAGTATTGATTGGGCATCTCCTGGGGCATCTATACTTAAAACCTTATCACCTGTCATGTCTATATTGTGATTTCTTCTGTAAGTTTTTAATTCAAGCCTTTGTTCATACTTTTTACAGTGGATCAGGTAGTGCTCTATGTCATTCTCTTCCTGACATTCTTGGCAGTGTGGTTCCTCTATCATAAAGTATGCTGCACCGAGATGGAGACGCCACAGTTTTTTTGTTCGATGGTATCTTTATTTCTTCTCTGAGCTGGCACGTCCTTGTTGGTTCTTTCAGCAGTTTGATCACGTGTCTGCCTTTTCTACTGTTCTTCCTTGTTGTCTTCCATTCCTCGTTTATTGTTATCTTCAATTGGCACTTGATCTCTGACCTTCCCAGTCCTTCTCTTACATTGTTTTTACTTATTCTTCCATTCTTGGCATTCTGGTCTGCCAACTTGTTAACAGCTATACCTATGTGTGCTGGAACCCACACTAGCCTCACACTACATCCTCTGTTCCCTAGTGATGTATTAATTGCTAGAATTTCTTCCTTTATGTCTGGCCGGCTACATTTACCTGGGTGTTCTAGTGTTTGTAGTGATGATAGTGAGTCTGTAAATATCGTAACAGCTTCTGATGGGTTATCTTTGATTATTTCTAAACTTTTTAGAATTGCTACCATCTCTGCGGTATAAATCGAAGCCCCTTCAGTTACACTGTAGCTCTTTTTAATTCCCCACTGTGGTATTACAACTCCTGCACCTAGTTGCCCACTATCACCCTTGGATCCATCAGTGTAGACGGCCAGACTTTGTTTTGTTAGTTGATCTATGAACATTCTACTTATCATTTTGGCTTCCTTATCTTCTATGTTTTGTTTGATCTTTTCAGTGAGTGAGTAGTCTATGATTGGTGTTTTTAGTTCCCAGGGTGGTATTTTGCTTCTATATTTATTGCTATTTTTAATTTTGTTTGACAGTTCTTTGAACTGCGTTAGATCTTCTATAGTTCTCCACCCTGTTGGATATCTATCTTTATTTAAAGGGACGTCCCATACACTTGGTTGGTTATTGACAAATGCTTTATGTGCTGGGTGGGTCCCTTCTTGTGCTACTTTACTCCAATAATTTAATCTTAGTTCTTTCCGTCTTAGACCAAGGGGCTGTATGCCAAGAGCTACTTCTAGTGCTTCTACTGGTGTTGATATAAATGCACCTGTAATGGTTCTCATGGCTGCATTTTGGGTTCTGTCTAGTTTTGCTTTGTTAGAAGCTGCTGCTGAGTCATAGACTATGCTGGCATAATCCAGTTTCCCCCTGATGAAAGACTTGTAGAACATAAGCATTATTTTATTGCTGCCCCCCCCTCACCCCCATCCATTACATTTTACTATCCTTAGTATATTTAGGGGTCCCCTACAGCTTACTACTAAATTGTCTATATGTTTATTCCAGTTTCGTTGTTTATCTAAAGTTGTGCCCAGAAATCTTGTTGTTGAGGAGGTACATATTTTCTGTCCTTTAATGGTTATATTAATTTTGTTATTTTTTTTTTTTAATTTTCTTTGCTGAATACCATACCTACTGTTTTGTTTACATTAATTTGGAAGCCCCAACTTTTCATCTACTCTGAAACTTTGTCTATTTGTTTTTGAAGTTTTTGGTAAACATGGTCCAAGTTTTTTCCAGATCGCCAAATGGCACAGTCATCTACAAATTGTGCCATTGCACCTCTTTGTATAGGCCGCTAGGGCTAATCGCTCAACTTAGTACGCGAGCGTAGTAATTGGGCCACGCAAATAACACACGCGATGGATGCTCTAGAAGGAGCGAAAACACAAATATGAACTTCATAGAGATTTTGGGGTGTTTATTATGGCCCCATCACACTGATATCTGGTGTTCACCATGTACGTAACTTAATCATCATCATTTTGCTTTATGCTAATATCAGGTGTTCACCACATACTTAACTTAATCATCATTTTGCTTGATGCTCCTTCTAGAGCATAGAGCCACCATTACAGCTGGACCCCATGTACAACCTCATATTAGTCACCTTGTACGACATGCCTGAGGGAGCAGTAATCTTATTATTACTTTCCTTGTCAGAGACCCCCCCCCCCCCCCCCCCCCCCCAGGAACTCATGGGACTGACTTCAGAGATAATTTTGTTAGAAATTAAGAGGTAATGCAAATTAGCAGTGGACCAGTAAATAAGGTCTCTGTGACCAATATTCTGTATATTTGATATCATGAAAGCAACAATTTGTGCCTCGGAAGAAATTGCTTTCTTATATCATTGGTCACACTGCAGTGTCATGGTCAAGTATTATCTATCTTTCTTTGTTCTATTTAAGAAAATGCAGAAAGCTTTGCCAGCCTTAGTGGAACTGGGGCAGTAGTTTGTGGCCATTGTTCATAAAAAAAATATACACATAGATATACAAGATAGAAAACCCATCAAAAAAAGAAAGATTCCTTACACTGTTTGGTCATCAGGCCTATGGATAACGTCATATTAGTTGCCTTGTATGACATGCCTTAGGGAGCAGTAGTTATATTCGTTTTTGTCTCACTAAAGACCCCCCCCCCCCCGGGGGACTACGCAGGGCTCTAAAACATTTAATTGGACACAAAATATTCTCCTAATTACAGGTCAGGCTCGTAAACGTGATACTCCACCAGTCATCAAGGGGCCTAATGTGCGGGCAAACAAAAGCTTTGACTTCCAGTGTGAGATTCAGTATGTTCCTAACGACCAAGCATTTGAAATTGTGTGGACCTTTAATAACCAGACTGACCCTTCTATAAAACCAGAAGTTTTGACTGGTGCTCAGAGGGTGGCTACTTTGAGTGGTGACAAGCTAAGAAACCACCTAGACACTGAAGTAAGTTGACACTAGTTTGTGCTATTTCCCTCAAAATGTTTTATCACTTTTAATTTACTATAAATTCACATTTTAAGGCACCCAGAATAATAGTTCTGCATTTGTGTTTTCACACTGAGGAAACCTGTTAATAGGATTACTGGGCAGTCCTATTTTTGGACTAACCAGAGTAAGAGAGGTGGAGGAAGACCAAAGGACATATAGAGACAGACATAAATGAGGATGAAGAAGACATGGAAAAACTTTGAGTTGATGGCACAGGACAGGAAGACTTGTCATAAGCTTGTTGATGGCACAGGACAGGAAGACTTGTCATAAGTTTGTTGATGACCTGTGGCCCTTGGGGAGCTGAAGGTTGATGATGTGTGTTGTGCCACAGTAATATTTAGTTTGATAGTGAATCAGTCTGCCCCATGTGATGACCAGTGTGATGTCTGAAGGTTGATGATGTGTGTTGTGTTGCAGTAATATTTAGTTTGATAGTGAATCAGTCTGCCCCATGTGATGACCAGTATGATGTCTGAAGGTTGATGATGTGTGTTGTGTCGCAGTAATATTTAGTTTGATAGTGAATCAGTCTGCCCCATATGATGGCCAGTGTGATGTCTGAAGGTTGATGATGTGTGTTGTGCCGCAGTAATATTTTGTTTGATATTGAATCAGTCTTCCCCATGTGATGACCAGTGTGATGTCTGAAGGTTGATGATTTGTGTTGAGCTGCAGTAATATTTAGTTTGATAGTGAATCAGTCTGCCCCATGTGATGACCAGTGTGATGTCTGAAGGTTGATGATGTGTGTTGTGCTGCAGTAATATTTAGTTTGATATTGAATCAGTCTGCCCCATGTGATGACCAGTGTGATGTCTGAAGGTTGATGATTTGTGTTGTGCCGCAATAATATTTAGTTTGATAGTGAATCAGTCTGCCCTATGTGATGACCAGTGTGATGTCTGAAGGTTGATGATGTTTGTTGTGCCGCAGTAATATTTAGTTTGATAGTGAATCAGTCTGCATACATGCCACATGCTATGGTTTACCCATAATCTGTACAAGGTGTTTGCGTTTTCAGATGTGTACACCCTGTACATAATTTCTGTACAGGTTTTCTAACCCATTCCCCTTATTACTGTGTCTCAGAGTTCTTTTATTAGGTCCTATTGAACACAGGATTTCCCAGTCTGTTAGTGATAATTAAACACAGAAATAGACTAAATGATAACACCATCACATTATTTTGACAGTGTAAAATAAACTCAGACATTTATAGTTTGGGTTTTAAAATAAGTGAAGATCTGCTTTAAAAGACAAAGTACCCGTGCCTCATTTATAATGCAGCCCACTGTAATTGAAAATATTTTTACACAAATTAACTTTTTTGATATGTTTTTTTCAGTCTTTGTACAGGTTTTGCGGGTCTTTGTACAGGGTTTTGGATTTATTGTACAGGTTTTTCATCTCAGAGGTGTGGCATGTATGAGTCTGCCCCATGTGATGACCAGAGTTATGTCTGAAGGTTGATGATTTGTGTTTTGCCACAGTAATATTTAGTTTGATAGTGAATCAGTCTGCCCCATGTGATGACCAGTGTGATGTCTGAAGGCTGATGATGTGTGTTGTGCTGCAGTAATATTTAGTTTGATAGTAAATCAGTCTGCCTCATGTGATGACCACTGTGATGTCTGAAGGTTGATGATTTGTGTTGTGCCACAATAATATTTAGTTTGATAGTGAATCAGTCTGCCCCATGTGATGACCAGTGTGATGTTTGAAATGTGATGATTTGTGTTGTGCGACAATAATATTTAGTTTGATAGTAAATCAGTCTGCCCTATGTGATGGCCAGTGTGATGTCTGAAGGTTGATGATGTGTGTTGGGCCGCAGTAATATTTAGTTTGATAGTGAATCAGTCTGCCCAATGTGATGACCAGTGTGATGTCTGAAGGTTTCCATTGCTTCATGAGGATACTGTAGTAGTGGTTCTCATTGTTTCATGAGGAAACTGTAGTAGTGGTTCCTATTGTTTCATGAGGATACTGTAGCAGTGGTTCCTATTGTTTCATGAGGATACTGTAGTGGTGGTTCCTATTGTTTCATGAGGATACTGTAGTAGTGATTCTCATTGTTTCATGAGGATACTGTAGTAGTGGTTCCTATTGTTTCATGAGGATACTGTAGTAGTGGTTCTCATTGTTTCATGAGGAAACTGTAGTAGTGGTTCCTATTGTTTCAGGAGGATACTGTAGTGATGGTTCCTATTGTTTCATGAGGATACTGTAGTAGTGGTTCCTATTGTTTCATGAGGATACTGTAGTGGTGGTTCCCATTGTTTCATGAGGATACTGCAGTGGTGGTTCCCATTGTTTCATGAGGATACTGTAGTAGTGGTTCTCATTGTTTCATGAGGAAACTGTAGTAGTGGTTCCTATTGTTTCATGAGGATACTGTAGCAGTGGTTCCTATTGTTTCATCATCATACTGCAGTGGTGGTTCCTATTGTTTCATGAGGATACTGTAGTAGTGATTCTCATTGTTTCACGAGGATACTGTAGTAGTGGTTCCTATTGTTTCATGAGGATACTGTAGTAGTGGTTCTCATTGTTTCATAAGGAAACTGTAGTAGTGGTTCCTATTGTTTCAGGAGGATACTGTAGTGATGGTTCCTATTGTTTCATGAGGATACTGTAGTAGTGGTTCCTATTGTTTCATGAGGATACTGTAGTGGTGGTTCCCATTGTTTCATAAGGATACTGCAGTGGTGGTTCCCATTGTTTCATGAGGATACTGTAGTAGTGGTTCCTATTGTTTCATGAGGATACTGTAGTGGTGGTTCCTATTGTTTCAGGAGGATACTGTAGTGATGGTTCCTATTGTTTCATGAGGATACTGTAGTAGTGGTTCCTATTGTTTCATGAGGATACTGTAGTGGTGGTTCCCATTGTTTCATGAGGATACTGCAGTGGTGGTTCCCATTGTTTCATGAGGATACTGTAGTAGTGGTTCTCATTGTTTCATGAGGAAACTGTAGTAGTGGTTCCTATTGTTTCATGAGGATACTGTAGCAGTGGTTCCTATTGTTTCATCATCATACTGCAGTGGTGGTTCCTATTGTTTCATGAGGATACTGTAGTAGTGATTCTCATTGTTTCACGAGGATACTGTAGTAGTGGTTCCTATTGTTTCATGAGGATACTGTAGTAGTGGTTCTCATTGTTTCATCAGGAAACTGTAGTAGTGGTTCCTATTGTTTCAGGAGGATACTGTAGTGATGGTTCCTATTGTTTCATGAGGATACTGTAGTAGTGGTTCCTATTGTTTCATGAGGATACTGTAGTGGTGGTTCCCATTGTTTCATAAGGATACTGCAGTGGTGGTTCCCATTGTTTCATGAGGATACTGTAGTAGTGGTTCCTATTGTTTCATGAGGATACTGTAGTGGTGGTTCCTATTGTTTCATGAGGATACTGTAGTGGTGGTTCCCATTGTTTCATGAGGATACTGCAGTGGTGGTTCCCATTGTTTCATGAGGATACTGCAGTGGTGGTTCCCATTTTTTCATGAGGATACTGTAGTAGTGGTTCCTATTGTTTCAATAGGATACTGTAGTGGTGGTTCCCATTGTTTCATCAGGATACAGTAGTGGTTGTTCTCAATGTTTCATGAGGATACTGTAGTGGTGGTTCCCATTGTTTCATGAGGATACTGTAGTGGTTGTTCTCATTGTTTCATGAGGATACTGTAGTGGGGGTTCTCATTGTTTCATGAGGATACTGTAGTGGTGGTTCCCATTGTTTCATGAGGATACTGTAGTGGTGGTTCCCATTGTTTCATGAGGATACTGTAGTGGTGGTTATCATTGTTTCATGAGGATACTGTAGTGGTGGTTCCCATTGTTTCATGAGGATACTGTAGTGGTTGTTCTCATTGTATCATGAGGATACTGTAGTGGTGGTTCCTATTGTTTCATGAGGATACTGTAGTGGTTGTTCTCATTGTTTCAAGAGGATACTGTAGTGGTGGTTCCCATTGTTTCATGAGGATACTGTAGTGGTGTTTCCTATTGTTTCATGAGGATACTGTAGTACTGGTTCCTATTGTTTCATGAGAATACTGTAGCAGTGATTCCTATTGTTTCATGAGGATACTGTAGTAGTGGTTCCTATTGTTTCATAAGGATACTGTAGTAGTGGTTCCTTTTGTTTCATGAGGATACTGTAGTGGTGGTCTCCATTGTTTCATGAGGATACTGTAGTGATGGTTCCCATTGTTTCATGCGGATACTGTAGTAGTGCTTCCTATTGTTTCATGAGGATACTGTAGTGGTGGTTCCCATTGTTTCATGAGGATACTGTAGAAGTTGTTCCCAATGTTTCATGAGGATACTGTAGTAGTGGTTCCTATTGTTTCATGAGGATACTGTAGTGGTGGTTCCTATTGTTTCATGAGGATACTGTAGTGGTGGTTCCCATTGTTTTATGAGGATACTGTAGTGGTGGTTCCCCATGTTTTATGAGGATACAGTAGTGGTGGTTCCCATTGTTTCATGAGGATACTGTAGTGGTGGTTCCTATTGTTTCATGAGGATAATGTAGTGGTGGTTCCCATTGTTTCATGAGGTTACTGTAGTGGTAGTTCCTATTGTTTCATGAGGATACTGTAGTGGTGATCCCCATTGTTTCATGAGGATACTGTAGTGGTGGTTCCAATTGTTTTATGAGGATACTGTAGTGGTGGTTCCTATTGTTTCATGAGGATACTGTACTGGTGGTTCCAATTGGTTCATGAGGATACTGTAGTGGTGGTTCCCATTGTTTCATGAGGATACTGTAGTGGTGGTCTCCATTGTTGCATGAGGATTCTGTAGTGGTGGTCCCCATTGTTTCATGAGGATACTGTGGTGGTGGTTCCCATTGTTTCATGAGGATACTGTAGTAGTTGTTCCCATTGTTTCATGAGGATACTGTAGTAGTGGTTCCTATTGTTTCATGAGGATACTGTAGTGGTGGTTCCTATTGTTTTATGAGGATACGGTAGTGGTGGTTCCAATTGTTTTATGAGGATACTGTAGTGGTGGTTCCTATTGTTTCATGAGGATACTGTAGTGGTGGTTCCAATTGTTTCATGAGGATACTGTAGTGGTGGTTCCTATTGTTTCATGAGGATACTGTAGTGGTGGTTCCAATTGTTTCATGAGGATACTGTAGTGGTGGTTCCCATTGTTTCATGAGGATACTGTAGTGGTGGTTCCTGTTGTTTTATGAGGATACTGTAGTGGTGGTTCCAATTGTTTCATAAGGATACTGTAGTAGTGGTTCCTATTGTTTCATGAGGATACTGTAGTGGTGGTTCCAATTGTTTCATGAGGATACTGTAGTGGTGGTTCCTATCGTTTCATGAGGATACTGTAGTGGTGGTTCAAATTGGTTCATGAGGATACTGTAGTGATGGTTTCCATTGTTTTATGAGGATACTGTAGTGGTCGTTCCAATTGTTTCATGAGGATACTATAGTGGTATTTCTCATTGTTTCATGAGGATACTGTAGTGGTGGTCCCCATTGTTTCATGAGGATACTGTAGTGGTGGTTCCCATTGTTTTATGAGGATACTGTAGTAGTGGTTCCCATTGTTTCATGAGGATACTGTAGTGGTGGTCCCCATTGTTTCATGTGGATACTGTAGTGGTGGTTCCATTGTTTCATGAGGATACTGTAGTGTTGGTTCACATTGTTTCATGAGGATACTGTAGTGGTGGTTCCCATTGTTTCATGAGGATACTTCAGTGGTGGTCCCCATTGTTTCATGAGGATACTGTAGTGGTTGTTCTCATTGTTTCATGAGGATACTGCAGTGGTGGTTCCCATTGTTTCATGATGATACTGTAGTGGTGGTTCCTATTGTTTCATTAGAATACTGTAGTGGTGGTTCCTAGTGTTTCATGAGGATACTGTAGTGGTGATTCCTATTGTTTCATGAGGATACTGTAGTGGTGGTTCTTATTGTTTCATGAGGATGGGACCAGAAGATGCAGCAATAGAGTCCGCAGTCAGCGACTCATAGCTTGACTGCCTGCGTCAGGACCAGCAAACCAGAGCTGGTCAAGACCATGCTCCACCTCCACGTGGTGGTCCTGGAATTAGTCTGCAGCAGTGCAGTCTGGCTGAGCGAGCACGGATCGCAATGGGAAGGCAAACCCGGTCCTTAAAAAATGCAGTGCAGAAGTCGGATGTGTCAACCGAAAGGTGCAGATATCACAGCTGCGGCGTAAACAGGCACAATGCAACCACCGTCCTTTTCAGGGCGAACGAAGAAGAAGAAGAAGAAGAAGTTTCATGAGGATACTGTAGTGGTGGTTCCCATTGTTTCATGAGGATACTGTAGTGGTTGTTCTCATTGTTTCATGAGGATACTGTAGTGGTGGTCCCCATTGTTTCATGAGGATACTGTAGTGGTGGTTCCTATTGTTTCATGAGGATACTGTAGTGGTGGTCCCCATTGTTTCATGAGGATACTGTAGTGGTGGTTCCTATTGTTTCATGAAGATACTGTAGTGGTGGTCCCCATTGTTTCATGAGGATACTGTAGTAGTGGTTCCCATTGTTTCATGAAGATACTGCAGTGGTGGTTCCCATTGTTTCACGAGGATACTGTAGTGGTGGTCCCCATTGTTTCATGAGGATACAGTAGTGGTTGTTCTCATTGTTTCATGAGGATACTGTAGTGGTGGTTCCCATTGTTTCATGAGGATACTGTAGTGGTGGTTCCTGTTGTATTATGAGGATACTGTAGTGGTGGTTCCAATTGTTTCATAAGGATACTGTAGTAGTGGTTCCTATTGTTTCATGAGGATACTGTAGTGGTGGTTCTAATTGTTTCATGAGGATACTGTAGTGGTGGTTCCTATCGTTTCATGAGGATACTGTAGTGGTGGTTCCAATTGGTTCATGAGGATACTGTAGTGATGGTTTCCATTGTTTTATGAGGATACTGTAGTGGTCGTTCCAATTGTTTCATGAGGATACTGTAGTGGTAGTTCTCATTGTTTCATGAGGATACTGTAGTGGTGGTCCCCATTGTTTCATGAGGATACTGTAGTGGTGGTTCCCATTGTTTCATGAGGATACTGTAGTGGTGGTTCTCATTGTTTCATGAGGATACTGTAGTGGTGATTCCCATTGTTTCATGAGGATACTGTATTGGTGGTTCTCATTGTTTCATGAGGATACTGTAGTGGTGGTTCCCATTGTTTCATGAGGATACTGTAGTGGTTGTTCTCATTGTATCATGAGGATACTGTAGTGGTGGTTCCTATTGTTTCATGAGGATACTGTAGTGGTTGTTCTCATTGTTTCAAGAGGATACTGTAGTGGTGGTTCCCATTGTTTTATGAGGATACTGTAGTGGTGTTTCCTATTGTTTCATGAGGATACTGTAGTGGTGGTTCCCATTGCTTCATGAGGATACTGTAGTGGTGGTTCCCATTGTTTCATGAGGATACTGTAGTGGTGGTTCCTATTGTTTCATGAGGATACTGTAGTGGTGGTTCCCATTGTTTCATGAGGATACTGTAGTGGTTGTTTTCATTGTTTCATGAGTATGCTGTATTGGTGGTTCCCATTGTTTCATGAGGATACTGTAGTGGTGGTTCCTATTGTTTCATGAGGATACTGCAGTAGTGGTTCCCATTGTTTCATGAGGATACTGTAGTGGTGGTTCCCATTGTTTCATGAGGATACTGCAGTGGTGGTTCCCATTGTTTCATAAGGATACTGTAGTGGTTGTTCTCATTGTTTCATGAGGATACTGTAGTGGTGGTTCCTATTGTTTCATGAGGATACTGTAGTGGTTGTTCTCATTGTTTCATGAGGATACTGTAGTGATGGTTCCCATGGTTTTATGAGGATACTGTAGTGGTGGTTCCTATTGTTTCATGAGGATACTGTAGTGGTGGTCCCCATTGTTTTATGAGGATACTGTAGTGGTGGTTCCTATTGTTTCATGAGGATACTGTAGTGGTGGTTCCCATTGTTTTATGAGGATACTGTAGTGGTGGTTCCCCATGTTTTATGAGGATACAGTAGTGGTGGTTCCCATTGTTTCATTAGGATACTGTAGTGGTGGTTCCTATTGTTTCATGAGGATAATGTAGTGGTGGTTCCCATTGTTTCATGAGGATACTGTAGTGGTAGTTCCTATTGTTTCATGAGGATACTGTAGTGGTGATCCCCATTGTTTCATGAGGATACTGTAGTGGTGGTTCCAATTGTTTTATGAGGATACTGTAGTGGTGGTTCCTATTGTTTCATGAGGATACTGTAGTGGTGGTTCCTATTGTTTCATGAGGATACTGTAGTGGTGGTTCCCATTGTTTCATGAGGATACTGTAGTGGTGGTCTCCATTGTTGCATGAGGATTCTGTAGTGGTGGTCCCCATTGTTTCATGAGGATACTGTGGTGGTGGTTCCCATTGTTTCATGAGGATACTGTAGTGGTGATCCCCATTGTTTCATGAGGATACTGTAGTGGTGGTCCCCATTGTTTCATGAGGATACTGTAGTGGGGGTCTCCATTGTTTCATGAGGATACTGTGGTGGTGGTCCCCATTGTTTCATGAGGATACTGTAGTGGTGGTTTCTATTGTTTTTTGAGGATACTGTAGTGGTGGTTCCTATTGTTTTATGAGGATACAGTAGTGGTGGTTCCCATTGTTTCATTAGGATACTGTAGTGGTGGTTCCTATTGTTTCATGAGGATAATGTAGTGGTGGTTCCCATTGTTTCATGAGGATACTGTAGTGGTAGTTCCTATTGTTTCATGAGGATACTGTAGTGGTGATCCCCATTGTTTCATGAGGATACTGTAGTGGTGGTTCCAATTGTTTTATGAGGATACTGTAGTGGTGGTTCCTATTGTTTCATGAGGATACTGTAGTGGTGGTTCCTATTGTTTTATGAGGATACTGTAGTGGTGGTTCCCATTGTTTCATGAGGATACTGTAGTGGTGGTCTCCATTGTTGCATGAGGATTCTGTAGTGGTGGTCCCCATTGTTTCATGAGGATACTGTGGTGGTGGTTCCCATTGTTTCATGAGGATACTGTAGTGGTGATCCCCATTGTTTCATGAGGATACTGTAGTGGTGGTCCCCATTGTTTCATGAGGATACTGTAGTGGGGGTCTCCATTGTTTCATGAGGATACTGTTGTGGTGGTCCCCATTGTTTCATGAGGATACTGTAGTGGTGGTTTCTATTGTTTTTTGAGGATACTGTAGTGGTGGTTCCTATTGTTTTATGAGGATACAGTAGTGGTGGTTCTCATTATTTCATGTGGATACTGAAGTGGTGGTTCCCATTCCCTAATTTTTTTATTGCTGTTGCTGTGTTTTCATATTCACACTAATGTTCGTGTGTAGTTAACCAGGTATGCTTGCTGATGTCACCTGAACAGTGTAATGGTGCAGTGAAGATCTGGGTCACTCACGCTGACAGCATACATGGTTCTTGTACGATGATGATGATGATGTGAGACATGGGTGTGTAGAGCCGCGAATGCGTATAGGATCATATGTGGTAAACAATACACCCAGTCACACTCGTACGGAAGCCAATGATGGTTATAACTACTGGTAACAGTTCACACATTTAATCACAGGACTAATAGTAGTATCACAGGAACAGTCAGTGTAAACAAGTTCATGTACGTCATGTTAACTGAAATCGCTTGGTACATATCAGGCATTCTAAGGCTGGTAAACATTCAAATATGTGGACATGGTCAATAGTGGTATGTCCTTTAACGTACAGTTCATAATGCCGCTTTGGTATCCCTGACTGAACGCGTCAGATACCTTAATAACTCCGTCATACAGAAGACGAGCCCTTAACTCATATAATCCTATTACCAGGGCCGTCGTTCAACTTGGCATAACACGCCAGTTACATCTGTTCATGTGGTAGAATAGTTGCCATTACACAGACCTCAACATGACGTCAGCTGTGTACTCTTCATTACGCAGGTTGCATAAACCATGCTATAATGTTTGAATAAATATACCGCCAACCTGCGGTTTCCACCATATATAACTTCGTCACTGGACTTCTGATCATATGAAGACGAATAGTCTTAAATAGCTACCTTGAGCACAAAATATAAGTTCTGCATTACAGGAACGGTGAGCTGTTCTCACTGCCAGGTAAACCTTTAACAAATTCTGCAACCGAATGCGTAGTATTGGAAAAGTCGGTGTTACCTTGAAACGAATCCTCAGAACACTATAAACAACACTGTCGTCTTTCCTGACGTACAGAAATCAATGGGGAAAACTGACGATGCAGTCACTTCGAAGATTCTCCTTCCCCAAAAATACAATGGACATTCTCGTCCCAGAAGCCAGATTGCAACTCTACCTGACGGAAGTCTAATTTTTTGCGCTACCATTGCGCATGGCACAAAGCCCAGAACTCTTTACCTTTGACCCTAAAGGTCAAACCCAATGAAAGAACCAAAAAGGGAGATTACCCCTAATCAACCTGACACCGCAAAGTTAAGACATAGTTCCATAACTTTGACTAGGGTGAAAAACATACAACCAATAAATCGAAGTTTGAAACTCCGCCAATAATTACAGTAACATATTACTGCAACCCCCCCCCCCCCCCCCCCCCCCATCCTGTTAAAAAAATGACACACATTTTTTTTAAAAACATATCCATGAGCAAGATAGCCCAAGCATCAATTATGTGCCCATGAAAGAATGAACCTAATATCAGGTACAATAGACGCATAAATAAAGCGTCTGGAGAGAGTAAAATTCATCCCTCATCATAAGAGAAAATATTTCCTCTAAGCAGAACAAAGTCGATAGGTACCATTAAAGAAACCTAAGTTGCTGGCAATACCAATCATAGATATCAAAAATTGTCAAATACTATAATTATAGCAATATACAAATATCATGAACTACAATACTATACCATCAACATATCTAATGGATATATATCATGGATGGACATAACCAAATTTGTTAAAGTCATTATACATCATCCAACTAGTGAAACAATTGTGTTAATATATATTATGATATTAAGAACAGACATAAGTCTGGAAGTATATCAGGAGATCTAGGACCCAAGATTTAAATGGAATCATGTGGGCATCTAGACAATATGTCAGCCATCACATTATCCGAACCACGGATAGCTCGCACCGTAAAATGGAAAGGTTGAAGAGCAATCGCATAACAAGTAGATCTCGAGCTCTTCAAATCCTTACTTTGCATAGCTGTAAGAGCTTTTTGGTCGGTTTCCATAATGAAATGCGTGCCCAGAAGGAACCTTTGTAGCTTAAGAATGGACCAAACCATGGCCAACAATTCACGGTCTAAAACCGAGTAATTCCTTTCTGCCGCATTCAGCTTCCTAGAGATATACATTACAGGATGCAGAGTTCCTGAATACTCCTGCATTAGTGCCGCTTCAATCCCAGTGGAAGAGGCATCACTACGAAGGACAAAAGTCTTATCAATCGTTGGTAGTCTTAAGATAGGATGAGATGAGAACAAATTCTTAACCTGATCCAATGAAGATTGACATTCTTGGGACCAACGCACCATATTGGGAGACCTTTTTTTTAACAACGTTGAAAGTGGTGCCATAATGGAGGATAGATTACACTGGCTAACAAAAAAAAAATTTTTTTTTCTTTCTCTAACATTTCTATGTTTTTCTGGTCAATTTTAATGCGCTGTTTTTAAATCTGCAAACCGTTTTCCTCTATCAGGCCGGGATCTCTAGAAATACGCAATTGAAGTTTTTTAACAACGCATACAGTATTACAACATCATTTGTACAAGAAGTATAACAGTTATGTAGGCTTGAATTTCTTTGCAGTCGACTTTCGTCGGTGAATGGCATGTGGTACATCGCGATGAAGCATCCAACAATAATCGGCAAGCATGGTCACACTCCACCGTCCTTGATAACGTGACTCCATTACGGCGATATCTTGATGAAATCGTTCTCCATGTTCATCGCTGACTTCGCCAAGGTTGTCAGGGAAAAAGTCAAGATGCGAATCAAGCAAATGGATTTTGAGGGACATGTTACAGCCCATAATTCTGTATGCATCTATGCACTGCTTAACAATATGCACATAGTCGACAGATTTGTGATTTCCCAGAAAGTTATCGACGATCGATTTGAATGCCATCCATGCGCGAAGTTCACTACCATGTAACAAGTTCTCGAATTGTTTGTCTGCAATAACTTTCCTAATCTGAGGTCCTACAAAGATACCTTCCTTTATCTTTGCATCGCTAATTTGCGGAAACTTTTCTCGAAGATAAGTGAAAGCTTTGCTCGTTTTATCTAACGCTTTTACGAAATTCTTCATGAGCCCCAACTTTATATGTAACGGTGGTAAAATGATGCTGTCTTTGTTAACTAATGGCTCGTGTATTACATTTTTATGCCCGAGCTGCATACGATCCCTGATAGGCCACACCTTTCATGCATAATGTTCCTGTCTGTTGCGGCTGTCCCATTCACATAGGAAGCAACAAAATTTAGTATACCCAGTCTGCATGCCCGTGAGAATTGCAATGACCTTTAGGTCTCCACAAATCCGCCATTGGTAGTCATTGTACTTTATTTTTGCCAAAAGTATAGCCATATTGTCATAAGTTTCTTTCATATGAACAGAGTAGGCGACTGGAATTGATTAAAAAAAATTTCCATTATGTAATAACACGGCTTTTAGACTAGTCTTGGAAGAGTCAATGAAAAGTCGCCATTCGTTGACTATGTGCTCATGACCGAGGTGCACCATTAGACCTTTTACATCTTTGCAATAGCAAATGTCATCATCCATCTCAAAGTATTGAACAAGTTCTCTGTGTTTATGACGAAATTTAGATATCGGAGTATTGGGCGCTAAAAGATTCCATTCTTTGAGTCGCGAACCGAGTAATTCCGCTTGTCCTTTGGTGAGAGCGAGATCACGTATTAGATCTGAAAGTTCTGAATGGTTAATTAAGTGAACACCATCATTCACCGGTATATAATCCGAGTCAGAATTAGTTTCTAAAGCAGGTAAACTATCACTTTCTGATGGTTCATTCACGTACAACGGATATTGTTCTGGTGGAACTGGGATCGGACACGTGATTGGATCATGAGGCACTGGTTTCGAAACCGATTCAATATTTGGATAAACCACAGACTTTCTAGTTTTAAAAGTGAAACCATAGATATTTGTCAAGCAGAAGTAACAATCAGTAGCGTGATTTGTCGGTTCACGCCATATTACTGGCACTCCAAAAGGCATCGACTTATGCTTCGGCGATTTTCGTAACCAACCTGCCAATGTATTTGCACAAGTCGAACAAACTGCATTTGGCTTCCAAGTTCATATGCTTTCTTTAGCAATGGTGTAAAGTTTTTCTGGTGAACACGATCGGTAAAATATCCGCACACGTAACAGAACAGATCAGCCGAATTTCTACAACTTCTAGAAGCCATATTTTACTCAGAATTATTTCAAAATACAGTAACTATTTGAAATATAACGTAACATATGTCATGCATCTTTTAGCAGTATAAAAAGTAGAATTATTTTGTATTTTATTAATTTTTAAAAAGTTATATAGTAAAAATGAATCGGAGCAAATAACGGTTTCCCAAAAATTTATTTATTCACAAATATCTTAAGAACCCGACGTGATAGAGATAAACGGATTTCAAATTTGAAATCAGCGCAAGAAACTGACCAAAGAACACTTATTCTTATATAAGAAAGAAAAATGTTGTTTGTCAGTGTTATCAATGAAGCTTCCATAGAATTGTATTAATCCTAAGAGACTACGTACTTGCTTTTTTGTCTTCGGGACTGAGATATTTAATATCTTAGAAATGTTTTGGTCCTCTGTCTTCAACAGACCATGACCAACCCGATGACCTAGGAAAGAAATTTCACTAAACCCAACAAAAGCTTTAGAGGGTTTTGCAGTCAAACTATGCTCACGTAGAGTAGATAGTAATTCATTTAAACCTAAATAGTGTTCTTCCCAAGTATCAATGAACAGACAGATGTCGTCCAGATAGGCGATGACATCCGTACGATACGATAGAATTCGTTGCATCCTGCGCACGAAAGTTGCTGGGGCGTTCATAAGCCCGAAAGGCATAAAATTCCACTGAAATAAACCCCTAGGTGTTGAAAAAGCAGTGAGAGGCTTGGCGTGTTCTGTCAAAGGGACTTGCCAATAACCTTTCGACAAGTCTAGTTTAGTAAAGAATTTAGCTTTAGAAAGTCTAATAAGTAGATCATCTAATAAAGGCATAGGTTCAGCATCGAACTTCGTAACTTGATTTAATTTGCGATAATCAACGCAAATACGTATGTTATTGTCTTTCTTTCGAACAATAACCATCGACGAAGAATAAGCTGAAGTGGATGGTTCAATTATTTTCAATTGAATCATTTCATCCAATTCTTTCTCGACTTGTGCTTGAAAATGAATAGGTATAGGGTATGGTCTTACTCTGATCGGATTACGATCAGTAAGTATGATGTCATGTTCAATGACATGTGTGTGTCCAGGAATGTCGGTAAGGACATCCTGAAATGATTGTAGAGTAGAAGATACTTGACGCTGTTCCTCAAGTTCGAAGAGACGGTAACGTTTTTCCATGATTCCGTAGAATCAAGTGGAATCACGGGAAGAGGTAAGTTAACATCAGAAAAAGTAGCTTCCTCATCCTGTATAACGGACAGGGATGAGATATGACCATGTTGTACTGGACAATCGTCCGTCGCCTGGAAAAAAGGCTGTAAATAGTCTGGTCGTTCAATAAATTCCGTAAGCATATTTATATGAAAGGTTTTATGCCTTCCATCAACATCGACAATATAGTCGACATCGGAAATTTTAGAGACTATAGTATATGGACCTTTCCAAGAAATGAGAAGTCTGTTCTCCCTCGAGGGAAGTAAGACAAACGCTTTGTCTCCAGGATAAAGTTGAAGTAGGCGTCTTTTCTTATTAGCAAATCGCCTAGCCTTTTCTTTCGCAAATTCGGAAGATGAAGTTGCTAACCTGCACGATTCGATAATTTTTTCTCTAAGAGCAATGACATACGCATATGACGATTGTGTATCATCGTCAATATTATCGGAAGTTATCAAATCGTGTAGCAAGGACATAAGACCGCTCGGTTGCGCGCCAAAGACAAGTTCAAAAGGAGAAAATCCTGTATGCTCGTTGGGAACCTCTCTATAAGCAAAGAGAGCTGCAGGTAGGACCCTGTGCCAATCATCAGGATGATCCTCCGTTATCTTGCCAAGTAAGTTCTTTAGTGTCCTATTAAGACGTTCAACCAATCCATTGGACATTGGATGATAAATACTACTGCGAGACCTTTTAATATCCAGAGTAGCCATTACCTGAGACATAGTGTCCGATATTAATTGAGTGACGTGGTCTGACAGTATTTCTCCGGGGAATCCCAGACGAGAAAATATGAGCCAAAGAGCATCTGCGATATCGACAGTTGATATGCTTTTAAGAGGAATAGCCTCTGGCCAACGCGTGCACATGTCAACGCAAGTAAGGATAAATTGATGTCCTCTGGCTGACTTAATCTTAAACGGGCCAATAATGTCTATTGCCATTTTCTGAAACGGCCGAATAGGAATATCTGCGGCCTGAATAGGTGCAGCATGTCTAGGACCTCTAGACTTGACCTCTTGACAAATTGTGCAAGATCGGTAATAAGTTAGTATGTCTTTGTT
This sequence comes from Oreohelix idahoensis, assembly GCA_024509875.1. Taxonomy (NCBI): domain Eukaryota; kingdom Metazoa; phylum Mollusca; class Gastropoda; order Stylommatophora; family Oreohelicidae; genus Oreohelix; species Oreohelix idahoensis. The sequence continues at coordinate 229,557 of JAMPIV010003321.1, forward strand.
CACGAATGGCCAAAAGAAGGACGCAAGGACACTAGTCTTAGTTCTGGAAAAACCCATATGTCCAGCACATTGAGAATCGTATGCATGTTGAAGAATTAAGGGTCTCATACACTTAGGCACAAGAATTTGCAAATGCATAGACTTGTCCGAGTGTTGTACCATTCGTACCAATATACCATTCTTCATAGTGATATACGATCTGTGATTCGTATTCTGATTAGGATCACCTTTCTTTGCGAGAAGGAAGAATTTCTTTAAAGAAGGATCCTCTGCTTGTTGTTTAACAAACGTGTCATGCGAAATCACCAAGTTATCGTCTTGGCTATCAACTCCATTACTATCATCAGATGAAGTTGGAGGGATAAGAGCTTGGGCTCTTGTTACCACTGCATTGACCGTTTGGATATTTTGTTCCTCCCAAATAGAAATTTGTTGCGGGGTGCATTCCTTAACCCCATGAATACGACCGATTATAAGATCCGAAATAGGATTAGGAAGAAGACACGTGTGGACATCTCCTGTAAAGAAGGGAGTATCAATACTAATGACAGCAGTAGGATATTTTTCCATAGTACCCCCAAATGTAACACATTTGACCACCTTTCCCATGTAACAGCGTTTATCTATTAGAGACTGTCTAACCCCGACAGTAGTACATCCAGAATCGAAAAGCACTGAGACTAGCTTATCATTCACTAGACCATTATGCAAGATGAGAGATCCTCTCCCATCATGCGCAACTGTAGCAGGAAGAGCGGGAAGAGGGTGACCACAAATTAAGGTAGATACAGACGATGGCTCGAACAATGTTGAGCATTGGGGGCATTCAGTTGCTCTCCCAAAATCGAAAGCACAACCAGTGATAGCATTAGAGTTCCCACTATCATTTACTTGATTACAGGCTCCATCAAACTCTTGTTGTGCAGAGTTTGCCTGTTGGTAAGCTTTCCTTTTATTATATCTAGGTCTACCGCGATTATCATTTCCCCTATAATTGTTATCATATTGTCTATTGTAATTATCATTCCGGTTTAATCCCGGTTTGTATATTCACCATCGTCATATTCTTGACGTCGAGAATGATTATCCCGAGAAGAAAAGCTTGGGTAGTTTTTATTGTGATAACCTTTGCGAAAGTGTCTAAAATTATTACCACCAAAATTACGAGAACTACCATCTCGTCTCCAGTTATTAGAAGAAGAACCTTGATATGTTGGATTACTCTGCTTCTGAGTGTAATTCTGATTACTTTTCCTATTCCAGTTTTATTGAGCACCATGAAATTTCTTATTGAAATTAGGGCCATATGGTGCTGCCGAAGCAACTGGCAACTCTTCTTTCACTTAAGAATTGCTAACTGTACCATGGGGATGCGCGGTGGCATACTGGCAACAGTATTCCTCCATGTCTTTTAAGTTTTTGGGCTTACGCTCATGAAGAAATGCAAGGAAAGAATCATTAACAGATGACAAAACTTTGTCTCTAAGTAATAAGTCCATTAGACCTTCATATGTTTTCTCAGTTTGAGACAACTCAATCCATCGTGTAAATGTACGACGTATCTTTGTAACAAAATCAGAGAAATCTACCCCATTTTCTGGCAACATTGTCCTAAAACGAAGACGATAATCTTCTTCTTTTAGTTGATATTTTTTTAGTAATGCTGCTCTGACAACATCATAATCAGTTCTGTTATGTTCTTCTATTGTCATAAGAGTAGTCACTGTTTCACCTGTAAAAAATTGCATCAATTGTTCGACATATTTTTCTTTTTTTTATCTTATGCGTATCGCATAAAAATTGAAATCTATCCAGATAATCCGCTATATCGTCCTTTAAAGGATTGAAATGAGGTAATTTGATCTTACTAGCAAACTCCTTTGTTGTGCCCGAACTTGCTTGATGAGCACCCATATTTGTCACTTTCAATTTCTCTTATTCCAAAGTTGCGAGTCTTTCCTCATGTACAATTTTCTGTTTCTCTTTCCTTTCCTCGGCCTCTCTGTCCAATCTTCTTTCTTCAGCTTGAAGTTTTCTTTCCTCTGCAGCAGCTTGAAATTGTCTATCCTCTGCAGCATTTTTTGTTTTTCCATTTCCATCTGGAATTTTCTTTCATCTGCTTACATTTGCAACCTTAAATTCTCAGCATCTATCTTCTTTTGTTCAGCTTCTGCTTTCTTTTGCTCAGCTTCTGCTTTCAATTTATTTTCCTCTTTTTGTCTCTTTTCTTCTGACTTCAATGCTATGGTGAATTGAGCAGTCGCGTATTCTTCCAATTCTTTACCAGACTTGTCAAGGGATTTCCCTTGTGCAATGAAGTATTCCAGAGTAGACATTCTGTCTAATGAGATCAGTAACCTGAAAAATTAAATAAATTACCTTATCCCACTTCAATGGGAGACAAGTCTTCAATGATAGACTTGTATACTCAGTTCAGTTTATTTCACTCTCTTTGAGAGTCAAGTCTTAATCAAAGACCTTGTATGGTTACTTTGTTTCTTTATAATAATATTCTCTCAACAATCTCAATATGAATAGTGTATCATATTAATAACAATAATAATAATACATGACCAAGTATATGTATGTAGACTGTGTATGACAATAATAAATACAAGGACAAAGATACAGAACAACAACCGAAAACGTTTGCAGAAGTCAAATAAACAATACAGCGAAAATAAGGAAAATGTTACAAAAATGTGTAATGATGACTGCGAAAAGTAAACAAGACAAATGACAACACTTATAAACAAAAAAGTTGTATAAAACTAAACAATAGGAAAGAGAGACCTACAAATACAAACAAATCAAATCGTAAATAAAAGAATGGAAAAAATAACGAAAACAACACTAACTAATCTCGTCACAGCTAAACGTAAATAGCAACAATTTTCGCTAGCAAATCCCAATTAAGGAAATTTGCAGTCCCTACAGAAAACGCTCTCAATAGATAACCTCTATTACGTAGTATTATCTAAAGGAGACACCTTTCCCAACCAAGACCCGCTGAAAACAACAGAAAAATACACCACAATATCACATATAACGTAAATAGCATATAATGGAATGTGTTGCAAAACAAAGCTCAGTTACACATGATATTAAAGTAACTTTCTTGCTCCTTGTCAACACAGAAACACAATGTCAAGCGCGCAATGATTGTCAGATCCACTGTTCAACGATAGCATGTAGTGGTCTTCAGGAACATAAAGTCACTATGACCTTCTCGACAAATAGTTGAGACTTGACACCCAATGTTGCAAAGTTCGTAGACGGTACTGTTTACAAAAACACTTGACCTCGAACTACGTGACTTGAATGCTCAGACGTTGCAGAGTCTGTTGACTGTAACGTGTAAAAAACCAGCGGTACTGTTTACAATAAGGGACTTGACTTGTATGCAGCTGTGGTCAACGTAGCAATATTGCGTAGCTGTTAACTCCAGTACTTGTACCAGCTGTGGTTCATGTAGCATTATCACATAGATGCTAACACTGTTTATGTGGGTCAACAGTCGATGACCTATTTCTACTGTCCTGTGTAGCCAAAACTTGGAAATGTAGGGTAATACGGATGTGTGTTATTCATAAGCTGTCAACCTTGCTCATTCCAATATGCAGCAGAAACCAAAATTGTAGCAAAAAAGCCCACGGAACTGGCCTACCAGAAATGTTGCTGTGTTTTCATGGTCACACTAATGTTCATGTGTAGTTAACCAGGTATGCGTGCTGATGTCACCTGAACAGTGTAATGGTGCAGTGAAGATCTGGGTAACTCACGCTGACAGCATACATGGTTCTTGTACGATGATGATGATGATGTGAGACATGGGTATGTAGAGCCGCGAATGCGTATAGGATCATATGTGGTAAACAATACACCCAGTCACACTCGTACGGAAGCCAATGATGGTTATAACTACTGGTAACAGTTCACACATTTAATCACAGGACTAATAGTAGTATCACAGGAACAGTCAATGTAAACAAGTTCATGTACGTCATGTTAACTGAAATCGCTTGGTACATATCAGGCATTCTAAGGCTGGTAAACATTCAAATATGTGGACATGGTCAATAGTGGTATGTCCTTTAACGTACAGTTCATAATGCCGCTTTGGTATCCCTGACTGAACGCGTCAGATACCTTAATAACTCCGTCATACAAAAGACGAGCCCTTAACTCATATAATCCTATTACCAGGGCCGTCGTTCAACTTGGCATAACACGCCAGTTACATCTGTTCATGTGGTAGAATAGTTGCCATTACACAGACCTCAACATGACGTCAGCTGTGTACTCTTCATTACGCAGGTTGCATAAACCATGCTATAATGTTTGAATAAATATACCGCCAACCTGCGGTTTCCACCATATATAACTTCGTCACTGGACTTCTGATCATATGAAGACGAATAGTCTTAAATAGCTACCTTGAGCACAAAATATAAGTTCTGCATTACAGGAACGGTGAGCTGTTCTCACTGCCAGGTAAACCTTTAACAAATTCTGCAACCGAATGCATAGTATTGGAAAAGTCGGTGTTACCTTGAAACGAATCCTCAGAACACTATAAACAACACTGTCGTCTTTCCTGACGTACAGAAATCAATGGGGAAAACTGACGATGCAGTCACTTCGAAGATTCTCCTTCCCCAAAAATACAATGGACATTCTCGTCCCAGAAGCCAGATTGCAACTCTACCTGACGGAAGTCTAATTTTTCGCGCTACCACTGCGCATGACACAAAGCCCGGAACTCTTTACCTTTGACCCTAAAGGTCAAACCCAATGAATGAACCAAAAAGGGAGATTACCCCTAATCAACCTGACACCGCAAAGTTAAGACATAGTTCCATAACTTTGACTAGGGTGAAAAACATACAACCAATAAATCGAAGTTTGAAACTCCGCCAATAATTACAGTAACAATTGCATAGTGTTTTTAATAGTAATTATTATTCGTCCACATATTATTCGTGCTGTCATTTTGTCAGAACCTTTCTGTATTTCCCATCCATAGTACCTGTTGGGACTGTGGTTAATGAAGGAGAACCCTAAATCATACCATGTTTCTAATATACTTTGCATTTGTAAACTACAATACTATTTGTTGTTTCTTTTTGTTACTGTTATCAGTTTGTTACAAGCATGTCACACAAGGTGACTAATAAGAGGTTGTGGAAGGGGCTGACAACTCTAATCATATAAAACACATTGTAACAGAAACGACTGCTGCAAGAGCATGTAAATACTTGGTGCAAGGGGACCAGCTACAAAGGAACATGATGATGATTATCACTTGTAACAGCAGCCTCCTTCATTATTTACACAAACAACCTTGTGTCTGTGCTGAGCAGGAAGAGGCAAAACTCACAATTTAAAACAAAATGGGCTGGAATACTTGTCCAAGAGAAGTGTTGCCTCTGATGGTCAAAGAAATTGTATAGTTTTTTTGTCTTCTTTTTGCTTTGTTGTTTCCAGTCTGCAATTTAGTAAATTTGGTGCACCTATTTTAACAAAGTACCAAGCTGTCTGTTCTATTTCTTCATTATTTTATTCTTAATAACTTTTAAATATTTGAGTAAATAGCTGGGCATTAGATTTACTGGCACTCCCTGCCTATGTCATATAGAATGCAACGTTTGCTAACAATGTTTAATGTAGTGTTCATTCACTGAGTACCCATTAGCTCCAAGAACAGCATATACATTCAACAAATTCACACCAAGCCTTCCTGTCTTGTCCTGTCTGTTCAAGGTCTTTACATTTTTTCTTTATATCTCTCATGTCTCCAGTTCCCTTCTCCATATTTTATTTTTTAAACAAGGACTGAATTGTAAAATTATCAGCAGGTTTCCTCAATTTGTGTTCTACCTGATGCCAACATCTCCTTGCCGCCTCCTGTTCCACTGACACTTGCCAGATTCTTGTCAGCAGCTCCATATTGGTGATCTTAATCTAGAATTGTTTGTGTTAATAAATTGTATCAATCCGCTTGCCCAATTCATGCTGATAGGATTAGTTGCTATATTTATATATGTGTATATTTCAGATTGGTTGTCAGGCAAGATTAATCGTTAATAGAAAAGGCATCAAAACACAGTTTCTTAAGAGTAATACCTACTTTGCAGGAATACGGGTGAGTCTTTTTCTTGCAACAGTGATTGTTTTTAGTTACTGATATGATTACGACATTATTTTAAACTCTTTGGCACATTCTTTGTTTCAGTTTGGAAAAGTGTGGCTAATCTGTGTATCCATTGCAAGAAACAACTCATGAACGACTGGACAAATTTTGCTAAATTTTCATTTTGAAAACTTTTTCAGAACAATTTGTTGACCAGTGTCAAATTTGATTTCAGTCTCATAAGGAGCTTCAGTTTCAAAGCTGCATTTTTTTATTTAAAAATACCAGTGCCATTTTTGTTTCATTCTCATTTTAACTTTACCATTTCATCATTTCCCTTATCTCTCATTGTGGAGCATGAAACCGTAAGGGGTTAAGGAAGGTTCTGCATAGAGCTGGCTAGTAGCTTTAACATATAAAACAAATTGTAGTAGAAGTCACCACTGCAAGAGTATTTTAAAGACTTTGATACCGACTTCTTGCAAGCAGGACAATTGTTGTGGTGACCTGATGCTCCAAATGGAGCAGAGATGATAATAAAAATAAAGATATTAAGGGCAATACACTTAACACTTCTTGATTTTTGGTGGTAAAATATAATTTATTCTCCATGGTGATGACCTTGGCGTAAGAAATCAGGAATTTATATTTGATAGGATTTGTCATACAGAAGTGCATCAAGTCTGAGAGTTCCACATTGGTGTGTAGCCGGGGCAGGGACTTGGGGGTTGCTGTTTGTACAGAGAGTGTTAGATTTCTAAACTAGCTTGTCCGCTAGAGCTTGGAATTGCTCTCCTACAATCTTACAGGAGTTTTCCAGGTTCTGGGATGATCCTCTACGGTGTATTTGGTTAGAGCAGTATTGGTTCATTAATATTATTTACCAGCAAAACATTCCCCTTCATCCTCTCATAAATATGTGGCAAAGTAAATGAGAGACGACCTGCCTTTGGTATCAACGTAAACTTTTATTTACAGCATCTTTTTACAGGTAAACGTATAGAGTAATAGCATGCATGCTTCATGTATCCATCAATGCATTTCTGTTCTCTTAATAATACAGCAGAGGCTTCTGTCTTCAGATGAGCCACTCTGATTCAACTCCTAGTAATTTCTTTCCTTACAAGACCATTTTGCAAATAAATGCATGCTCACAAGATTTCAATGAATCAATCCAGTTTCTCATTTTATCAAATAGGTTAATGTCCAACTAAATTTCAAATGCCTCTGCATGACCATTCAACTCTTTAAATTCTCGTCTACAGGAAAAACCTACAGCCATTTTCTTTGCTTTTCAATCTGCGAAAAGCATTCCTGTCTTAGTATGTCAAATCAAATATAACATTTGATGCACTCTACTTACTGTTCTCCTGGTTAGAAATAATGCACATATTAAACACTAGAACTGGGAAAATACTAAATGAAAACTTCCTTTAGTTTTATTTGAAAAATCCTCAAAAATCTGCAGCATAAAAAGTGCGTCTGACACTTTCGACCTTTTGTCTGCAACTAACTTCGGCCGGGGCTAGCCCGCTTGGGTTCAGCTCAAATCTAGGTCAGCGTTGCTTCATCTTTATTCATCTCACGATTGGACAATAAATTTTATCTACGCTGTTACTAATCATGATCTGTTTCAAACATAAATTTACTGTTTGATTTTAACAAATTTCTATCACCCAAGCTATAGTCGGTTTGGTAGAAATGATAGTTCCTAAAATGACGCATTCCCTGTCACATATAGATCCCGGGGCTCCGCAAATGAATCCCGTAGGGAGACATTTGAGTACTATCAATAACAAAAATCATCTCAAAAAATTTCTAAGTCCAAAAATATTTTCAAAAAAACTTTTCAAGTTCAAAAAAATTTTCTAAGTCCAAAAATTTTTCGAGAAAATTTAACGAAATTCCTACATCTGAGCTCCTATGTCTATATGGGACTGTCGTCTATAAAGGGGCCTTATTGATGGACATCATCTCCAAAAATTTTATATCATCTTTCATATCACAACCTTATTTCATAAAATTTACCAATTGTCAACACTGGCCAACAAAATCCTCAAAACATTCATAAGGTCATCACTCAAAAAATGTGACAAGTGGCAACATTGGGAAATGAACAATAAAATATCTTATTTGCAGAAGTTAGCTGCATTATCATAATTTATTACATTTCGTTCAAAAATATAGTTAACTACATTCTCTTAGACATGGTGGGGAGTGTTATCTCTTTTCTGTTCCTGTTATTGGCTCCATATTATAAGTCTGCAAGTACTTAAAAAAAAATTTCTTCCTGGCGTACTTATTTATTTTAGTTTCCAAGTACTCTGCAATATTCCAAGAAATGTCCAAAATCTCCAAATCCTTATGGTAATAGTAATCCACTTTCATAAAATAGCCAATGTTCTCATGGGTACTCATCATTTTTTTTTTCTAGTGAATGAGCTACTTGCTCATTATTACATGTGGAAAACATCTCTAGACATAATATGCATATATTTTGAAACGATAATATAACAAGCATCATTTTTATATGCAATCATTTTTTTTCACAATAAAAGCATTAAAACCTCATGGCTTATCCTTATTTATTTGTGTCTGAATGTTTCCTGTATTTGACATTTTCCAAATGGTAAGTGTATAAATTTGTTCCAAGTCCATCACTGTAGAGAATGTTCTATATTCCTGTTTTGTTTTTTTCAAAATATGTGATGTTTGTCTCCAGTATCCATACAGGTAATACGTCTGGTGGTGATCCTGTCCATTTATGATTTAGCCATTTCTAATTGTTTGAAATCTTTCTTTTTCCTTCTTGTTTTCTGTCATTGTTATTCTCTTATGTGCGCCATAGCTTAAAATTATTTATTATTACTAGTCTTTTTTTTTTTCAAGAAAAATCAACTTTGCACTAACTTTGTTGCAATTATCATACATCAACTTATTCAATCAATCATCAACACAATATGTTTACAACATGTCATTGAAATTTAATATTCCCATTTAAGACAAGGTTCTTGGCACTCTGGTTACGATGTATCTCTGTTATCTTTGGTTCCATGTATATAGTGTAACATTTTTCTTCTTTTGTTCTTTTAAGTTCAGTATATTATTTATGGCGTTCCAAAATTCCATGCCATGGGGATAGTGTTTTGTTCACCTGTTATCACTAATAATACATCCTTAGTGAACCTTATGGGCTGTATCTGTCAATATTTCTCAACAACACATCATACAATCATATATATATAACCATCAACTCGAATGTCTCAATTCTGTAACAGTATACAACAAAAATATTTTATATTACATTATTTGCATTGTCAACACCAGTTCTGCCTTCGCAGGTCGAAGGTTTTTCATAACTATATGGTGTTTATAACATCTGCTGCTACAGCCAGATGATCAATTTATTTTTCTTAAATTCATAACAATTTAAGTTAATTCCTATGGGGCATGAGGGTACATGTATTCCAATGGTAATCCGTGATTCAGCAATATGGATGTCCAATCTAAGTAGTCTTTTATAATTTTATATCCATCCATTGTATATGGATCCATGACACGTCAGTCCATGGGGTTACATTGTTCTTGGTTCATATATCGTAAAGGGCGATCCAAGCTCAGTATTGTCGCAATGTCTCAATCATATTTCAATCCTCTGGTTTGTTTTATTATTTAATTTAAAATACCATAACCATTTCAATATAACCAGTAGCAAGCAATATTCATGTGCATTCTATCTTATTATAATCAGGTTCACAATATAAGGCAAGTGGCAAAAATATCAAAAATGTATCTTCTCCCAAATTGTGGAGGTATTACACAATCTCTTGTCTCTTATATATAATATATAATCAGTTCATTTCATTCCTTTATTATATTATTTTGTCCATAACCTCTGTGGTTCCATGGGATATGCATACTCCATTTGTATATCCATTGTCTATGGGTGATCCAAATCTCGTATAGTTCCATTATTTTCTGGGTGCATCAGCATTCAATCTTTTTTTTCGTTTAATCTCCATTGTGTCCTTAACACCTTTGGTTCCATAGGATTATGATAATTCATTTGTGTCTCTTGTCCAATGATAATCCATACATTTATGGTTCTCATATGCAGCAATCATATTCTTCTGATTTGTTCTATGTTCATAGATTCCAGAAAATGTCAATTATTTTCTGTTATTTCGTAACAACCTAAAATTATTCATTATCCCATCCCAATGTGGGCATTAGTGCATAAACCGCACAACAAAACATTAGTTGTGTCAACATAAAGTTTCACCATAATAGAAAATGGCATCTTCATCATCACTAAACAGTTGCTTCATCCTCTCATGGGCCATTAGTGGTTATCATCCGGTAATGGGGGTGTTCAAATCTGGGGTCAGCATATACAAATGCTATAGAGGGGTATTTCATTTGCTATGTCAGCATGTGCAAATTCTATTTTTAACATGGGGCAAAGGCAGCATCAACAAATAGTTGCAATTTATTCAATCTGGGGTCAGCATATGCAAATGCTCTCAAAGGATATTCCCATTTGCAAAAAATATCAGCATGCGCAAATGTCATTGGGGTACTTGTCATAGGCAGTATCAACAAAATATTGCTGGAGTATTAGAGATCATGCTGGTAGGGGGTATGACTGGCATAGGCAGTATGAGCAAAAACTAGTTGCTCACTCTGATGTGGTGATTTATTTTCCTCTTTTCTTCTATGTCAGCTGCTAATCTCAGGGCAGTCAATGTTATATGGCATTGGCCTATCATCATGTCATTATTCATGTGCATAACAAATTTTGTAATAAACTGTCAATCAGTATCATTAAGATGTGCGAGGGTGGCATATAGACATATAACACATCCTATAAAAACATTCAAAATGTGTTCTCTTTTTATTTTTTATTTTATATCTTTTCTCTTTTCATTATTCAGTTTCATTTCTTTTCTGTTTGATTTCTTTTCTTTGCATTTTCTGTTTTGTTCATCTTTTCTGGTTTGCAAATTTTTTTCTTTTTTTCTTTTCAATATATCAAAATTTCAATTCTTTTCTGTCAATGTATCACAATTACAGGAGAATGATAATAATCAGTTTACTAAACACTAGAGATACTACCAATTCTAAACAATAGGGCTGCAAGCAATAGTTAAGGTCAGAAAAGAATGTACATAGTTGTATCTGTTGTCAATAAGGAGTGAGGAGAGGGTACTGTAAGTTCTTGATAGATAGGGGAAAATTTAAGATCTCCTGATTACAACATTATTGTAATTCGAAGGGATAGAAAATGATTTGGATAGAAAAGCTCATAAGTCTAGAATGTCGTCTCAAAATAGTGGAAAGGAAAATAGTAAGTTAAGGAGGTGTGATAGTGGAGTGAGGAAAATCTTACAATAGTGAATTAAAGGTTGGATATACAATTTCTTGTGCAAAGTGTAATAATCTCAAACAAATTTCTGTGAACATGCTAAAATAAATACACCTGTGGAGAAAATAGCATAACAAATATGGGTATGAATTTTTTTTTATAATGTGACTAAATATGCTACATATGCTGTTAAACAGATATCATAGTGGGATCAGTGCGATGGATCAAGGTGATAGATATAAAGGAGTTTAGCATAATTGAGATCAAAGAGATATTAGTATGAGGTAAGAAAAACTACTGGTGCAAAGTGCCTGCATGAAAATTGCACTAAGATGCATGTTAAAGGAATCACTAGTTCTGGAATAGCAAGTCAAGGAGAAAGTGAAAAATGGCAAAATGATGAAGTCACAAGGTATAAATTATCAGCATGACAACCATCTGTGTGCAATTTATGTGAGATGACTAAACATCAAACCGTCTGTAATAAATGTGATTGTGATTGTAGAACACCCTAACTTCTTGTGTCAACTTTTATTGAACAATGATCAAAATGTGTGGGAGCAATTGTTAAGACTACACAACAACAAATCCAGGAATAACATCACAATTGGGCTGGTGCTGTGTGGTAATCTGGTCATCAGCAATTGCTTGTCCGTAAGTTCAGGTTCATCAAATGGGGCTTTAACATCTCAGTCTGTACCTAGTTCATCTGGTTTGGGATAGTTATTGTGAACTCAGTCTGAAAAGAAAGTACATGAGATAGTTAGAACATTAATTTCACTTTTGCGTAGACCGTACATGGGATGGCATGTACATGAACATTTGGGCGCTTTTCAGAACAGCTTTGCGAGGTCTTTGAATTTTTCCATAGCCTCGAGCATTGCAATTTCCCGACTGGTTAGGCAAGCATCATATTGAACAACCGTGGGCTTGGGCGTTGATAAAAGCGGAGAAGGCGGTGATGATTTCAAGGTAGCCGGAGGAGTTATGGGTGGTGCGTCTTGATGCAGTTTAGGAACATCCTGATGTTGTTTTGCATGAGCTTTTGTTCTGTAGTTGTAAGAGATTATCTTCTGTCATCACATGTTCGCTTCACATGATCACTGGGGTTGCGACGGGGGTCGCAGGGAGTATGTTGGGGCTGACGAAAAGGGTAGGGAATGATGGCTGTGACCATGTGAATAACATTGCGAACACCGATGTGCTGTCTCTGTGAAGTGCAGCTGGGCTCTCATATCATCCTTGTTTCTTTGTTTCTTCTTGACTGTGTCCTCATACTCCTCCTGCATCACATCGATCAGAGGCTATATTACTTCTTTCTTTTCTTCATTTTCTGACCTCGATTACGATTTGCTTGCTCTATTCTGTGTCTCTTCATGTTTTCTTCATCCAACATTTTCGTTAGAACCATATCTATTTTATCTCTTGTTTCTGGAAAGTGTTATGATATTTTTCCTGTAGCAGTCTCCATACTATACTCCTTGATAAATGAACCTCAGGCCTTGCTATGATGGCTTCCATCACCTTTTTTTAACTCCTGTATGTTTGGTTCATCCACTTTAACCATTCTCTTACTCGTGTCATTCGCTTCTTCTCTTACTTCTTTTCCCAACTTTTCCACCATTTTGCACTTCTCCGTGCATTCCAACTCATCTTCTTCATATGACGATGCACTGTTTACAGTGGACACAGTAATTTGCACACTGTTGCTTTTGACAGGTTGGTGGTACGCTGAAAAAAATGGTACCAACTGTGATATGGCCTGGGGATGTATTGTTAGTACCTCTCGGCCTGGTTTCGAAACATGCCTATTTTTCTTCAAAATGTTTCGTCTGATATGGTTCTGCGGCATGCGAGGAATCTTGGTGACAGGAGGTGAGTCATCAGATTCTGTTTTATAGGCGCGTTTGACACTGGAGCTGACTGGTACAAATAAGGTGCTATCCGCATCACTAGTTTCAATAGTACTGGCTGTGTCTGGTAGTTGTACATCTACAAATGTAGCAATAGGAGGCGTCTCTTTAGGTTCAGGGAAATACAGCGTACCCGTGATGTGGGCTACTGAAGGTGGGACACTGTCTAATGAGTCTACACCGCTATCTGAGTCTTGCAGTGTTGTGTCAGGGTCGACACGCTGATCTCCTATGTTCTGCGCAATTTCATCTTCATGCAGTATTTCGATCACAATGTTATGAAATTCTTGTCGTTTTTCTGATAAGTCTGTATCAAAATTAACAATGCCGGTGGATAAATACTCTTCGTGTGCAACTGTCTTGAATGTATCTGATAAGGGTGGATTTAAGGCTGTCTCCACTGGTGATAAGGCCACACTGTCTGGCCACTATGGACGTTGCAAGTTTAAGTCCAAGTACGTGGTAAATCCTTAGCTCTGTCAAAATACCACCCCTATCGACACCAGGTATATATAGTTGAAGAGGTAGGGTGTCTTATCTGGTTTTTGTTGTTGTTGCTGTGTATATATTAGTGAGGTAGTTCAGAGTTACAGCATATGAAGTATGACATGTGAAGTCATAAAAAGGGTGAACTGCTTTGACATTTCATCATTTATTTGGACGCCACAAATGACAGGTACGTTACATAAGTCATGGACATCAATAGTTCAATATATTCAGCATACTAAAGTTTCGTTCATGGATCTGCATACATTCTCCAAGTTGGTACAGATAATCCTAGCTGACGATAGCCTCAGCTTCATCACATAAATATTCATAAATATCAATACTCCTCTCTGATGCTGGAAGATTAGATGTACAAAATAAGTCCATTACTGTTCGCACGAGAATGGCATACATGGAGTACAGGTCAAGCTGACCTTTATAACATTCCTAAGTCTAACCCTCGACAAAAGGTGCAATCGCTGACATAGCGATGTTCATAGGACGTAGAACTGTTCTTCGGGCTTAGTGTATCCCGTGTACATATAGATCGCAGGTATGAAGATACCTGGGGTGTGACTTCTAGTAGAAGAACCTCTATCACTGTAATACGTGAGCGAGCAGAGATCGACCATTGTCAACATAATGTTAAATTATAGATTTGAAACATAAATGAGGTATTACCTTGTTTCGAAATCAACACCACAAAATACACGCCTCCAGGCGTTTGAATAATCAAGGGAAGGACCTTGTTAGCTACACTAACTCACAAAAGGATTCCTAATTCCCTATTAACAAATCACAGAGACGCACATAGCGTCCTGCTCGGCTCAAAAACATCTCATCGAATCCCTGGGCGGAAAACGATTCTAACTTTCTTAAAGTTGGGACATGCGCAGAACGCATACACCTGAGTAATAATCAAAACGAGACGATGGTTGAAGACCTTCCAGAATGATTTTGTAAGAAATCGCGCCTTATATGGACAGCAAAAGAATCCTCAGCACTGGTTTCAATCATTCTAAGAAACAGTTGACCGATACTACGATATAAGGAGAGTGACCAACACATCGTTCAAAAAATGGACCGATGAGTCCCATCACAAGAGAAGGTAACCATCCTTGTAAAATGTAATCACAGTTAAACAAGAGTTATCTAGCTTAGACTGTGCGAAAAATCAAAGTGTACAATTCAGACAAGTTAATTACACAATGTCTTTAGAAAAAATTATACAATGTCTTTTGAAAAAATTATACAATGTCTTTAGACAAAATTATACAATGTCTTTTGAAAAAATTATACAATGTCTTTAGACAAAATTCTGTGCGTAACAGTATCTTGATGAACATTGCTGGTGGATGAATATTTCTCGTGTGGGGTTATTTCTCTTTCATCCCTGTTTACTGCATCTTTTACTAACCAGAGAATTTCGTCGCGTTTGGCAGATAGGTCCATATCAGATTTAATCTCCAGCATATTATACACTATCTTGACCGTGAGAATGTTGAGGTCACCCTTTCTCACAATCTTATGTATCTCTGCCCGCAGCTCTTCTGTGCTGGGACTAGTGAGTGGAATAGGTCTCAGGGGTGTTTGTGTGGCTGACTGTCTTTTTCAGTGGTTCACAAATCTGACCTGATGTGTCAGCGTCTGTCTGTGTGGCAACGGATATCATTTTAGGTTCATTGATATCTGTGTCTTGAAGCCGTTTGACTTGGGTTGGTCCATTTTGAAGGGGGGTACATGGTGTCGTTTTTATTGTTATGTTCGTAGTACTGGCCTGCTGCCGTCTGTGAAATGGTTGTCGGCATGATTTTGGTGGTTGAATATGTGCTCGAAAACCATCTTTCGTCGTGAGTAGATAAACTTGACTGTTCTTTGATGGAATGCTATTAA
This sequence comes from Oreohelix idahoensis, assembly GCA_024509875.1. Classification (NCBI taxonomy): domain Eukaryota; kingdom Metazoa; phylum Mollusca; class Gastropoda; order Stylommatophora; family Oreohelicidae; genus Oreohelix; species Oreohelix idahoensis. The sequence continues at coordinate 245,347 of JAMPIV010003321.1, forward strand.
ATTCCCAAATTTTTCTTGTTTTAATTTAATTGATGAAGTTTCTTACTTTTATTCTTTGAGCTCTGTCATTTAAGGTGGCCCAATGTTTGTTATGTGGTTTTCTCTCTCTTTCATTGTAGGGATAATGTGGTGGCTTTCTCGTTGGCTGAAAACTGGGGTTTGAACTAGGGACTGTCTTAACTCATTAACTACCGCAAGCCGATGGGGGCGGCTTACGAAAGAAACACATTTGGACGGCAAACCGGTCCCATCGGCTTTCTAAGTTTAGTAAGATAACGAATGAAATATATGACGAAACACATTCTGATCTGGTTCGAGATTTTAATTTAACACCGGAAAACGACATTCCAAAGCGTGGGTAAATTTGTGCTTCTCAAAAGTGATATTATATTCATATTTATTACACGTTTCAGGTTAGTTACCAAATCGCAAAACTGTTTACTATGGCAACGAATGATATCGCCACAAAAAACGCACGTACACCTCGTCTAACTGCTGAACAGGCTAGAAATTTATTTCAGCAATTGAATGATAGTTCTAGCGACGATGAGGACAGTGAAAACAATGTGGACATTTATTCAGGTAGTGAATTGTATGGCAGTGATGATAACACTAGAAGTGAAAATTCAAGCAATGAAGATATTAGAAGTCCTGGGCCATCAGTGGGTCGTAAAAGAGCGAAAACCTCGGTTAGAGTTACCAATAGTGCAGGAAATAGTGCAGGAAATACTGTAGGCCTAGGCCTAACTAAAATAAGAGAACAATGGGATCAAGTGACTGAGGGTGAAACAACAAATAGTTTTTATTTTGATCCAACTCATGAACCAGGTTTGCAAGCAAATCTTGATGCAAGTTCCTCTGTACTTGATTGCTGGCTTACATTGCTGACACCAGATGTTTTACATTCTTTGGTCAAAGTAATAAATGATTATGCTGAAGTAAAGAATTCAAAACCCCCATCTTCAAACAGATCTTCGTCTGCTGCTTGGAAACCTGTCACTGACTTTGAGCTTTTGAAATTTTTCGCAGTAACAACTGCGATGGGTTTAGATAAAAAGCCATCGGTAAAAGATTAATGGGAACATACACCTCATAATTATACACCCTGGTATGGCAATATGTTTTCAAGATCTAGGTTTGAAATAATTTACCATACAATGATGCATGTTGGAGATGCTGATTCAGAAGGGAAGGACAAAATAGAGCCTTTTTTAAATTTGCTCGTTGCGAAGTTCCAGGATGCATTTTATCCATTTCAGAATTTAGCCATTGATGAAATGGTTATTGGGTATAATGGACGCTGGAAACACAAGCAGTACAATGCAACAAAGCCAAGCAAGTATCACATTAAGACCTTTGGATTGTGTGATTCTGCCACTGGATATGTCTATTCTGTATTGACATACTTTGGGAAGAATACATCATATATTCTTGCTAATGACTCTACAACAAGTCAGGCGGTGAAGGTATTTGATTTCTTGCTGCAAGGAATTGGGAAGGGCCACCATGTATTTGCTGACAGATACTACACTGTGGATACACTGATAACCTATCTGTTGAGTAGGGGCATTCATTATACTGGCACAGTCAACATCAACAGAAAAAATTTTCCACTTCAACTGAAGACCCTCTCCCTCCATCACCGAGAAGCCAGGTGGTACAAAAATGGTGATGGATCTCAGATATGTGTTGCTTGGCGAGACAAAAAGGCAAAGAAACCATGTATTGTTGTGTCCACTGAAACATCAGTTGAGATGGTGCAAGTCACAACTCGACATCACAACTTAGTCGAAAAACCCAAACCAGTACACCAGTACAATTTTTGCATGAATGGATGTGACCACAATGATCAAATGGTAGCTTACTATGGCAATTTCCAAAGAAAAACTAGAAAATGGTGGAAGAAAATTTTTTACTGGATTATAGAGGTGTCCCAGGTAAATGCCCATATATTGTACACCCTCAGTCATGCTGATGAGAAGTCAGTGTCATTGAAATTTTTCAAAGACAAACTGATTGATCAGTTGACTGAGAAGGCTGCCTCCATAACTCCACCTGATCTAGTAGATACCAGTAGCAACAAGAAAGGTAGGAAATTGTTAGGAAACAAAGTTAAAAGATTTGAGGGTGCAAAGCACATTGTGGATTACACCGACAAGGATAGGAACTGTATAGTGTGCTCAACACCTGCGAAACGAGTCCGAACCAATTTTTATTGCATCGGTTGCCCCGAAAAGCCCCATCTCCATCCAAAGAGCTGTTTTAGGCTGTACCATACGCATGATCCTTCAGCTGTAACTTACTAAAGACATTGACATACTGTAAATAAGTTATAGATAATGTGCTTTGTCAAAGGAGCTATTTATTCAAAATTTCTGAGATTTTTTGGAAGTGGTGTAGGTGTGATAATGTAAGTCATTAATAGTGTATTTATTAGCTATTGTGTATGTTCTTGGGCTTGTTTTTCTTGCCATTGGATATACTACATGAAAATCACCAAGAAAAGAAATTAGCTGCCTCAGGAATAAGCAAGTTCCAGGTAAGTTGATAATTTAAAGAAAATGTTGCATGCTTTTTCTTTCTTTCAATCATTTTACATTACTACTAATATCCACCATATTAAGTAAACTTTCCTTTTATCAGCTTTAGGCAACAGTACATTCATTTGTCATCAAAATGACATATCAGTAATAAAAATCTGTTTAAAAGTAATAAATCTGCAGCTTAAGTTCTCCAAACACTTACAGGGAGAAAATGAGGAAAAAATTTCAGACATTTTTTGGGAAGTGGCATAGGTGTGATAATGTAAGTTACCAATAGTGTAAATATTAGTCAGTGTGTGTGTGTTCTTGGGCTTGTTTTTCTTGTTATTGGATATACTACATAATAATCACCTTAAAAAAGGCATTACCTACCATAGAAACAAGAAATTTGAACATAAGTTGATAATTTGGAAACAAATTTGAATTGATTTTTGTCTGTCAATCATTTTATATTACTATTAATATCTACCATACTAAGTAAACTTTCCTTTTATCAGCTTTAGGCAACAGTACATTCATTTGTCATCAAATTGACATATCAGTAATAAAAATCTGTTTAAAATTAATAATCTGCAGCTTAAGTTCTCCAAACACTTACAGGGAGAAAATGAGGAAAAAATTTCAGACATTTTTTGGGAAGTGGCATAGGTGTGATAATGTAAGTTACCAATAGTGTAAATATTAGTCAGTGTGTGTGTTCTTGGGCTTGTTTTTCTTGTTATTGGATATACTACATAATAATCACTTTAAGAAAGGTATTACCTACCATAGAAACAAGAAATTTGAACATAAGTTGATAATTTGGAAACAAATTTGAATTGAATTTTGTCTGTCAATCATTTTACATTACTAATAATATCTACCATATTAAGTAAACTTTCCTTTTATCAGCTTTAGGCAACATTACATTCACTTATCATTAAAATGACATATAATTCATAAAAATATGTTTAAAATTAAGAAAACTACAGATAAAATTCTACATACACCTACAGAATGAAAATGGGAACAAAATTTAATTCGGCCACAGTGTGTTTTTTAATTCGGTAGTTAATGTGTTAATCGGGTACCTTCGTTTCTGCCATGTGTCACGTGGGTATCGTGGCACATTTCTCACAGTGTTTATTTTGTAACTTTTCGCATCTGCATATGTTACTTGATTTGCCTTGATATAATAAGTGTGATCATATCCTCCTGGACGTAAATAATTCATATATTCCCCATAAGCAGTGGGACGTATCATCAAGGTCTGTTGTTTGGGATAACCTCCCGGCAGAAAATGTTCTTTCCACATGTCAGAATCGTGGGGGTGGCAAGGGGTATATTTTGGGTGTAAACGAGAGGAGGGGAATGGATGGGTATAATTCTGACAATATTGTTGCTGCTGTCGCTGGAGACCCTGTTTCATTAATTGGTCCATCTTTGTTAATGCTTAGTCTGTTTTTCTGCTCTTTATAGAGGACTTGTCACTAGGCACCATATAGCGCATATGTAGCCAGGGCAGGGACTTGGGGGTTGCTGTTTGTACAGAGAGTGTTAGATTTCTAAACTAGCTTGTCCGCTAGAGCTTGGAATTGCTCTCCTACAGTCTTACAGGAGTTTTCCAGGTTCTGGGATGATCCTCTACGGTGTATTTGGTTAGAGCAGTATTGGTTCATTAATATTATTTACCAGCAAAACATTCCCCTTCATCCTTTCATAAATATGTGGCAAAGTAAATGAGAGACGACCTGCCTTTGGTATCAACGTAAACTTTTATTTACAGCATCTTTTTACAGGTAAACGTATAGAGTAATAGCATGCATGCTTCATGTAGCCATCAATGCATTTCTGTTCTCTTAATAATACAGCAGAGGCTTCTGTCTTCAGATGAGCCACTCTGATTCAACTCCTAGTAATTTCTTTCCTTACAAGACCATTTTGCGAATAAATGCATGCTCACAAGATTTCAATGAATCAATCCAGTTTCTCATTTTATCAAATAGGTTAATGTCCAACTAAATTTCAAATGCCTCTGCATGACCATTCAACTCTTTAAATTCTCGTCTACAGGAAAAACCTACAGCCATTTTCTTTGCTTTTCAATCTGCGAAAAGCATTCCTGTCTTAGTATGTCAAATCAAATATAACATTTGATGCACTCTACTTACTGTTCTCCTGGATAGAAATATTGCACATATTAAACACTAGAACTGGGAAAATACTAAATGAAAACTTCCTTTAGTTTTATTTGAAAAATCCTCAAAAATCTGCAGCATAAAAAGTGCGTCTGACACTTTCGACCTTTTGTCTGCAACTAACTTCGGCCGGGGCTAGCCCGCTTGGGTTCAGCTCAAATCTAGGTCAGCGTTGCTTCATCTTTATTCATCTCACGATTGGACAATAAATTTTATCTACGCTGTTACTAATCATGATCTGTTTCAAACATAAATTTACTGTTTGATTTTAACAAATTTCTATCACGCAAGCTATAGTCGGTTTGGTAGAAATGATAGTTCCTAAAATGACGCATTCCCTGTCACAGGTGCATGGTGACATGTTTTGTTGACATTAGTGATGAGAGAGATTCAGTCATTTTTAGGTTGTGTAGAACGACGTATCAAAGTATTTAGTGCTTGTATCAGGTGATCCCAGTGACACTGACACATATATTTACGGACATGTTATAATAGTACATGCAATGGAATGGTCTGTCAATTGATATGTGCATTTGTGCCAGTTATTTCTAGAATTTACATGAATACTCACACTATATGAATCAGACTGCGACTGTGGAAAATGATGGAACAGTTTGTTCATTACGAAGTATGACTTGTATATGGAGAAAGTAAAACGTTTGATTTTGGATCGTGCTAAAGAATAATATCTCACATGTGAATGAGTCCTGTATTGATGTAGTTAAATTTTGTGAAGCATGTCATTAATAAATTATGGTTCGGAAATCAACATTGCAATGTTATGTACTTATGTATTGAAAATTTGGCCAAGTGTACAAGCTGATATAGATTGTTACTGTTTAGATATCACAGAATATACACAGCTTTCATTTACATTGTCATTGTCCAGCATCCATTACATTAGCTTCATCACAGTCTCATTGTTATTAATCATTCACTGATTATCCTTCAGCTCGCTGTGAAGTATAGGCCTTCAACAAAGTCATACCAAGCTGTCCTTACATATCTTTGAAAAAATTATACTGTTACTTTAAAAGTATAGAAATAAAACAGAATGATAGTATATGTGTGCACAATTATATACATATAGAACATACAGATTTCTATTTGTGATTCATATCATATTTTTTATTTATAACTTCAAATCATATAAATTATTTTCTTCTTGTTTTCTGTGCCTTCAGGTGAACACTGGCAGACTTGAAATAAGCGATAGTGAAGGGGAGAAAGACATTACTATCACGTCTACCATTCCAGTAGTTTGTAACAATGGTCCAAGTTGCTGTTTGACTTTCAGAATAAACATTGATAAAAATACAGGTCTGGCCTTAATTAAATAATATATTGTATATCATTATTGTTATTACTTTTATTGTTCTGTTGTTGATAAATTTGTCTTCAACTGTGAACGTTTATCTGATCATTGACATTTAAGTAAATGAACTGGAAGTATCAGTTAAGAGTTATCAGGTCAAAGAGTTGACTGTTAAAAGATGTTTTAGCTATGCTGTTTAGTGTGTTGGTTGGTAGCTAAGGTGTTTTACCTATGCTGTTTAGTCTGTTGGTTGGTAGCTAAGATGTTTTAGTGTTTAGTCTGTTGGCTGGTAGCTAAAATGTTTTAGCTATGCTGTTTAGTGTGTTGGTTGGTAGCTAAGATGTTTTAGCTTTGCTGTTTAGTGTGTTGGTTGCTAGCTAAGATGTTTTAGCTGTGCTGTTTAGTGTGTTGCTTAGTAGCTAACATGTTTTAGCTATGCTGGTTAGTCTGTTGGTTGGTAGCTAAGATGTTTTAGCTATTCTGTTTAGTGTGTTGGTTGGTAGCTAAGATGTTTTAGCTGTTGTTTAGTGTGTTGGTTGGTAGCTAAGATGTTTTAGCTATGCTGTTTAGTGTGTTGGTTGGTAGCTAAGATGTTTTAGCTAAAATGTTTAGTGTGTTGCTTGGTAGCTAAGATGTTTTAGCTGTGCTGTTTAAGATGTTTTAGCTATGCTGTTTCGTGTGTTGGTTGGTAGCTAAGATGTTTTAGCTACACTGTTTAATGTGTTGGTTGGTAGCTAAGATGTTTTAGATATGCTGTTTAGTCTGTTGGTTGGTAGCTAAAATGTTTTAGTATTTAGTCTGTTGGCTGGTAGCTAAGATGTTTTAGCTATACTGTTTAGTGTTTTGGTTGGTAGTTAAGATGTGTTAACTATTCTGTTTAGTGTGTTGGTTGGTAGTTAAGATGTTTTAGCTATGCTGTATAGTGTGTTGGTTGTTACCTAAGATGTTTTAGCTATTGTGTTTAGTGTGTTGGTTGGTTCTAAAGGTTGTTATAGCTGTGAGTTGTAGTGAGGATAAGCTCTCACTGCAGATAAATGCTTCTATGGCACGCGCCTCAAATAGCCTTTGACAACTGAGCCCAGCTCCCGGCCTTCATGTGTGACTCAATTTGAGCCCGGCGGAACTGTTTCCACTGACGGGAGAAGGGGCGAAGGTGAGTCACTGGCACCTTAAAACCAGTAGCTTTGGGCAGATAGGGATCGTGACCCTTGGTTGGTAGCCTATCTAAGAGAAGGTAAAACTGAATTCAAACCACCGCTGCCTAACGGGAATATCCATTTGTGGGAAAGGCTTCGGGAGCCTGAGGAAAAATCCAGAATCGGAGCCCCTAAGGCAGTCTAATATTGATTTGACATTATTCTGGCCACTGCTGCGACATGGCTAGTACTAAACTGTATTGGCTACTGCCGTTCTTTTGGATCTAACGGTTGCGTGGAGAGGAGGAACATGCTGCATGGGCAACAGCTTGATCTCCATATAACTGCCCAAGCTCGCGCCCTAGAAAGGACACTCTAGCTTCACCCTATAGGTGTCGGCAAAACATGGGAAGTAGCAGTTACCAGTTAAAAGCACTTTACCCAATTGGCGTAGGACATGGCACCAGGGGCTGCTTCCGACAGTGGAAGAGGTTCTAGGATCTCACTGGACAGCTACCATCCGCTTCAAGCTGGGCAGCCCCCAGTCAAGTAGGTGTTGTCCCTCGACTGTCTTCTTTCCCCAATGGGTGCAGGGGGATTAGGATCAAACCCAAACTGTGGTCAGAAAATTTTGAACCAAGCAGTTATCAAAAAACAAGAAGTAATAGAAATAAACAACTTATCAGATTGGGATGCTGGAACGTCTGATGTTGACTGGACTATCCAAAAACCTACATGTCAGGAAGACAGCTGTAATCAATGATGAATTCAAATGACTTCTGGTGGATATAGCTGCACTTCAGGAAACGTGCCTGGCAGGCTCAGTAATGGTGAGCAAGAAGAACTACACATTTTATTGGCAAGGGAAAGACCTTAATAAAACTAGAGAACACAAAGTAGGTTTTGCGGTAAAATAACTGCTTACTAAAATGGTTGAACCAGGCGAGAATGAATCAGAATGCCAGTTAACGCTCCGCCTGCAAACTAGCGCAGGTCCCATCACCCTTATCAGTGTGTATGCTCCTACTCTGTAATCTGCCTCAGAAGCTAAAGATGAGTTCTACAAGAATCTAGCAGCAGTCATCAAAAGCACACCTAGGCAAGAACAACTTGTTCTCCTTGGTGACTGTAATGCTAGAGTGGGTGCCGATAATGTTTCATGGCCTTCATGCCTGGGCAGGTTTGGTATTGGCAAGATGAATGAAAATGGACAACGGCTCTTGGAGTTGTGTGTCCATCATGACCTGCATGACCAACACCTACTTTCAGACAAAACCCCAGCGTAAGGTGTCATGGAGACACCCATGACCCAAGCACTGGCATCAACTGGATCTGATTCACGTCAGGAGGCCACTTCTTGGATCTATACTCTCTACTCGCTCATATTATAGTGCAGACTGTGATACAAATCACTCCTTGGTTTGCTGCAAAATCAGAGCACAACCAAGAAAACTCCATCGTGTTTGACATGAAGGAAAACCACGCATTGATTCCTGCAAGATATCAGACCCTGTCATGATCGCTCAATTTACCACGACCTTCAAGAAAGTGCTCAGTAGCCCATAGCATTGTGATACTGTTACAGAGAACTGGGAGTACCTCCGGAACACCATTCAAAGTATTGCACTTGCCACCTTTGGTAAGAAAACAGCAAAGTCAAATGACTGGTTCGATGCTTCATCAGATGTGATGACATCTTTCATTGAAGCTAAGCGCAGTGCTGCGATTAAATACAAACTTTCACCGAGTGCTAGAAAGGGTTCTAAGAAAGATCCTGAAGGCTACAATAAGCAAAGTCCAACAAACTGCTCGACGTTGTGCAAATGACTGTTGGTTCCAGCTCAGTGAGAGCATCCAGACTGCAGCGCATGCAGGCAACACTAGACACATGTATGACGGTATTAAGAAAGCCCTTTGTTCCCAAAAAATTAAGAGGCACCACTAAAAACCGTCAGCAGAGAGAAGCTAACCAATAAGGGTAAGCAGATGGAGAGGTGGGTCAAACACTACTCTGAGCTTTATGCTAGAGAAAATACTGTCACGCCTGTAGCCAGTGATGCTGTCAAATGTCTGCCAACTATAGAGGAGCTGGATGCCGAACCAACATTAGAAAAACTCAGCAAGGCCATTGATAGCTTGGCCTCTGGCAAAGCACTAGGCAGTGATGGGATTCCTCCCAATTTAATCAGATACTGTAGAGCTTGCTATTACACCCCCTGCATAAGGTGCTGCGCCAGTGCTGGGAAGAGACAACTGTTCCTCAAGACATGCGACATGCCAAGATTGTAACACTGTATAAAAGTAACACTGTATGAGAAAATAATTGAATGCCTCGAAGACATAGGTATTGATGGAAAGGATATAAGAATACTCAGTAACCTTTATTGGGAGCAAACTGCCACAGTAAGATCGGGAAGGAATTATTCACCATACATAGACATAAAAAGAGGTGTCAGACAAGGTTGTGTGCTGTCCCCCTGCCTATTTAATTTATACACCGAAAAAATTTTCAAACAGATACAGGAAATACCAGGACTGAACATCAGTGGAAGGTCAATAAACAACCTTAGATATGCAGATGATACCGTGTTGTTAGCTGAAAGCGAACAGGAGTTACAAGAACTAGTGAAATAAGTGAACAGTATAAGTCATGAATATGGACTCGACATTAATATTGAGAAAACAAAAACTATGATAATTAGCAAAACAGACGATAAACCCACATTAAAGATAAGCGTAAATGGGAAAATCCTGGAACAAGTCAAGAGCTACGTATATCTTGGTCATATAATAACAGAAGATGGCAGATGTGAAACAGAAATCAAGAAGAGAATAGGAATGGCCAAAGCTACATTCAACAACATGAAACATATACTGACATCCAAACAGTTATCTCACAAATTAAAACTGAGAATCATAAAGTGTTGTTATATATATTCTGCATTTCTGTATGGTGCAGAAACATGGACGATGAATAAGCATTTGGAAGAAAGAATTGAGGCTCTTGAAATGTGGATATATAGAAGAATGGGGCGTATCTCATGGAAAGAGATGAAAACAAATAAGGAGGTCCTAGAAAATCTAGGTATGAAAAGAGAACTAATGAGGGAGGTCAAAGTTCGGCAGCTAAAATACTTTGGCCACATAAAAAGGCATAACACCTTGCAGAAGACCATAACAGAAGGGAGAGTTAAAGGCAAACGTGCAAGGGGAAGACAGCGCTATAAGTGGGAAGATAACATCAAAAGATGGACAGGAAAGAGTCTATAAGAGTGCACCACCAAGACAAGAGACAGAAGACGTTGGAGATCCATTACAGCCAACCTTCGTTGTGGAGATGGCAACTGATGATGATGATGATGATAAAAATAAAAGAGACAGAAGTGATTGCAATAACTACAGAGGCATCTCTCTTCTTATTATTGTTGGCATGGTTTTTGCCAGAGTCATCTTAATGCGACTACACAAGTTAGCTGAGCGCATATATCCAGAGTCACAGTGTGGATTCCGAGCTGGTAGATCAACAACAGACATGATCCGTTCTCTCCACAGGCTTCAAGACAAATCAAGAGAGCAGAAAAGACCTTTATATATCGCCTATATAGACCTCACTAGGTCAGATGGCCATCTGTTTAATCTCGCAAGGCTGAAGGCAAAAACAAAAATCAGAAGGGTCACTATAAGAGACTTGTTATTTGTTGATGATGCTGCAGTCGTCACTCAAAACCAACAGGAGCTTCAGAGCCTGATGAATCGCTTCACCCAAGCATGCAAAGACTTTGGCCTCACAATAAGTCTAAAGAAAACAAATGTGCTGAGTCAGGATGTGGGTGCTGCACCAGTTATCGCTATCAATAACTATGAATTGACAGTGGTGCGCCACTTCACATACATGGGGTCTACCATCAATGACAAACTCTCTCTGGACACAGCAATTGACAGCAGCATTGGCAAAGCTGCAGCTGCCTTTGCCCGCCTCACATTGCATGTTTGGGGCAACTCCAAACTCACAATGAAGACCAGAGCTGCGTATAGTACGGTTGCATCACGAGCACACTTCTTTATGGTAGCGAGACATGGACAACCTACGCTAAGCAAGAAAGAAGGCTCAATACCTTCCATCTATGGTGGCTATGCCACATCCTCTGCATTACGTGGAAAGATAAAGTGACAAATGTTGAGGTGTTGTCATGTGCTGGCCTTCAAAGCATGTATACACTGCTTAGACAGCGCAGACTACGCTGGCTTGGCCATGTCCCCCGAATGGAAGATAGTAGCATCCCAAAAGATATCTTCTATAGACAACTGGCAGATGGCAAAAGAACAGTTGGGCGACCACAGCTGAGGTTCAAAGATGTGTGCAAGAGAGACATGAGGGCACTCGACATAAATCCAGCAACCTGGGAGGATGAAGCTGCTAATCGCTCCAAGTGGTGATGCTATCTGCGGTGCCACCTCAGTTTGGGTGAAAAGAAGCTCACACAGCAAGCAGAAGAGGGGAGAAAATGTCGAAAGGAACACCAGGAGAAAATAAGCAGCTGAGGGCTGTCACCTTAGGGGCACATTCCCATAGTCAGTTATGACTGAAGGGGCTATTATAATGGTTGGTAGCTAAGATGTTTTAGCTATACTGTTTAGTGTGTTGGTTGGTAGCTAAGGTGTTTTAGCTGTGCTGTTTAGTGTGTTGCTTAGTAGCTAACATGTATTAGCTATGCTGGTTAGTCTGTTGGTTGATGGCAAAGATGATATGCTATGTTGTTTGTTCTGTTGGTTGGTAGTTATAATGTTGGCTGGTAGTTGACAGGGTTGGCTAAACAGCTATATTTTTAAAGTTAAAGTGGTTGGCTAAACAGTTATATTTTTTTGCATTGTTACTGATTGACTTTAATGAGTTGTGAGAGTCTTAGAATCACTGATGCACTCACATCATATATATATATATATATATATATATATATATATATATATATATATATATATATATTTATATATATATATATATATATATATATATATATATATATATATATATATATATATATATATATATATATATATATGATACTTTCTCAGATTAGAAGATTTGAAATGATGTGACAAGATCACCAGTAGCTTTTATTTTTGTTGACTGTTACACAGGTCTTTGAAAGATGTCAAGATCAACAGTAGCTTATTTTTTTTCTTCACTTTTACAAAGGTCTTGAAAGATATTTCCAGTGACAGAATATCCCAAATGCCAGCATGTTGCAGATGTTGTGAAATGTCACTAAATATGAGCACACAGTCCTTCAGTTAAAACATAAGAATCTTCAACTCAGATGTCAAGTCTGTCCTATTGTTTGGTTTGTGAAACACGGAAAACAGCACAAATGTCAAGCAAAAAGATACAGGCTTTCAGAAATAAAAGGATTGAAATGGTTTGACAAAATCATCAGTGTAGAACTAATGAAAAGAACTTGAAAAAAGCCAGTAGAACTAGACGTGATGAGAAGACACTGGTTTTTGAATGGATACACACTAAGACAACAAGTTAATAGCATTACAGGACAGTCCCTGCTCTTGAATGCCCCAGGGTAAGAGAAACAGAGAGACCAAAAAAAAAAGAGAAAAAAGCTGGAGACATGAAGAAGATAAAGAAAACATGGAAAGACCTTAAATGGATGGCACAGGACAGGAAAGCTTAGAATGTATTTGTTGAAAGCATGTGCTCTACACGGAGCTACAATTTAGTGATGATGATGTCCTTTAATATTTAAACTAGTTTTATTGAAAGTCACCACTACTTTTTGGAACAGCTATTGATTGGGTTATGAGAAACTATACCCACAATGAACAATTAGGTATAAAATGGACAAATGGAAAATTCCTGGGGGACCTGGATTTCGCAGATGATTTAGCATTCTTAAGTTCAACACCCAGACAATCCCAAGAAGCAGTAAATAATTTGTGTCATCTCTCGGTTAAAATAGGTCTCCAAATAAATGCCTCTAAAACTAAAGCTATGAACTTTTCTAACGAGACCTTTGATATCATCTTGAACGGGGAAAAACTACAGAAAGTTGAAAGTTTCAATTATTTAGGCAGTAAAATGACTCAGGATGGTGACACAACAAGAGAAATCCATACTAGAATTGCTTTGGCAGCTAGCGCCTTCAATAGATTATCTAACATTTGGAAATTACGATCATTGAATATACATACCAAGCTTCGTCTGTTTAATTCAAATTTTATCTCAGTGTTAACATACGGCTCTGAGAGTTGGAAAATAATAAATCATTGGAGAACAAGCTGAATACATTCGAGAACAAATGTCTTAGAAAACTCATGAACATCAGTTGGAAAGAATTCAAGACTAATCAACAATAAGAGAAGACTCTAAGCAGAAATATGTCTCCGACTATATAAGGAAAAGACGATGATCATATATCGGTCATGTCCTACGAATGCAAAACAACAGAATACCACTACAGGCGCTCACTTGGGTTCCTGATGGTAAGAGGAAAAAAGGAAGACCAAAAGAAACACTCAGAAGAACAATAATAAGAGAAGGAAGAACGTTGGGCCTAAATAATGTGCAAGAGCTAAGAGGAGTGGCGTCACAAAGAACAACCTGGAGAGCACTGGTTTCTGCCTTATGCGCCGTGTTTGGTGCTTAAAGAATTTATTATTATTATTATTATTGAAAGTTGTACATAACATGAAAGGTCAGCATGATTGTTGATCTTTTTTATATTTCGGAGTTATTCTTTCTTATGTGTTGATGTTATTGGAAGAGATACTCAGTGTGTCTAAATATTTATACTAGTTCTATTGAAAGTTGTACATAACATGAAAGGTCATCATGATTGTTGATCTTTTTTATATTCCAGAGTTATTCTTTCTTATGTGTTGATGTTATTGGAAGAGATACTCAATGTGTCTAAATTGAAAATGCACACATTTTTATGGCAATGTCTGTTATCTCTCCTTTGTTTATCTAGTCGTCTCCCTCAAGGACTCCTGCAACTACAAAATATGTTCCAGTGATTGGGACCCTGTTAAAAAGGAAGCATCTATTAAAGTAAGTTATCTTTCCCCTATTTTTATGATCTCTATTTTTTTATGTTTGCCTTTGTTGTGTTTTTTTTCTTTTTCTTTTCACTTATGGTATTAATATTAAAGTTTTAGTTATTGCATCTACAACTTTAGCTTCTCTTATTACATGTAAAATAATAATAAACAGAACAGTATTTACAAAAAAAAAAACAGGCTAAACTCTTTGACTCCGGAACATCGCTCAGAGCGTTGATCAGATTTGACACCTGTGCCAAAACAACGCTCCGAGCATTGTTTTTAGTCTATCAGGAATTAAAATTACGGCACAGAGTGGACAAAATTTGTGGAGTCAAAGAGTTAAATAATAGTGTTAAGTCATTTTTTCGCATAGGTGTTAAGTGCGCGAGACTTAACATTGCTAGATGCAAATCTAACTATGTTAGATACACTATGTGTGTGCATCTGAGTAAGCATTATAAGTTTAATTAATTACATACCAATTGTTGCTCTAAAGAGCGCAACTTGGTGCGATCGGTGTTGATTGTTACCAAACAGCGCTGACGCGGGGAGGTGAAAATAGCCGGTGGTCGAAGACGGTTGTCTTCCAGCATAGTTGATTTAAAGTCTTTACCCCCATGTCGTGGGAAGACTTCATGTTGTATTTATGATGCTACCTTCCTATATGAAGTGTTAGCCATTGTCAATTCTGGCTCGCTTCGTTTGTATCCAGTATCTTGATATGATACCAGTTTTGAATCTCCAGCAAGATCGTGGTAGGGCTTTGGCATGCCTCTTCATGGGGGGCCGCTAGTGAGACCAGGTCCTCTACTGGAATAACTATTGAATTATTACACTGATGAACCTTCCAGTGAAGATATTCGGCATTATTGAATATTGATCAAATTTGAATAAGAAGCGTAGAAGAAATATTTATTATAATACTCCCGACGTCCTTGGGACTTCGGTAGTCAGTCGTTGAGGTCTGTCAAATTGGACATTGACAATTGTAATTGATATACTTTATCTGACATGCCATATTGATGATCTTCTGTTATTCGTCCACAAATAAAATGTGTCGTCATTGATGTCCAGCCACTGGTTCCAGATTTTACTTGCCAGTTGATCAATTCTAATATTATTATCATGATGTTCGTCGTTGAATTTGTCGGCCACTTGTAAGCACGGCCAAAAGCTGATCACTTTTACTCGTAAATCAATTAACCTTATTGACAGTACAATTCCTATTCACATAAAGCACGATCTAACAACTGATATCAAGATAAAAGACGAACTAACAAATAGGAGGAGCACTTGAAAACATAGTGACCATGGGAAAATTAGAGGGAAAGAGAAGCAGAGGAAGTCACAATAAAGTAATGGATAGCTTGACACTTATGCCATGAAAGAGGTCAAAATCTGAACTGATGTGCTGCAGCAACAATTGAGATCTATGGTGGGACATTGCTTACTTTTCAATTCATTACACGTGGTTTGACGTTTTCCTTACTTGTCTTCTCGCAGTCTTTCTCTGTTGCATCTCTCCTCGTATTCTGTATTAGACCTTTCATGGCTGGTAACATTTAGAAATGATATTTTCAAATTGACATCAGATCAGATTAACTTCTGTCTCCGAGCAAAGATCAGCTGTAATGAATCTCCATCATTTTTTTTTTTTGTCTCCTGCCTTGATGGTTCACTGTGCTAGGCTGCTTCCTGTCTGAATCTCAAATTATCTTCCTACATTTTGTTTTACTCTTCCTAGTTTAGTTGCATTAAACTCTTCCTAATGTTTTTCTTTTGTTGTATCTCTGTCCTGATTGCTAAATCAGAGGCACATCTCCAATTCAACCTGCAAGTCTGGAAGGAAGAGCTGGAGAAGAGAGGGATGGTCATAAGCAGCTCTAAAACAAAATCCATGGTGATATCACGAGAAGAAAGAAGACATCAGATTAAGCTGGGAGAACAGGTCCTGGAGCAGGTCGACCACTTTAAATACCTCGGAGCTATTATTGACCAAAAGGGAGGCATCAAAGAAGAGTTGGCCACTCGAAAAGCAGCAGCTGGGAGACTTTTTCAGGCCATAAATCGAGGATTTCTCAGCAAGAGAGAGGTTGGTAAGAAAACGAAGATGGCTGTATACCGCTCCACCTATGTCCCAGTCTTGACATATGGATGCGAGTCATGGGCAATGACTACAACCCACAAAAGCCAGATCCAAACCTCAGAAATGAGGTATCTGAGGAAGGTGGTTGAAGTAACAAGAAGAGACATGGTACGCAACCAGATGATACGTCAAGGCCTTAAATCCCACCCCCTGTAGACCCAAGTAGAACAGTCCCAACTAAGATGGTTTGGCCATGTCTGCAGAATAGGAGAAGACCGGCTACCACGACAAGCATGGGAAACAAAGAGCCAGGGATCCAGACCCCCAGGACGACCCAGAGTCCGCTGGGAGGACAGCATTAGACAGTCTTTGAAGGACCGTGGACTAGAATGGAACCAGGCCAGGAGGAAGACAGCCGATAAGATAGTCTGGCGCTCTCTCTTCCAAACCTCTACACCTCACGGTAGAAGGGGAACGACTAAGTAAGTAAGTAAGTAAGTATCTCTATGTGTGTGTGTGTGTGTGTGTGTGTGTGTGTGTGCGCACGTGTGCGTGCATGCGTGTGCGTGCATGCGTGCGTGTGCATGCGCATTCCCCAAAACATTTTATTAATGACTTTGAATTTCATTATATTATATATTAATACTAATATCTTCACGGTTATTTCAGGTCACAATAGTTCCCTCTAGAAATGCAATAGCTGGTGTAAACAGAGAAGCAGTCCTGTCTTTTGAAGAGCTTGTCATATCTGGAACTGATCCATATCTTGATATATTTAAAGGACATAAACCTAATTCTGTACAGGTTTGTATATTATGATAATTGTTTCAGATAGAGTAGATGACCTGTCATTATTTAACATCATCATTCTTCTTAAGAAATATGAAGCCACCACAGCTGTTGACTCCCTTGCAGAAAGCCTGCATTTTTACAGTAATTAGGTTGCCAGCTCAGTGCATAGCTTAACATGAGCCACCTTTTATTACATTAATGATGAAACAGTGGGTCTGTTCTTTCTTCATATGTTTAGAAACCCACAGAAGTCACACAGGGCAGATAATGAATTTTTTAGTGTGTTTCTGGGACACAAAGGGAAAAAATAGTAACACTGTAACTGTGATAAAATTAACCGTGATACAACGTTAAAATATCTCCAAAGATAAAATGTAGGGATAAAAATAATGCGTAAGCTACTAGAAGACATGATCGCCCATGCCGCGGGTCACTACCCGCCATGGAAACTAACTTGTTAGATGTGAAGGCAAAACGTTTACCCTTGTAGACGGGATGAGAACGGAGATCAAAAAGAAAAATATGACTGAACACGTGCTTGAAACTAGCAAGGCTAAAAAGACGCAATTGGTGGGGAAAGGAAAAAAATTCACGTCCCCAAGTTGACACAAGGTAAAGAAATGGACAAAAGGGACCTTAGCTATTATACGCAACAGTCATTTCTTGGACGCTTTTACGATACTTAGTCCTTTATTTGAATTCAGCGGCAAACGCATTACAGAAGATGCTCGAACATATTTCAAAAAAAAACAACTAACATTGAAAAGTAACTTTTTCTTAATAATAATGTTAGGAATATAAAACCTAGCTGGCCTGATGGCTCATCTTGAGCAGAGAAATAACATGCTTTCATTTATACAGACGGATAGATAATAATGAAGATATTGACAAAAGACTGTTGTTCATATCAGCGAGCGACTGCATTGAAACAAAAACATGTCACTAATTTTCAAAAAAATTGCGGCCTTGAGACTCAAGTGCTAAAATCTAGATGAATGAAAGAGAGGGAAATTAGTGGAAAGTTGTGGCTAAAAATAACTCTGTGGCCGGGGGAGTGGACGGGAACGGCACCGAATCAAGTTAGATGTGACCGGGCTTGGTCACGGTGACAAATCAAGTCTAGTGTGACAGGGTGAGAATGGCGCGGAATCTTTTATCAATGTTCATCTGTTGTTTTACTGGCGACTGCCAGAGGTGGTGATTACAGAATAGGAATTGGAACATAACCCAGGTGGTTCTTTTGGAGACTCGTAACTGTGTTTATGTTTTAGGCTGCATGATCGTCGAAAATATGGTAACATTCTTTTCTCAATTACCTGATGTAAACAAACGACACTTCCTACTGACGTTCAGGAAATAAGTTCAAGCTGGATTAAATATGAATGAACACCTTTATTAAGTGTCTGTAACCTCTGACAACTTCAAAATAGTTCATAAATACATGTGCTTCTGTGGTATACAAACCAGTCATCCCAAGAAATAACACACAGCCATCGAACTTACAAGATGGTCAAAACCCCAAAATCACTGCCTCGCACGTCTCGTGCCTAAAACCAACTCACTTAACCCCCTTCTCTCAAACCATCACTTCCGTCCTAGCTCTAAGCAATTCTACCCCAAGTTGGATGACGTCATTCCTGAACACTTTAATTAAATCACTCATAGGATTTGTGACTAGTGTTATTACACTAACTAGACACGCTCAAATACTTAGTGTTTAATCTTGCTAAGTATTCTTACCCTAACTATAATTAAGTGGCAGCATCTTAGTGTTAATCCGACGTAACAGTCCGTACTGTCACATACGCCCGGGGCCACTAAAGTGTATCCCGTAGGAGACACTTTATTCCCTAGAAAAAAATTTACTAACTCTAAAAAAAACTATTGGGATTCATGTATCCCACCATAAATCATGTCAGAAGGACTACAATAAACAATAGATGGGAATAATGGATGAAATAACACCATTAACATTTCACACTAAAAAATCGATCATGAAGGGGTAGGGACTGATGGACATAACATAAACGAGGGACACATGGGAAGAAAAAACTATGGAGGTTATGGTAACTACAAATAGTACTAATAAGTGTCCAAAAAAAAAAATATATGACCAAAATAGAACAGTAACTAACATTCATTAACGAACTAACAAAACGCTTTATGGATTTATAGTCATCAATATCTCTCACACTTGTGCGAATCATAAAACATAAAATAACATGACAAGCGAGTTAACGTCGCAAGGAAAAAAAAAATTGGCAAAACAAATATGGCGGATGCACATAAAATATAGCGGATGCCCAAAATGGCTGTCACCCTACACTTCACTGAAGTGGGTGATGAAAAAAAAAACATATGAATGGAGGAAATGGAAATAAAACCACAAAACTTGGTGGCAAAGTATGGGCAAAATGGGTAAGTCTCATTAAAAAAAAATGACTTTGCCGGTGTAACAATAACCGGAAACAATGAATGGAATGGAAACATGGTAATCAATGGACAATGGTATAGAATATATAAATGGGCAAATAGTTAAATCACATATATGAGTGTCGGTGTAACAATAACCGAAAATTCAAACAATCATAATGCAATATGGTGTCATCATCATAATGAATCGTGAATGATGCCAACATTAGTGGCGGGTGAAGATGTACATTAGTTAATCACTTTTATTTAGTACAACAGAACGATGTAAACCTTAAAAAAATCTGGGTAAAATCTTACGTCAGAAACATGGCAACAAGAAAAACACACAAAAAAAACAAAAACAAAATCATAGGGGTATACAGGATTGTCAAATATTACATCAGTCAAAATAATGTGACATAATGACGTTAACGCGTGTAAAAAAGTAAATACATCAACTAAAATATATCAGGACTACACAGTTCTTCCGAGTTGTTGGATCTCCATCAGCAGTGGTCGAAAGGATGTCGTGAGGGAAATGTTCATGTACTGGCAGATTCGGCAATGTCTTTCTTGCGGACGAAAATGTAACAGCTCTCCATAAATAACGGCTGTTAGACTTTCCTATCTGAACTGGAAATGTGCGTAAAGTGTGTAACCCAGATATTCAAGGATGCGTAACGATTGGTCTTCACGGTAGCATCAGGATCAAGCAATTCAGCAGGAGGGTATTGTGTAGGAGACCTGCATCGGAAGACACGAGAAGCAGGGTCGACTTCATGCTAAAAATAATAGCAGGGCAGGAAATGTCAACCTGACCGGAGACGGCATCTGGAGGTAAGTGCAGTTCAATTTGTAAACATCTTTGCAAAAATGTTCATTGCTTCCAATCTTTCAATGGCTTACAATAACAGGCGAGGATCATACTGTGTAGGTTGGGATGAAGGAACAATGGCATGACGGGAAGGATGGAGTGGAGGCTGTGGAACGGCAGAAGGATAACGGAGGGGAATACGTAATCTACGGGACGGAGGTGTGACAGGGGGAGGGAGAGGCGGAGGAGAGGGACAACGGTAAGGAGAATGAACAGAACCACGGGAGCGACGAAAACGGGTTCGTACATGGGCGGCCCGCTGGTGAAAAGGCTTAGGAAAGGGAACAGAATCGTAAATGAATTTTGGATGACGACGTCTAAAGAGAAAACGAGCTGAGGGAAGAGGAACATCAGGTCCAATATCAAAAGAATAATAATCGGGGGAAGAGTCAAGATCACTAATCTCCTTTTTCGGCCAATAAACTCTACGGCCTTCGTCGTCCGTTATATGCTGGAGCTCATCCGACCTGTATCCAATTTCGTCGGGGCCCATAACTCTATCCTCCCCACTTGACGAATCGAATTCTGATTCTATGTCAAGCTGGTACTTTTCTTGTACTGTATCAAGGTCGGAGGGAGGCGGAGGAAAATAACCATAAGGAGAAAGAGAAGGTTCAACATCTGAAGAGTCAGTCTCATGTTCTGTATCAAGGTCGGAGGGCGGCGGAGGAAAATAACCATAAGGAGAAAGAGAAGATTCAACATCTGAAGAGTCAGACTCATGTTCTGTATCAAGGTCGGAGGGAGGCGGAGGAAAATAACCATAAGGAGGAAGAGAAGATTCAAAATCTGAAAAGTCAGACTCAGGTTCTTTATCAAGGTAGGAGGGAGGCGGAGGAAAATAACCATAAGGAGGAAAAGCGGGGTCAGAAGAGAGATGAACAGAGGGAGGAGAAGCGGGGTCTGAAGGGAGGTGAACAGAGGGAGGAAAAGAGGGGTCAGAAGAGAGGTGAACAGGGGGGAGGAAGGGAGGTATGGACAGGAGCTGTGGCAGTAATAGGAGGTACAATAATATCATGCAGAGGCGAAGCATGAGAGGGGCCTGGAGTAACGGAGGGTAACTCAGCCAAGCGAGCATCACGGGAGAGGATACGTGAGTACAGCTCAGGTGGAGGAATATGAACCTCAGCGGTGGAACAGGAATGATAACGTCTGTTAAAGGTTTTTCTCCACTGTGTTACTGGCTTTATATATGCTCTTAGTCCATTTTCTGTCGTTACCATACATCTTTCTTTGTCACTGGTAACATTATTTATTTCAAATATCTTTCCTTGTTTGATTACATTGATAACGTTTCTCACTGTAATTCGACAGTGTCTTTTATTGAGACTGTTCCAGTGTGCCCTTCCAGCAGCTGTTTGTTGCTGTGACAATTGTTGTTGAAGCAGATGGTTTTTCTTTTGCAACAAAAATACTTGATGCTCTAGCTGTTGAATGGGTGAATCCATCATAAAAAAAACAGTTAGGAGCTGGTCACGGGCATCAAATCAAGTAGCTGAATCCATCGTAAAAAGGCAGTTACGAGCTGGTCACGGGCACCAAATCAAGTTATGTGGCCGGGGGAGTGGACGGGAACGGCACCGAATCAAGTTAGATGTGACCGGGCTTGGTCACGGTGACAAATCAAGTCTAGTGTGACAGGGTGAGAATGGGGCGGAATCTTTTATCAATGTTCATCTGTTGTTTTACTGGCGACTGCCAGAGGTGGTGATTACAGAATAGGAATTGGAACATAACCCAGGTGGTTCTTTTGGAGACTCGTAACTGTGTTTATGTTTTAGGCTGCATGATCGTCGAAAATATGGTAACATTCTTTTCTCAATTACCTGATGTAAACAAACGACACTTCCTACTGACGTTCAGGAAATAAGTTCAAGCTGGATTAAATATGAATGAACACCTTTATTAAGTGTCTGTAACCTCTGACAACTTCAAAATAGTTCATAAATACATGTGCTTCTGTGGTATACAAACCAGTCATCCCAAGAAATAACACACAGCCATCGAACTTACAAGATGGTCAAAACCCCAAAATCACTGCCTCGCACGTCTCGTGCCTAAAACCAACTCACTTAACCCCCTTCTCTCAAACCATCACTTCCGTCCTAGCTCTAAGCAATTCTACCCCAAGTTGGATGACGTCATTCCTGAACACTTTAATTAAATCACTCATAGGATTTGTGACTAGTGTTATTACACTAACTAGACACGCTCAAATACTTAGTGTTTAATCTTGCTAAGTATTCTTACCCTAACTATAATTAAGTGGCAGCATCTTAGTGTTAATCCGACGTAACAGTCCGTACTGTCACATACGCCCGGGGCCACTAAAGTGTATCCCGTAGGAGACACTTTATTCCCTAGAAAAAAATTTACTAACTCTAAAAAAAACTATTGGGATTCATGTATCCCACCATAAATCATGTCAGAAGGACTACAATAAACAATAGATGGGAATAATGGATGAAATAACACCATTAACATTTCACACTAAAAAATCGATCATGAAGGGGTAGGGACTGATGGACATAACATAAACGAGGGACACATGGGAAGAAAAAACTATGGAGGTTATGGTAACTACAAATAGTACTAATAAGTGTCCAAAAAAAAAATATATGACCAAAATAGAACAGTAACTAACATTCATTAACGAACTAACAAAACGCTTTATGGATTTATAGTCATCAATATCTCTCACACTTGTGCGAATCATAAAACATAAAATAACATGACAAGCGAGTTAACGTCGCAAGGAAAAAAAAAATTGGCAAAACAAATATGGCGGATGCACATAAAATATAGCGGATGCCCAAAATGGCTGTCACCCTACACTTCACTGAAGTGGGTGATGAAAAAAAAAAAACATATGAATGGAGGAAATGGAAATAAAACCACAAAACTTGGTGGCAAAGTATGGGCAAAATGGGTAAGTCTCATTAAAAAAAATGACTTTGCCGGTGTAACAATAACCGGAAACAATGAATGGAATGGAAACATGGTAATCAATGGACAATGGTATAGAATATATATAAATGGGCAAATAGTTAAATCACATATATGAGTGTCGGTGTAACAATAACCGAAAATTCAAACAATCATAATGCAATATGGTGTCATCATCATAATGAATCGTGAATGATGCCAACATTAGTGGCGGGTGAAGATGTACATTAGTTAATCACTTTTATTTAGTACAACAGAACGATGTAAACCTTAAAAAAATCTGGGTAAAATCTTACGTCAGAAACATGGCAACAGAAAAAACACACAAAAAAAACAAAAACAAAATCATAGGGGTATACAGGATTGTCAAATATTACATCAGTCAAAATAATGTGACATAATGACGTTAACGCGTGTAAAAAAGTAAATACATCAACTAAAATATATCAGGACTACACAGTTCTTCCGAGTTGTTGGATCTCCATCAGCAGTGGTCGAAAGGATGTCGTGAGGGAAATGTTCATGTACTGGCAGATTCGGCAATGTCTTTCTTGCGGACGAAAATGTAACAGCTCTCCATAAATAACGGCTGTTAGACTTTCCTATCTGAACTGGAAATGTGCGTAAAGTGTGTAACCCAGATATTCAAGGATGCGTAACGATTGGTCTTCACGGTAGCATCAGGATCAAGCAATTCAGCAGGAGGGTATTGTGTAGGAGACCTGCATCGGAAGACACGAGAAGCAGGGTCGACTTCATGCTAAAAATAATAGCAGGGCAGGAAATGTCAACCTGACCGGAGACGGCATCTGGAGGTAAGTGCAGTTCAATTTGTAAACATCTTTGCAAAAATGTTCATTGCTTCCAATCTTTCAATGGCTTACAATAACAGGCGAGGATCATACTGTGTAGGTTGGGATGAAGGAACAATGGCATGACGGGAAGGATGGAGTGGAGGCTGTGGAACGGCAGAAGGATAACGGAGGGGAATACGTAATCTACGGGACGGAGGTGTGACAGGGGGAGGGAGAGGCGGAGGAGAGGGACAACGGTAAGGAGAATGAACAGAACCACGGGAGCGACGAAAACGGGTTCGTACATGGGCGGCCCGCTGGTGAAAAGGCTTAGGAAAGGGAACAGAATCGTAAATGAATTTTGGATGACGACGTCTAAAGAGAAAACGAGCTGAGGGAAGAGGAACATCAGGTCCAATATCAAAAGAATAATAATCGGGGGAAGAGTCAAGATCACTAATCTCCTTTTTCGGCCAATAAAATCTACGGCCTTCGTCGTCCGTTATATGCTGGAGCTCATCCGACCTGTATCCAATTTCGTCGGGGCCCATAACTCTATCCTCCCCACTTGACGAATCGAATTCTGATTCTATGTCAAGCTGGTACTTTTCTTGTACTGTATCAAGGTCGGAGGGAGGCGGAGGAAAATAACCATAAGGAGAAAGAGAAGGTTCAACATCTGAAGAGTCAGTCTCATGTTCTGTATCAAGGTCGGAGGGCGGCGGAGGAAAATAACCATAAGGAGAAAGAGAAGATTCAACATCTGAAGAGTCAGACTCATGTTCTGTATCAAGGTCGGAGGGAGGCGGAGGAAAATAACCATAAGGAGGAAGAGAAGATTCAAAATCTGAAAAGTCAGACTCAGGTTCTTTATCAAGGTAGGAGGGAGGCGGAGGAAAATAACCATAAGGAGGAAAAGCGGGGTCAGAAGAGAGATGAACAGAGGGAGGAGAAGCGGGGTCTGAAGGGAGGTGAACAGAGGGAGGAAAAGAGGGGTCAGAAGAGAGGTGAACAGGGGGAGGAAGGGAGGTATGGACAGGAGCTGTGGCAGTAATAGGAGGTACAATAATATCATGCAGAGGCGAAGCATGAGAGGGGCCTGGAGTAACGGAGGGTAACTCAGCCAAGCGAGCATCACGGGAGAGGATACGTGAGTACAGCTCAGGTGGAGGAATATGAACCTCAGCGGTGGAACAGGAATGATAACGTCTGTTAAAGGTTTTT
Source organism: Oreohelix idahoensis (assembly GCA_024509875.1). Taxonomy (NCBI): domain Eukaryota; kingdom Metazoa; phylum Mollusca; class Gastropoda; order Stylommatophora; family Oreohelicidae; genus Oreohelix; species Oreohelix idahoensis. The sequence goes on from JAMPIV010003321.1 coordinate 270,699, forward strand.
CTCCACTGTGTTACTGGCTTTATATATGCTCTTAGTCCATTTTCTGTCGTTACCATACATCTTTCTTTGTCACTGGTAACATTATTTATTTCAAATATCTTTCCTTGTTTGATTACATTGATAACGTTTCTCACTGTAATTCGACAGTGTCTTTTATTGAGACTGTTCCAGTGTGCCCTTCCAGCAGCTGTTTGTTGCTGTGACAATTGTTGTTGAAGCAGATGGTTTTTCTTTTGCAACAAAAATACTTGATGCTCTAGCTGTTGAATGGGTGAATCCATCATAAAAAAACAGTTAGGAGCTGGTCACGGGCATCAAATCAAGTAGCTGAATCCATCGTAAAAAGGCAGTTACGAGCTGGTCACGGGCACCAAATCAAGTTATGTGGCCGGGGGAGTGGACGGGAACGGCACCGAATCAAGTTAGATGTGACCGGGCTTGGTCACGGTGACAAATCAAGTCTAGTGTGACAGGGTGAGAATGGCGCGGAATCTTTTATCAATGTTCATCTGTTGTTTTACTGGCGACTGCCAGAGGTGGTGATTACAGAATAGGAATTGGAACATAACCCAGGTGGTTCTTTTGGAGACTCGTAACTGTGTTTATGTTTTAGGCTGCATGATCGTCGAAAATATGGTAACATTCTTTTCTCAATTACCTGATGTAAACAAACGACACTTCCTACTGACGTTCAGGAAATAAGTTCAAGCTGGATTAAATATGAATGAACACCTTTATTAAGTGTCTGTAACCTCTGACAACTTCAAAATAGTTCATAAATACATGTGCTTCTGTGGTATACAAACCAGTCATCCCAAGAAATAACACACAGCCATCGAACTTACAAGATGGTCAAAACCCCAAAATCACTGCCTCGCACGTCTCGTGCCTAAAACCAACTCACTTAACCCCCTTCTCTCAAACCATCACTTCCGTCCTAGCTCTAAGCAATTCTACCCCAAGTTGGATGACGTCATTCCTGAACACTTTAATTAAATCACTCATAGGATTTGTGACTAGTGTTATTACACTAACTAGACACGCTCAAATACTTAGTGTTTAATCTTGCTAAGTATTCTTACCCTAACTATAATTAAGTGGCAGCACCTTAGTGTTAATCCGACGTAACAGTCCGTACTGTCACAACTCTAGAGGCAGATTCGTGTAGGAAATGCATGTATAAACAAGTGTGTTTTTGTAAAAAACGCAAGTAGAGACAGACGGACCAACAGACAATAATACATACTTGACTGAGGTATGACTGAATTGACTTTTGGTAGGAGGTTTGAAATTTGAAAAGGGGGAAAGGCGGTGATTGGCCACAGATAAACATATTATCGGCGCTCAGACGCGCATTTTGCCATTCATCATAAATTGTCCAGTAGTAGACACAGTAATTCTTCAGTGGTGTGATTCCCAGAAGCTAACTGCAATATTTAGAGGGACGCCATACTAGAGCCAGCAGCTCAGCTGAGTTTTGCTAGCATATAACTGTGTTCTCTATTCATAATTCTGGTAAGACTGAAAGTATTTCTTTGTATATTTTAATATTGTTTAATGTTTCGAGTGATTTGATACTGCCATATCAAAATCTATCCCTTACAACAAGTAAGGATTCGCTCTAGATCCCCAGCCCCAGTTCAGGGTCTAGAGACAAACAAAATACATAAACGCCAGCAAGGATTATGAAGGGCGGATCAAGTGTTGAGATCAGTGGAACATATCACCTATCCTATTCAATGGCAGGAAGCTAATGAACCTATTTCAGAATATGTAGTCTTGGGGAACTTATACTATGTGAAACCAACTTGGTAAGATGTGCTGTATGGTCAGAGAGATCTGACCCCGTCTATGTGGTGTTGTTGTGTAGTGTTGAGTGTAGAAGTGGCTCAGGAGGTAGAGTTCTGACACATGACCCAATACTTTTATTTCAGAACTGTGAGTTTTTTATTTGGCACCAAAGTGGTGTCAAATGCTGTGTTGTAAAATACAAGTGAGGACTCGTGCAGTATAGTATTTTGGCAGAGCAGCCTTATATTGCCCCAAGCACGGAGAGGTGGGGCCACCAGATTCCAGCACCAGAACTACTCAGTCAAAGATACGTGAGCGTCTGGCCTGCTGGACATTCACCAACTTAGTTTCTAACTACACACCAACTATATTCCCATCAACTAGAACATACCATGTTGGGAAATAAACTTGTATTCCTCCCATCAGTAAATGGACAATGTTTGGTAGTCATAGACTGGGAGTGATGAAGCCACCCCAACAGCACATCCATTAATCGTTCTCCCAGATAAATTACAAATATAAACAGTAGTAATATTAACTAGTCTTGTAAAATACATATGTACACACCTTTCATTTATTATGCCATATATTCATGCATTTCATTCATAATTTCAAAATCTTTCATATGTTCTGACCAAAATAAAACCTTGGTTCAGAACAAATAAACTTAAAGAAAATTTAATATCAAAATTTTAAACAGCTTGAGTTAGTTCAGTGTGTTCTAAATTTTATTAATATTATTAGACTTATTAAATATCTGTGTGTGTGTATGTATCTACCACAACACATTACATATCAGTACCCTAGATTTTTAACGTAGCCACATTCATTAGTAAAAAAAAGATATGTGTGAGGTCGTAAGTGGTAGCAAGAAGGGCCTTCTGTAAATTCACAGCTACATTTATCTCAGGAGCCTTCACAGCTGACCTCATGCATCACACTAGGTAATATCACAACCATACAGTACCATCAAATCCACTACATATATTGGGGTCTTGTCCAGGGATAATTAGCTTAACAGTAATATTAGGATCTCCTGGTGGGAGAATTAAAATTAGGGGAACAAATTGTAAAAATTAAAAGTGTCCCTTAAAATTAAAAGTGAAATTAAAAGTTGGTGAATCTTCACAGCCAGTGGTAATTAATTAGTTAACTGGCTAATTAGAATTACTTTAGACTATAGTAATTAGAATTACTTTAGTGGTTGGAAATTTTATCTTGCTCATTGCTAAATTGTCTAAAAAGTATGGCGGAGCTGGCAAAGTTCAGATCAGCTGCTGTGCTAACGGCAAAGGATATGGGAATGGATGGTCAGGTTTTAATTCAATATGTAACGGCTGAATGTGATAAGTATATTGAACGGGAAGAAAGAAGATTAGAAAAAGAGGCTGAAAGAAAATTAGAGTCTGAAAGATTAGCTGAAGAGAAGAGGCTACAAATTGAGGCTGAGACTAAGAGGCTGCAGATTGAGGCTGACAAAGAGGCTAAAGCATTAGAGGCAGAAGAAAAACGACAGCAAAGGGAAGCAGAAGAAAAAAGATTGACTGCCGAAAGGGAAGCAGAAGAAAAAAGATTGACTGCCGAAAGGGAGGCAGAAGATAAAAAGGCCGAAAGGGAGGCAGAAGATAGAAGGTTGCAAAGGGAGCACGAATTACGACTAAGGGAGCTGGAGCTACAAGGCCAGGCTCCTGAAAATGGTGCCAGCCCTTTTGCCTCAGATGCTACGCCCAGTCTGGGAGCCTCAACATCAGCTATGGGGTTTCATTTAGACCATTTTGTTGAAAAAGACGATGACATCGAGGGGTACCTCGGACGTTTTGAGTTATTAGCTACTACATATGGGTTAGAGAGAGAGAGGTGGAGTTTAAAGTTATCACAGGGACTGAGAGGTACTTCTTATGAAGTCTTCGCAAAAATGAACAGAGAAGACCAAGACAATTATGACATGTTAAAGCAGGCTTTGTTATTAAGGTACGAAAAAAATGGTGAATTTTATCGTAAGAAATTTAGAAATGCCAAACTGTTGTCTGGGGAGACATACCACCAATTCTCTGCCAGACTGGAAACCTATTTGGAGAAATGGACGGCTCTGGGGAAGACCCAAGATCTTAAGGAGATGATCATGATAGAGCAATTGAGAGAGTCCATGGCTCCAGACATGAGAAAATTTCTCATGGAACAAGGTGCAGAGAAGTTGGGGGAGGTTTTAAATGTCGCTGAGAGGTATCAGGCAGCCCAGGCAGAGGTAAGTGGCTCTAAAAAGAAGCACATAGAAACTTTTAAAGCTCCACAGCCATTTAATAAATTTGAAAATAGAGAACAGGGTAATAAGGGCAGGACAAACTTTGAACGGCCAAGAAATGACTATCGAGACAGAAACTCACAGTTCAATGACCAAAAATCCAATGAAAGAAAACCGTTTAACCAAGGAAAAAGATGGTGTAAATGGTGCAAGAAAGATAACCATAACACCGAATTTTGTAGAAGGAAACCTTCAAACATTGCTGCAATGAAGTCGGGGACTCAAAGATTAAAGGTTAATCCTAATGGACAGCAGGAACCTTATCACCCCCCAGTTTGTGAGGATGTTATTTGTAATGGGGTCACCATAAGGTGCCTTTATGATACAGGTTTGGATTATGATTCAGTTGTGAAGTCTAGCCTAGTGGACCCAAGTCAGTATACCACAGAAACAGTGGAAATACAAGGGGCGACTAAGGACATACCACTCATGACACTTCCCATCGCAAGGATAACGGTGAAAACTCGCTATGTGGAAGGAGAAATCAGAGCAGCAGTGATAGATGAACCAATCTACCCTCTGATATTGGGGTGTAGATACGTCTTCTTGGGGAATCCCGAGAGACCTGTGATCATGGCGACAGTGCAGACCAGGTCACAGAAGAAGGAGGAAGAAGGTGAACCTATAAATGCTCATCCAGAGGAGATGAGGAAGGCGCAGGCTGAGGATAGGACACTCAAGCCATGTTTTAAAAAATTGCCCAAATGCCACACACCTCCGAGCAAGGGGGAATATTTTATGAAGAACAAACTATTATACAGGAAGGCCGGAACTGGAACAAATGGTCACAACCAGCTGGTTCTTCCCACTTCATATAGGGATAAAGTGATGGAACTCGGGCATGCGATTCCCTTCAGTGGTCACATGGGGATCAGCGCCACAGGACAGCGTATAGCTTGTCATTACTTCTGGCCAGGGATAACGGAGGATATAAAAAGATATGTCAAATCCTGTCCAGAATGTCAAAGGGTAGCTCCAAAGCACTGGACTGCTCCTGCAACTCTAGGGGAAATGCCCATAGTGGGAACACCTTTTGAGAGGGTTGCAGTGGATATTGTGGGACCTCTCACTCGGACCAAGAGGAGGAACAGTTACATCCTTACTCTGGTGGACACTTGTTCTATGTGGGGAGAGGCGGTAGCCCTGCCATCAATTGATTCAAAACATGTAGCAGAGGCACTACTTACAATATTCACCCGATTAGGATTCCCGCATCAAATCTTGACTGATAATGGCTCTCAGTTCAAGGGGAAACTAACGGAAGAAGTTTTTAAGCTATTTCAAGCCAGACACTTTCATTGTAGTCCGTACCATCCGCAAGGGAACGGCCAGGTAGAGAGGTTCAATGGGACTCTCATTTCTATCCTGAGAAAGCTGGCACACGAAAAACCGGATCTGTGGGATCAATTCCTGCCCGCCGCATTGTTTGCGTATCGGGAGGTACCACATAGTTCAACCGGGATGGCTCCCGCAACTCTGCTATTTGGGAGGCCAATAAAAGGTCCATTAGAAGCGCTATTAAGGACCTGGACAGATGAGAAGGCGGAAGAGACTGTTACCTCATCTTATCAATACGTGAACGAACTGACCACTCGTCTGAAAGCTGGATGGAAACTGGCAAATGATAATTTGAAACAAGCCAGGAAGAAACATGCAGCATATTTTAATAGGAAGGCAAAGGACAGAGAACTAGCTGTGGGAGAGAAGGTGCTTCTTCTACTACCCGGCAGCCAGAATAAATTACAAATTGGATGGCAAGGTCCATATACGGTTCTAGAGAAGGTGTCTAGAACAAACTATAAAATTGACAAAAAGGGGAAGGAGAAAGTTTATCATGTAAACCTGTTAAAGAAGTATCTGGACAGACCACTCCAGGAAAGCACCCCCTTACTGACCTTGGCTATCGCAACTCAAATGCAAAAGGAACCACTCACCTCACATGAATACCCATTACATCCTTGTGAAACAGCAGCACAGGTAAAAGTCAGTAAGCACCTGACTAAAAATCAGAGGGAGAGAGTTCAACAGGTTCTGGAGGAACATACAGATGTATTAACAGATAAACCAGGCCATACAAATTTGCTACAGTATGACATGAAACTGGTAGACTCAAACCCAATCTGTATGAGAGCCTATTCTATTCCGTTCGCGAAGGAGAAGGCATTGAAGGAAGAAATAGATTATTTGTTGAAGGAGGGGATTATTTCACACAGTGAATCATCTTTTAGCTCCAGTGTCGTTTTGTTGAGAAAACCGTCTGGGGAACACCGACTGTGCATAGATTACAGGAAACTGAATGCTGTCACAGAAGGACAAGTGGATCCATTACCAGACACAAAACAGTTATTTGCCAGATTAAACAAGGCAAAATACTTTTCAAAGGTGGATCTTAGTAAAGGCTATTACCAGATTCCAGTGAAGCCTGAAGTGAGACCTTATTTAGCATTTAGCACATCGGAAGGACATTATGAATTCAACATGCTACCATTCGGACTGAAAAATGCTCCGAGTGTATTTTCAAGGATGATGCGCAAATTGTTGGATCCCCTGAATAACCCATGTATCACGAATTTCATGGATGATATTCTCGTCGCCACAGAGACATTTGAAGAACACATTGACGCTCTAAAAATGTTATTTAATAGGCTTAGGGAGGCGAACTTAACTGCTAGGCCAACAAAATGTTGTATTGGATGCAAAGAGTTGGAATTCTTGGGACACACTGTATATCAGGGTAACATGACCCCTGATCCCAAGAACTTGGAAAAACTGCAGAGAGCACCTAGACCACAAACAAAAAAGGACGTGCGATCATTCGTGTCGTTATGCGGATTTTATCAAAAATACATCAAAGATTTTAACTCTATTTGTGCTCCTCTGACTGATCTGACTCGCAAGGGACTTCCAGATAAAATTATTTGGACTGCGCAAAGTGAATTAGCGTTCCAAGACTTAAAGGAAAAACTCACTAGCAAGCCTATTCTCAAACTGCCTGATTTGACACAGGACTTTGTCGTAAGAACAGATGCAAGTAATGTAGGACTCGGGGCGGCTTTGTTGCAAAGATCATCTTCACCTGATGGGGAACTGAACCCAGTCGCTTATGCAAGCCGCAAATTGAATAAGGCGGAACAAGGATATTCCACAAGCGAAAAAGAATGTTTAGCGTTAATCTGGGCAATAAAGAAGTTTCAAATCTATCTGTATGGTAGGACTTTTGTGGTCCAGACGGATCATCAGCCCCTCGTATTCTTATCTCAGGCTAAGCATGAAAACGCAAGATTGCTGAGGTGGTCTTTATTGCTTCAACCTTATCAGTTTAGTATCCAATATATCCCAGGCAAATTGAATGTCGGTGCAGATTTCCTCAGTCGGCACCCCTGTGATCAAAATTAGAGTAGTGGCAGGCGTGAGGAGTAATTTTATCTATGTGTATCACTGGTTTTGGAACTTGCCGTAGGCATGTTTTCAAGTGGGGAGATGTGTGATAAAATTAACCGTGATACAACGTTAAAATATCTCCAAAGATAAAATGTAGGGATAAAAATAATGCGTAAGCTACTAGAAGACATGATCGCCCATGCCGCGGGTCACTACCCGCCATGGAAACTAACTTGTTAGACGTGAAGGCAAAACGTTTACCCTTGTAGACGGGATGAGAACGGAGATCAAAAAGAAAAATATGACTGAACACGTGCTTGAAACTAGCAAGGCTAAAAAGACGCAATTGGTGGGGAAAGGAAAAAAATTCACGTCCCCAAGTTGACACAAGGTAAAGAAATGGACAAAAGGGACCTTAGCTATTATACGCAACAGTCATTTCTTGGACGCTTTTACGATACTTAGTCCTTTTATTTGAATTCAGCGGCAAACGCATTACAGAAGATGCTCGAACATATTTCAAAAAAAAAAAAAACAACTAACCTTGAAAAGTAACTTTTTCTTAATAATAATGTTAGGAATATAAAACCTAGCTGGCCTGATGGCCCATCTTGAGCAGAGAAATAATATGCTTTCATTTATACAGACGGATAGATAATAATGAAGATATTGACAAAAGACTGTGTTGTTCATATCAGCGAGCGACTGCATTGAAACAAAAAAATGTCACTAATTTTCAAAAAATTGCGGCCTTGAGACTCAAGTGCTAAAATCTAGATGAATGAAAGAGAGGGGGAATTAGTGGAAAGTTGTGGCTAAAAATAACTCTAGAGGCAGATTCGTGTAGGAAATGCATGTATAAACAAGTGTGTTTTTGTAAAAAACGCAAGTAGAGACAGACGGACCAACAGACAATAATACATACTTGACTGAGGTATGACTGAATTGACTTTTGGTAGGAGGTTTGAAATTTGAAAAGGGGGAAAGGCGGTGATTGGCCACAGATAAACATATTATCGGCGCTCAGACGCGCATTTTTGCCATTCATCATAAATTGTCCAGTAGTAGACACAGTAATTCTTCAGTGGTGTAATTCCCAGAAGCTAATTGCAATATTTAGAGGGACGCCATACTAGAGCCAGCAGCTCAGCTGAGTTTTGCTAGCATATAACTGTGTTCTCTATTCATAATTCTGGTAAGACTGAAAGTATTTCTTTGTATATTTTAATATTGTTTAATGTTTCGAGTGATTTGATACTGCCATATCAAAATCTATCCCTTACAACAAGTAAGGATTCGCTCTAGATCCCCAGCCCCAGTTCAGGGTCTAGAGACAAACAAAATACATAAACGCCAGCAAGGATTATGAAGGGCGGATCAAGTGTTGAGATCAGTGGAACATATCACCTATCCTATTCAATGGCAGGAAGCTAATGAACATATTTCAGAATATGTAGTCTTGGGGAACTTATACTATGTGAAACCAACTTGGTAAGATGTGCTGTATGGTCAGAGAGATCTGACCCCGTCTATGTGGTGTTGTTGTGTAGTGTTGAGTGTAGAAGTGGCTCAGGAGGTAGAGTTCTGACACATGACCCAATACTTTTATTTCAGAACTGTGAGTTTTTTATTTGGCACCAAAGTGGTGTCAAATGCTGTGTTGTAAAATACAAGTGTGAGGACCCGTGCAGTCTAGTATTTTGGCAGAGCAGCCTTATATTGCCCCCAAGCACGGAGAGGTGGGGCCACCAGATTCCAGCACCAGAACTACTCAGTCAAAGATACGTGAGCGTCTGGCCTGCTGGACATTCACCAACTTATTTTCTAACTAACACACCAACTATATTCCCATCAACTAGAACATACCATGTTGGGAAATAAACTTGTATTCCTCCCATCAGTAAATGGACAATGTTTGGTAGTCATAGACTGGGAGTGATGAAGCCACCCCAACAGCACATCCATTAATCGTTCTCCCAGATAAATTACAAATATAAACAGTAGTAATATTAACTAGTCTTGTAAAATACATATGTACACACCTTTCATTTATTATGCCATATATTCATGCATTTCATTCATAATTTCAAAACCTTTCATATGTTCTGACCAAAATAAAACCTTGGTTCAGAACAAATAAACTTAAAGAAAATTTAATATCAAAATTTTAAACAGCTTGAGTTAGTTCAGTGTGTTATAAATTCTATTAATATTATTAGACTTATTAAATATCGGTGTGTGTGTGTATGTAATCTACCACAACACATTCCATATCAGTACCCTAGATTTTTAACGTAGCCACATTCATTAGTAAAAAAAGATATGTGTGAGGTCGTAAGTGGTAGCAAGAAGGGCCTTCTGTAAATTCACAGCTACATTTATCGCAGGAGCCTTCACAGCTGACCTCATGCATCACACTAGGTAATATCACAACCATACAGTACCATCACATCCACTACAGTAACTGACCAGGCATGTCATAAGTGGTGACTGAGGAAGTTTGGGTATGAGGCCAGCTACCCCATCTTGTAGAAATTTGTGCCACACAGGTCAGAACAGTTGTGGTTGCAGTTTTATTAAAATTTCCCCATTCTGTAGAAACTCCAGTCACAAAATTAAAGGAGTCATAGCAGTTGGGTGGGGAAATCCACAGATAAAAGATTATGTGAATAAACTGGGCAAATGCTACCCAGATTGGGCATCTCTGTGTCTTTTGGAATAAGCTGTGCTGTTCCCTTATGAAACTGTGTAACATAGATTTTGATATTGATTTTTTATTATAGATGATGTGTACAAAATCCATCTTGCAGGGTTGTACTTCTGAACACAATCTGAATATTGTTTGTCATGCTTCATCATCCTCAGCTTTCAGCTCCCCAAGGAGTCAAGGCCTTCAACAAACTTATACCAAGTCTTCATGTCCTGTGCCATCTGCTCAAGGTCTTTCCATGTCTTCTTCATCCTCCTCTTGTCTATCTCCAGTTCTCCATCCTCCTCTTGTCTATCTCCAGTTCTCCATCCTCCTCTTGTCTATCTCCAGTTCTCCATCCTCCTCTTGTCTATCTCCAGTTCTCCATCCTCCTCTTGTCTATCTCCATCCTCCTCTTGTCTATCTCCAGTTCTCCATCCTCATCTTGTCTATCTCCAGTTCTCCATCCTCCTCTTGTCTATCTCCAGTTCTCCATCCTCATCTTGTCTATCTCCAGTTCTCCATCCTCCTCTTGTCTATCTCCAGTTCTCCATATGTTATTTGGTCTCTTCTCTCTTACCTTAGGGATTCCAGAACAAGGACTACCTTGTAATGCTATCAGCAGGTTTCCTCAGGGTGTGTCCCTCCACCATCAGCATCTTCTCTTCTCTTGTTGCGCTGGTTCTTGTCACATTTATTCTCATAATCTTTCTGTTTTACTCTGTGTATTTCAAAGTAAGATGTGTTGTTCCATTATAAAACAAAACCTCTACACCCCAAGGTAGACGAGGAGCAACTAAGTAAATAAGTAGTAGCATTGTTAAACTGACTAACACACATTTTGTGTCTGGCTATGGACAAGGTCAGATCATGAAGTATGTTGGTATACAACTATGTATGCACATACACGTTCAGTAGCTGTTGTGAAGCTGGAAACAAGGCAAGCAGATTTGACAATAGGGTCTTTATAGTTTCCTTGTTTGATCCTTATGGAGCATGGAGACTATAAGACATTGGATTATGAGATCTCCAAGTTGTTAAGAACAGTATAACAGACTATAAGACATTGAATTATGAGATCACCAAGTTGTTAAGAACAGTATAACAGACTATAAGATGTTGGATTATGAGGTCACCAAGTTGTTAAGAACAGTATAACAGACTATAAGATATTGGATTATGAGATCACCAAGTTGTTAAGAACAGTATAACAGACTATAAGATGTTGGATTATGAGATCACCAAGTTGTTAAGAACAGTATAACAGACTATAAGACATTGAATTATGAGATCTCCAAGTTGTTAAGAACAGTATAACAGACTATAAGACATTGAATTATGAGATCACCAAGTTGGTGTGAACAGTCTAACAGAGACAGTAGATTATGAGATGTCCAAATTGGTATGAACAGTATAACAAACTGTAAGACATTGGATTATGAGATCTCCAAATTGGTGTGAACAGTATAACAGACTATGAGACATTGGTTGATGAGATCTCCAAGTTGGTGTGAGTAATATAACAGACTATTAGACATTGGTTGATGAAATCTCCAAGTTGGTGTGAACAATATAACAAACTATGAGACATTGGTTGATGAAATCTCCAAGTTGTTTTGAAAATTATAGCAGACTATGAGATGTTGGATTATGAGATCTCCAAGGTGGCATGACAATTTTAAACTGCTCTTAGGTTACATATCAAGTTTTCACAGAACTTAGGATCTTCTGGTCTACTGCAAAATAGAGTGGAAAATAGGGTGAAGAAGAACAATTGTTTTGTCATCTTTTCTACTTTTAATTAAGCATTAAATGTGGCAGTTTTCAATAATGACATAAAACAATACAGGATCGTTTTAAAGTCCTGGTGCAGTTTCAATTATTCATAACTTCTGTTCTATAAGTGATAAAATCAATCTAAAAAGGGCCAGAAAGGTAATTTAATCATGTTTAATGTATAATGAGACTGATCCATTTATTTTAACAAGCTTTGTTCTACGATAACTAATGTGATTAAATGAGTTACTGAAAACCAACTGCACAGTGTGTATATAGAATGTCAAAACTGTGACTCATTTTGTATATGTAATGATGATGGAATGTTAAAGACTTCATAATTCCAAAGGCTAATGTATGCTAAATTTGAATAAATTCTTTCACTAACACCCTTTAACAGATTGATTTTATCACATATAGAACACAGGTTATGTGTATTTAAACTGTACACAGACTTTATAATCACCCTGTATTATATTTTTAGTCAGCATTTAATACAGACTTGAATTTAGATATAAAGTAAACAATATTATTATTGCTTAACAGTATTTACCCTGTTGCTAATTGTTATGTGCTTGTGTAATGTATACTGCTGTGTTAACATTTGATATGACTATAAATGTTGAAAAAAAGTTGCTTAAATTTTTGAGTTAGTTAAACCACTCCCCCCCCCCCCTTTTTTTTTAAAGCGCTTACACCAATTGTAATTATAAAATACCATTAATATTATAATTATGCATCAATATAGCCAACCTCATCATCATCATCAGGTTGTGGTCAAACTTGAGGCTCGTTTCAAATGTGCAATGACAGGAGATCCACACTTCAGTCCATTTGATTGCCCGTGAGTAATGAATATAAATTGTTGGTGAGACGTCTGGAGTAAAAAATGTTAGAGAATGACGCAAAAGAAATGCTTATTGAGAGCAAATAATGGCCAAAGCAAAACATTAAAGGCTAGATTGTACTAGAGTCTACTATTTTAATAAAATGACATGTGGAGTTTACTAAAATGTTTGAGCATATGCAACATAACAAACCTGAATTGATGTTTATGAATCATCACCATCATCCATCAGCTCCCGAAGGAACATAAGCCTTCAACAAACTTATGCCAAGTCTTCCTGTCCTGTGCCATCAACAAACTTATGTCAAGTCTTCCTGTCCTGTGCCATCAACAAACTTATGCCAAGTCTTCCTGTCCTGTGCCATCAACAAACTTATGTCAAGTCTTCCTGTCCTGTGCCATCAACAAACCTATGTCAAGTCTTCCTGTCCTGTGCCATCAACAAACTTATGTCAAGTCTTCCTGTCCTGTGCCATCAAGTCCAAGTCTTCATATGTCTTCTTCATGCCCTTCATGTCTATCTCCATTTCTCTTCTCCATGTGTTCCTTGGTCTCCATCTACCTCTCATATGCTGGGGATTTCAGAACAAGGACTGCCTTGTAATGCTATCAACTGGTTTCCTCATTATGTGTACTATCCATCTCTAGCATGAAGAAAAACATGAAAAAAGAAAAAAAAAAGTTTTATATTATGACACTTCAGATTCTCTATTATCAAATGAAACAACTTTAAAGTACTAACTGTATCAGATACTGCCATTGAGAAGTGAAGTGTTAGAAACTTCACCTATATTAGGTCTCAGCTTTATTATGTGGAATTGCTGATTCCCTTCCAGGCTGCTTTTGCCTTCCCTGTCTCAAGAACAGAGTCAGGTACCCATTTTTTACACCTGGGTACACTAAAACGTGATGCAAGCTTCTTGTCCTGCCAGGCTCAAAAAACCAGATACTGCATTAATAATTTCTGAAAGCAGACAAATTTTCCTTTGCCTTAGAAGCAAGCGCTCTAACCACTGGACAGCTCTGGAGGTTACATTTCTCAAAAACTATCTTAGATACATTTAATATATTTCTGAAAGCACTGACAAATTCCGAATAAATAAAAAACACTATTGCGTTAACTAAACCTGATAACTTCTGATTTGGACATTTTGTGCATAGTGTATTCAAATCCACATACATTTTCATTACATTTTCCATTTTAATATTTCCCCTCCACCAATCTTTGAATTAGGTCTAGCATATGTGGTAATAGTGCACTGGCTTCCTAGCTGCAGAACTTCCTGGTCTATTATTTACAAGTTGGTAGGTCAGGTCGATCCCCAGACTGAGGCCTGCCACCAGGTTTAGTTATGTAGGGCTACACAAAAAATTTTTAGGCCACAAACGGCTCCTGGGTCGACCCAGCCCCAAATGGGTACCAGAGCTACTCTGGGAAGGTTAAGGCGGCCGGCGTAAAGAATGCCTACTCAACCACTTTTTTTTTCATCGTGTGCCGCTAACTGAAAGATTAAGGGTCAAGATAAATACTTAGCTTTTTTAAACAAAATGGCCTAACACCATATTCCCAATATGCCTAAATGGGCGTGACCCCAACGACGAGTATTCAAATTCCTGATTTTTTACTTGGGTTGGAAAATATTTTAAATTTATATTTTTTTTTTGGAGGGGGAGAAAAAATTAGTCTCCCAAGAAAGGTGAGCTCTTTAGAAGATGTGTCATGTAACAGCATTATCTCAGAATGCCGAAATGCATATGACAATGTGGTATTTCCTCACATGTATTAATATAATATTTAGATCATCTAATTTCATTGCTGGCACATGAATTATTAACAGTAGTCTATCTTTCTTCTACCAGATTATCTTTTCACCTGTATCAGACAGGAGACTACACAGTGTATGCTGTCAAGGACAGAGACTTCTTGGTTCAGATTCGAACATGGCCATGTTGGGCTGTCACCTGTATCTGTGGTATTGTGGTGAAAGAGAAAAATGACATCATCAAGTATGTCTCTCTTCCCCCCTCCCCCCAAAGTATGTTTTTCTTCTTTCTCTCCCTCCCTCCATTTGTTGCCTAAATTGTGTACACCTTGTATCTAGGATATCTGTGGACAGTGCTACTTTTATCCATAATCTGTCTATGCTCATGTCATGACAACCATTAAGGCAGTCATTATCTTCCCACATATTTCCTAATAACCATTAGTTAAAGACATAATACAGCACCTCCTCACCTCTTACCTGCAAACTTACCAACATTTCTTTCTAAACAATTCTAGCAAATTATGAATCAGAAAATGGTTTCCATTGTACATTTATATTCTTAAGTAAAGTTGAGTAGAACTGCTCACTATGTCCTTATATGGCAAGAAGTGGAAAGATAACTTGTCTTGTTTATTTAATCATGTATACCACTCTAAGAAGCTGTTGATTCTCAAACACATCCTAGATGTTGCACTAACAATGGAGAAAATTTAACGTCAAATTAATAAATATGTTTTTTTTTAATGTATTTACTCTTCAGTTGTGGCTTTAGCCATGGTTTCACAGGTGGGCATGGCACCAAATCTCCGTGTGTAGCAGTCAGGAGGACTGGCTCCCTTGCACTTATAAGATAACTTGAATCTCCTTGTATAGCAGTCAGAAGGACTGGCCAACCTTGCACTTATAACATGAGATAACTTAAATCTCCCTGTATAGCAGTCAGGAGGACTGGCCACCCTTGCACTTATAACATGAGATAACTTGAATCTCCTTGTATAGCAGTCAGGAGGACTGGCCACCCTTGCACTTATAACATGACTTACTTACTTACTTATTCGTTCCCCTTCTACCATGAGGTGTAGAGGTCTTATAACATGAGATAACTTGAATCTCCTTGTATAGCAGTCAGGAGGACTGGCCACCCTTGCACTTATAACATGAGATAACTTAAATCTCCCTGCATAACAGTCAGGAGGACTGGCCACCCTTGCACTTATGAGATAACTCGAATCTCCTTGTATAGCAGTCAGGAAGACTGACCACCCTTGCACTTATAACATGAGATAACTTAAATCTCCCTGTATAGCAGTCAGGAGGACTGGCCACCTGTGCACTTATGAGATAACTTGAGTCTTATTGATAATAACTGACTCAAAGTTGATTAGACTCATGATTAAACAACAGTGTACTGTATGTCATCTGTTATTGTTGTGTTGACTGAGGAAATAAATTTCACTTTATTCAAGTAACAACTTTAATAAAACAAAGTCAAAACCAGCATACAAAAGTAGAAGGTACATAATTAGAGTTCAGTTGTAGCATTGACACTAAAGTCTGTATACATATGTCCACTAGTTTATCTTTAGCTAGTCTCTTTCCTGTGTATAAATATATATGTTCACTTTGTGGGCTTAGTTTCTTAAATCTGATGTTGGTTTCTTATGTATCTTTTCTCCTACAAATCCGTATCTATTCATCTGTCTCTGTTTCTTCTATTGTTCCTGCTGGTTATGGTGACTGATATCCGTGTTCCTAACTTTGACCAATAAAGACATCATATGGTTGCTTATAAGGCCAGTGAGAAGTAAGCATTAAAGTTCTACTGACTTCTTTTTGTCCCAGTGTTGGAAAGATCACAGTTCACAATGACACTTACCGTTGATAAAATAACTTGCATCTTAATACTATGTGGTCTTGCTATTTCAATAGTACATGAATAGATCTCTCATTATTTTCAACATGGCTGCTATGAATTCTGTTCATGCCTCATGGTGAATTCTTGTGTCTCAAAAAGTTAATAAATTTGTGTCAAGTTGTCACGTGGCTGGACCACTGAATATTGCCTTTTAGGCATCTTCTTCTCTCAGTTTATAGTAGAGGAAGCTTCAATTACTTTACGTCTGTTGATTCAAATGGATTAAATGCTTAATTTAATTTTTCTCAGCATTATCTCTGAATATTACAGGAACAACCGTGCACATTCATTCATAACCGTCTACTCCCAAAGGAGCATAGGCCTTCAACAAACACATGCCAAGTCCTTCTGTCACGTGCCATTATCTCAAGTTCTTTCCACGTTCTCCTCATCATTCTCACCTATGTTTCCAGCTCTCTTCTCCATGTGCTTCTTGGTCTATTTCTGCCTCTCTTGCCCTGGGGGTTCCAGAACAAGGACTGTCTTGTAATGCTATCAACAGTTTCCTAAGTGTGTGTCCTATCCATCGCCATCGTCTTCTTCTCATCTCTTGTTCCACTGGCACTTGTCTAGTTCTTGTCATCAGTTCCACGTTGGTAACTTTGTCATACCATTTTAATCCCTCTATTCTACGCAAGCACCCATTTATGAAAGTCTGTAGCTTTTTGGTTGTTGTCTTTGTTGTTCTCCATGTCTCCGAGCCGTACAATAGGACTGACTTCACATTTGAGTTGAAGATTCTTATTTTCGTGTTGGATCCGATTTCTCTTGATCTCCATATATTTCCCAATGCATTGAAAGCTCCTCTTGCCTTTTGTATTCTTATTTTGATATCGCTGTCTGTCCCTCCAACTTTGTCTATATTACTGCCAAGATATATGTACGATTCTACATCTTGTATTGGTGTTTCTTCAAGTTAAACCCTGTTATCATTATCTGCATTTATTCTCATTATTTTTGTCTTTTCCCTGTGTATTTTCAGACCCAATTGCTGTGACCTCTCATCGAGTGTTTTCAATTTGTCCTGCATCTGATTACGGTTATGGGACAGAAGAGCCAAGTCATCAGCAAAATCCAGATCATCCAACTGCTTAGTCAGAGTCCACTGGATTCCATTTCTGTTGTGTGTTGTCGATGATCTCATAACCCAGTCTATTGCTAGTAAGAAAAGAAATGGAGACAAGAGGCATCCCTGTCGCACTCCTGTTCTTATCCCAAACGGTTCTGTAAGCTGTCCTTCGTGAAGAACTCTGCATGTCATGTCTTCATATGTTTTCTTTATTAAATTAATGATCTTCAGGGGAATTCCATTATGCACCATCAATTTCCAAAGTGATTCTCTGTCTACACTGTCAAATGCCTTTTCGTAGTCCACAAATCCGATGTATAGTGGTGAATTCCATTCCAGACTTTGTTCAACTATTATTCTCAAAGTGGCTATCTGGTCTGTACATGATCTGTTTTGCCGAAAACCTGCTTGTTCATCTCTCAGTTTCTTGTCTATGGACTCTTTTAATCTCTCAAGGATAATCCTGTTTAATACTTTTCCTGGCACTGATAGTAACATTATTCCTCTATAATTTGTGCACTCTTGTAAATTTCCCTTCTTAGGCAACTTAACCAGATATCCTTCCTTCCATTCTGCTGGTATCTCTTCCTTTTCCCAGACTTTACCAAGTAATTTATATAACATCTCTGTAGCCGTGTTGATATCTGCTTTGATGGCCTCTGCTGGAATGCCATCAGGTCCAGCCGCTTTTCCATCTCTTAAAAGCTTTATGGCTTTCTTTATTTCTTCCTTCGTTGGTCTTTCACCGTTAATTTGTAGCTCTTCTTCTGCTGGCTGGATGTCCGGCGGGTTTTGTGGAGCTGGTCTATTGAGAAGGTCCCCAAAATATTCTGTCCACCTTTTCATTTGCTCTTGTATATGCTGGTACACAACTGTTTGAATCTCCTGCGCGAATAAAAATTATGATCCACCCTATTCGGTCGCTAAAAACCTTTGCTTATATAACTTTTATCTTCCCATAATTCTATACTTCGACTCATTCTTGAACGTTCTCCATTTTTCTTGAACTTAAGACTTAAGGGACATTATTAATGGTCTTTCTATGTTAAATAAATTTTCACGCTTATTTCCCCTACACTATAAGCTGACAAAGGAGCTATTGACACCTCTACAGAGATAGTGTACATATTACTTGTTGTTGCTATCACAATAGAATATAACCTCTTGTGTACAGAGAATACCTATCCACTGCCACTAAATTTATTGATTTCTTGACTTCCTCTTTACCATCTGTATGTTAACATACTTGAAAATAGATTTTACTGAATCATTGTTGGATTCAGAGCTGTTGATGTTGGTGATTTTAATAAAAAATAGTGTCCTGTCCTATTACTATCAGGTGTGCTTGTGATACAGCATTTCTTAACTGATTGCTCAGCTATATTTTTCTGGTACCTCTTCCAATTAGCTGATACACATTTTGCAACTTCTGATGAATATTTGCATCACATATTGTAAATGTACACCCTGCAACTGTGCTGTGTTGTGTAGACATAACTTGTCAATTCAGTGCTGCATCCTAATGAAATCATGATGACATTTTAAGTGACAATTAGGAGTTCTCATGCTTATTAACTCTTACTATACGTGAGCTAAAACCGCGTTTTTACGGGCTAGTTTAGCTATTGTTACCGTCGCGCGCCAGTTGAATTGGCGAGCTGTAAAATTGGTACTAAACCCGCGCCACTTCACGGGGCTTGCCAGATAGTAAGAGTTAAAGAGGTAAGAAGAAACATAAAAAAGAGAGAATAGGAAATTTATTGATGAACTGGAAA
Source organism: Oreohelix idahoensis (assembly GCA_024509875.1). Classification (NCBI taxonomy): domain Eukaryota; kingdom Metazoa; phylum Mollusca; class Gastropoda; order Stylommatophora; family Oreohelicidae; genus Oreohelix; species Oreohelix idahoensis. The sequence goes on from JAMPIV010003321.1 coordinate 290,010, forward strand.
TAGAAACAGAGGAAATTGTAGCCAAAGGAAATATCAGAGACCTGTACAACAGCACAAAGAAGGTAACAGTGAAATACAAGCAAGTGAATGGCCTCAACAAAGACAAGAATAGAAAATTACTTAGCAATAATACATGAGCTAATGTGAAAGAACAAATAAAGAAGAAGTAAAGAAAGCTATAAAGCTTCTGAAAGATGGGAAATGGCTGGTCCAGAGGCCATCTGAGCAGACATTGGTACTGCTAAAGAGATACAATACAAAATGGCTGGTCCAGAGGTCATCAGAGCAGACACTGGCAATGCTACAGAGATACTATACTGTTGATATTTACCGTTGTGTGTAGTAAATATTGTAAGATATAATGAGACGTGGCTGGCTGTCATACATTCTCACGTTATGAAGTTTAATCACGCACTGTATACATACGATATATTTAATCGGCCATCTTAGGAGCAGGAAGTAGGAAGAAGAGCAACAGAAGAGCTAGCATAAGGGCAAGTAACTCTAGTAGGAAAAACAAAGTATCAGCATGGAAACGTATATACATCAACATCCCCCCTTCTTTATGAGTGAACAAACTCATTCATCCAAGAGGGTTTCTTGCGATCTCTTTGAGGTCTCTTAGAGCAAGATGGTAGGAGAGAATGTTCCTGTTCTTTGCCAGCTTTCCCATGACTAGAAGTTGCTGGAGTTGAAAGATCAACTTCTGGAGGATTGGAAATGTTCACTTCACTAGTGTTTTCCATGTCTGGCAAAACAACCTGTTGCTCGGGTAGAACTGGAGAGGAGACATCAATTTCCAGGTCCTCGGGATCACGTGTGAAAGGTGTTGTTTTAGGTCTTAGATGAATTCTGTTTCTGACATGTTGACCTCCATTCTCCCCTTCAACGAGATAAGATCTTTCAGAGAGCCTCTTATCAATCCTTCCAGGTTGCCAGTTTGGTTGTTCAGGGTCTTGGTAGTAGACTGGCTGGTGAGACAACTTTGCAGATCATGAGCAGTTTTATCATAATACTTCTTCACTGATCTGTCTCTCTTGCCTCTACTTTCAATAACTCTACTGTGAGATGCAACGGGTTTCACTGCAGAAGGTATCAGTGTGCGCAGTTTCCTGTTGAACAGTATTTCTGCTGGACTTTGATCAAACCCTTGTCTTGGCATATTACGAAGTTCAAGTAGTGCCTCATATGCATCTGTATTGTCCTGAACAGTCTTTCTCATCATACCCTTGATGAGTTTCACAGCAGATTCAGCTAATCCATTGGCTTTATGGTGACCTGGTGCTGATTTAACATGAAGTATTCCCCATCTAGCAGTAAATGATCTGAACTGTGCAGACGTAAACTGAGTACCTTGGTCAGATACAGTGGCGGTTCCAGGGGGTTGTCGTTGGGGGTGCTGCACTGTTCATTCATTTAAAATACTATACATAACACTCACAAATTGTGGCCACCATGTAAAATATCAACCCATACACAAATGATTAGTGTCTTATCTCATCTAAAATCTGTCAAGAAGTTCTGAAAAGTTATTTTAAAAGTTTACTGCAACTAGGAGTAATCATTGTCAGTCGAAGCAGCTTCCCTAGTCTCAAACCATGTTACACAGATATATAAACTAATAAAACGGTATTGAATCAGTTTTACAAATAACAGTTCACATGAGACAAGGGACGTTTCGGGTTTTACCCTTCGTCAGCCACAAACAGGTGACAAAGACAAGAATTACATATATTAATAGGTACTACAAAAACATACGATGATAAGAAACAATACAAAAACATACGATGATCGCTAAGTATTGTTTCTTATCATCGTATGTTTTTTGTAGTACTATTACTATATGTAATTCTTGTCTTTGTTGAGCTGTTTTCCGATGCAGCTCAAGTTAAAAAATTCAAACCAATCAGCTGGCCTCTTTGCTGTGTGTATAACAAGCATTCGCTTATAAGAGGTCAAGGTCACTTGAGCTGTCTTTCTATGCAGCACTTGCCACGATACGGTGTTCATTTTTTTTAACCCTTCCGGTGTAACCTCAATTTTTTGTATTTTTTGGTCTGTCCGGATTATGTATTATAATGTAGTAGAGACAATATGCATGCAGTCCTTTTTTTCTATCAGGGAGTGCTGCAGCTCAACAGCACATTAAAGAAAGCCGCCACTGGTCAGATACAATAACTTTGGGAACACCATAACGAGCAAAATGAGACTTCAATTTCCTGATGACTAACTGTGCTGTCATTGTAGGTAGAAAGTCTACTTCAATGAAGTTGGAAAAGTAGTCAATCAGGACTAAATAATATCGGCCTTCTATAATAAAGATGTCAGTGCCAACTTTCTCCCAGGGTGATAAACCTCTTGAGTGTTGGTTTAAAGGTTCTTTAGTATTCCTTGCCTTCGTTTCTTGACATTCTGGACAACTGTCAGCTATCTGTCGAATCTCAGCCGTCATGCCGATCCAAAACAGACAACTGGCCCGGCGCATCATGCTGTCAAATGCAAGATGAGCAGCGTGTAGCTTCTGCTTGATTTCAGGCCTCAGTGCTTTTGGGATAAGAATACGCTCTCCTTTAAGTATTATGCCTTGTTCTGTTGTCAGAGTGTCACGAATGTCAAAATAAGGCATAAGCTCAGCTGGTACATCAGACTTTCTTTTAGGCCACCCATCCAAAATGGTCAACTTCAACCTCTGAAGCACGCTGTCTTTGAGAGTTTCAGCTTTAATCTTTTCCATCATCACATCTGGTATTTCAGGTAACCTTACAGGTGCATCAGCTCCTGCATTGCTCTCTCTATCAGCTAAGGAATCCAATGTGACATTATGAATACAAACTCTGGACAGTGTGTCGGCTATAAGAAGATTGGAACCTTGTACTCATTGGAATTCAAAGTCATATCTATGGCTGCGCATCAATAAATTCTGCAGTCTTCGAGGAATTTGACTCAGAGGTTTCTTAACGATGGCTGCCAAAGGTTTATGGTCGTTGATGACTGTAACTTTCCTTCCATAAGTGTACTGGTCAAAGCGTTCCAAACCATGTACAACAGCTAAGAGTTCCTTCTCAATTTGAGCCCAGCATTGTTCAGTTTCAGTTAGAGCTCTTGAAGCAAACTCTGTTGGATGACCATTTTGTAGGAGGACAGCCCCAAGTCCATAGCTGCTACTATCAACTTGAATACACAAAGATTCATCAGGATCATAGTATGCGAGTACTGGAGTAGAAGTAATCAGTTTCTTGACTCTCTTGAAAGCTTGTTCGCATTCAGCAGACCAGATAAAGGGAGTATCCTTACGTATAAGTTCTCTAATTGGATGAAGAACTTCTGAAAGATTGTTGAGAAACTTTGCTAGATACTGTATCATGCCGCAAAATCTGCGAACCTCATGACAGTCTTTAGGAACGGGCATGTTTAGTATTGTCTCAACCTTTTTCTTGTCTGGTTCAACACCTCGAGCAGTAATAAGGTGACCCATTAAGGTAATTTCTTCTTTCTTCTCTTGAGCTTTAGCGTCATTCAGTTTAATGCCTTTCTCTTTACACCTATGTTTCAGTGCTTTAAGCTTCAGATCATGGTCTTTAATTGCTTGCTGTCTGTTTGATCCACAACCTGCAATAACTATGTCATCAGCAACATTGATGCAACCATGAAGACCCTCAACAGCTTGTGCTAGATGCCTCTGGAAGATTTCACTGCTTACATTCAACCCAAATGGTAATCTAGACCATCTGAACCTACCATAAGGTGTGATCATTGTTGTAAGTTTACTAGACTTCTCATCAAGTTTGATATGCCAGAATGCTTCCTTGATATCCAGTTTTGTGAAAATCTTGGCATTATTGAGTTCAGACAATACATCATCCAAAGTTGGTAATCTGTAATGCTCTCTCTGCAAAGCCTCATTTAGGGGTCTAGGATCAATGCATATTCTTAAAGAACCATCAGACTTTTCAACAACAGCCATTTGGTTAACCCATTCAGTCGGTTCCTCTACTGGTATTAATATACCTCTGTTCATTAGATTTTGAAGCTCTGACTTTACCTTGCTCTTAAGTGAAAATGGTATTTTCCTGCACGGCAGTGCCTTTGGACGAATATTAGGATCAATATGCAACACAGCTTCACCCAGGACACCTAGATGGTTATCAGAGTTATGATCATTATCTGAACTGTCAGTAGCCACCTTAGCAATAAATTTGTTTGTGTTGACTGTCACAAACTGTAGATCCTGCAGTGTGTTGTTGCCCAGCAAACATGTGAATTTATTTTTCACAACAGTAAACCTTATATTGTGTTTTATCCCAGTCTTAGGATTCTCTACAGTTAATAGAACTTCTCCCAGTGGAGTCATCTTAGTACCATTCCACATAACAAGCCTCTGTTTAGTGGGTAACAATTGTTCTTGCATCACAAAGCGTTGACAGATTGTATTCACATCAGCTGCTGTGTCTAGCTGAAATTTTACCATTTTTCCATTGATAATGAGTTGTGCAGATGTACAAGCTTTGCTAGACTTCACACAATTAAGAAAAACTTCAGAATCTTCCACTGACTCTGTGTGAACAGTGTGAACTTTCTTGCATTTAACTTTGAAATGGTTTCTTCCCCCACACTTTGAACAAATCTGCCTTAGTTCTCAGCTCAGTCAAGAAAGAATTAAAAGGCTCTTGAAGAGGTGTGTTCCAGAATCTGAACGTATGTAATACTTTATTGCTTCGTGAGCTACAATGGTTCTGGAGCAAATCGAGAATTTTATTAGGATTAGAGTGGTCTCCTTCCTTTGCGAGTTGATCAAAAACTTCAACAGCTTGAGGTCCAGCACAGTGTAGGATAATGGCAGCCCGAACAGAATCAGGTTTCGAAGCCACCTCTGATGCATCCATATATAATTCTAACTGTCGTCTCCATTTACGAAATGTGTCTGGTTCGACGTTATTTATGTCTAGGCAGGGTGGTAACCGAAATAAGGGCCGTTCTGCCATGACGAAATGTCTAATAATGGTATGCAAGCAATAACAAGTAATCTCACCTCAAGTCTAATGACGTCAGCACACGTGTTACAAGATATTCAGCAGAATAGTCTGAATTCTGTAGAAATAAACACTGCTGCCACCATGTTGATATTTACTGTTGTGTGTAGTAAATATTGTAAGATATAATGAGACGTGGCTGGCTGTCATACATTCTCACGTTATGAAGTTTAATCACGAAGGCAAACGCACTGTATACATACGATATATTTAATCGGCCATCTTAGGAGCAGGAAGTAGGAAGAAGAGAAACAGAAGAGCTAGCATAAGGGCAAGTAACTCTAGTAGGGAAAACAAAGTATCAGCATGGAAACGTATATACATCAACATATACAAAATGGCTGGTCCAGAGGTCATCAGAGCAGACATTGGCAATGCTACAGAGATACTATACAAAATGGCTGGTCCAGAGGTCATCAGAGCAGACATTGGCAATGCTACAGAGATACTATACAAAATGGCTGGTCCAGAGGTCATCAGAGCAGACATTGGCAATGCTACAGAGATACTATACAAAATGGCTGGTCCAGAGGTCATCAGAGCAGACATTGACAATGCTACAAAGATACTATACAAAATAGCTGGTCCAGAGGTCATCAGAGTAGAGATTGGCAATGCTACAGAGATACTATACAAAATGGCTGGTCCAGTTTTGTTATTAATTACCACAAACTGTTTTAAGATGGCTCCTATAATAATGACTTTTTTGTTAAGGCTTATAATGAGGTGAATAATTTAAAGACACCCTCTCTATAAATCTCTCAATCTCTATATTTCTGTGTGTGTGTGTGTCTGCCTGCTTATATATATATATATATATATATAATCTTTTTTTCTCTTTGAGTTTCTTGTAATGTCATTTTATTTTCAATAATGTGTATAATTTTATTAAATTGAATTTTGTGATTCCAGGGTAGGAATGCATTTACCCTGATTTTAATTCTTTAGAAAAGAAAAAATAAGCCAGATTTGTAAATACTTAATGGTTCTTTTTGAATATTTTTTTTTCAGTGTCTATGGCTGTGATAAGCCAGATCTTACCTTGTTAACAATTGGTGTTCCTTACAATCTTAGTGAAGGGACTGTTGTTAAGAGGTCACCAAATGGTCAGCATATTGGGGTAAGTGGTTTTTTTTTTTTTACCCTAAAGCATGTGTTGGTGAAAAAATAGAAACAGCCAGCATTGGTTTCAGCCTTCCATGGAGGCATTGCCTGACAAAAAAACAAAACAAACAAAAAACAAGAACTTCTGATTTGACATGGACAAGAGACATGCTTTTGATCTGAATGAGCCAGAGGAATGAACTATGTCATGGAGCGGGTTCAATTATTAAAGTTCATAGTTCATTGGAAAAAACAAAGCTAAAATCAGGTAGATAAATATTTTGCTTATTAGTGGCATTTTTCTTTAGGCATTTGTAAGGAAATCTGTGAAATAATCGCGAAATTCAGTAGGGTAGATGTTAGTTTCGGTTTCACGACCACAATTAAATTTAAATCTTGATCTGCTTTATCTTTACTGTCCTGAATATGTTAACTTTAACACTAAAATTTGTAGTAACTTGGACATTTTCCAGTAGTAAGAACAAAACAACTGTAATAATTAACGCAAAATACTACCAACGCTTGGCACAAACCCCTCTTCGTTCTGCACGCGGGACTAATACTATAACCTCTGTTGGAAAAGCCAGCGGATATAAACACACAGACAGTTTAAATTCTCGCCGCGTAGTGTATTTCTGATGTCACCCAAATTAGTTGGTTTATTTGAATAATAAAAAACGATACAGAAGGAGGGGAAAGATGGCCGACTTGTGTAAAAGTTAAAATTGACGATTGACAGTGACACAACTGAAAATCCAAACCATAATGAAACTGACCATAAAAATCATATAGTCGGGTAGCTTAGTGTCTCCTAAGGAAGAATATGTTTTAATATATAGGGTAGGCCAATTCTTAGCCAAGTTATTGAGATAATACTATATGTCTACGAACGCTAGTACGGACAGACTGTTGTTCTTGCTCGTTTATCCACAACGTTATTGGGGACGCAAGTTTAAAAAAGAGGCATTGGAGTAATTCAAATCCTATTGGGTGGTATAAGAGTATAGGAGTAAAGGGAGGAGGTAGGAAAATTTAACAAAAACGAAACATCTTTTTGTATTGGCATAACTAAAACGGACTGACCAATGGACTACGAGACGCATAGTCTGTTTGGAATTTTGTTTTTGTTTTTCAAAAACTAAATTCAAAAATTTGGTAGTCGCCTGATTTTATTGGCCAGCTCAAATAGATATTGGCCAAGGCTTAGAGCTCTCGTGGCCATTTGACAAGAAATTTTTCTATCAACAAGTACGTTGAGAGCAGATGTGAATAATTTTAAAATAAATAATAAATTCACAGTCTGGACAGGGCAGAGAAAACTGAGGCCATATCTTTTGCCAGTCAACGTTATTTGTGACATATTTCTTGAATTTGTGGTAAGAATGCTTTATGTAATAATATGCTTGATTAAAACTGCAAAAGTTAGATACTGCTATTGGGAAAAGTGAAGGACATGCCGGGAGCAAACATTATTGAGTCCTCACATTGAACTGTATTTGACTGTTGCATATTGTTATGATTTTGTATTAATATTATTGTATTAGAAGATGTTAGTAAGCCTCTGTTTTCCATGAACACTCTTCAACATGCCTAGAGCGTTTATAATTAAGAAAAGAAAATCATACAAAAGGAGATGTGGTTACTCCACGTTATTGTATTGAAGCAAACTATGTAAAAGTACAGTGGCATATCTGCCATAGGGACCTGAGGTGTGGTCACAGAAAGGTGTGAGTCATATAAATAAGGGGCTGGTGCACCTGTATTGCACACGAGGCTGACCCCATACCATCATGTGTACATAGTGATAAGAAATTGTGATCAGATGTGAAAAGGCCAGGGTGTTTTTTATTGCAGGGTTTTTTATTTCCTGTTACTATCCGGTGACAGGAAACCTGATGAGTGATTGTAAAGACACAAAGTCTCCATTCAAAAGTTTATGCTGTCAGCAGATAGCCAGAAGGAGCTTGTGTGTGCTGATCTATATATTCTCTGCAGCGACATACTGACTTGTTATCTTCATACCAAGAATCCCAGGTATGTGTCAACATCTGGGACATCTGACACTTCATACAAAATAAACTTGTTAATTCAAAGAATAAACAGAATTATATGGGGCGTGATGAAACAACAGCTCCTCCTAACAAATGACTAAACCTAGTAGCTATTAAAGTTTAGTCTGTGAATACACCTACAGGAACAATATAGTAACATTATACTTATAGGACAAAGAGTCCACACATTTTAGTTAAATAGTATATGTAAGATATATTTTCCTCATTTTAAAGACCTGTCCAAAAGGACAGGCAGATTAAATTGTACAAAGAAAAGAATTCGAATTTTAAAGAAAACTTTAACCACAGTCTTATTCATTTCCTTATAGTGAGTTAAAGTGTATTGTGTTGATGTACCATCATTCTCATTTCACCCCTAGACACTAGACACATCAGACACTAGCCACTGGAATTAAAATATACAGACCGTGTGAGATCTAGGGACGTAGCGTAAGTTCCCTGAAAATACATCATCATCATCATCTTTTATAGTCAGGGGCCTACATTTGCTTGACCTCACACGGTTGACACAGACACAGCTGTCTTTCTTGTTAGGTATAACATCTTAACCTCCCCAGCAAATTACACTTGCTACATATATTGGTAGGCTTGTCCGGGATTTGAACTTCTAGTACTACATAAATTGGGGTCCTGTTCTGGGATTTAGCAGTAACAACATTTCTATTTTACCCAGGGAATCCCCATTATTAATATTGCCCAAGATTTGGGAATTTGATGAAGTGTCAGAGCCTGGAATGATTAATTAGAGTTGTACTTATTTTAGAAATTGAGTTAGAACATTTTAGTATTTATCAGATGGCAGATTTGGCAAAGTTTCGCTCTGCTGCTGTGCAGACTGCGAGAGACATGAACATGGAGGGTCAAGTCTTGATTGACTATGTCACCTCAGAATGTGATAAGTTTATTGCTAGGGAAGAACATAGGTTAGCTGAAGAGAGGAGAATGCAGTTAGAAGATGCTAGGGAGATGAAGAAATTAGAGTTAGATAGAGAGGCTCAGAAAGAAATCAAAAGGTTGCAAATTGAGGCTGAGAAGGAGGCTAAGAGATTAGAGGCGGGAAAAAAAGACTGCAAAGGGAAGCAGAAGAAAAGAGACTGACTGCCGAGAGGGAAGCAGAAGATAAAAGATTAGAGAGGGAAGCAGAAGATAAAAGATTACAGAGGGAGCATGAGCTGCGACTGAGGGAGTTAGAGTTGCAGGGCCATGCTCCTGACTATGGTCACAGCCCCTCTACCTCTGATGCTACTGCTAGTCAGGGGGCCTCCAACTCAGCCATGGGGTTTCACTTAGATTATTTTGTTGAGAGAGACGATGATATTGAAGCATATTTAAGTAGGTACGAGGTTTTAGCTACAACTTATGGGCTAGAAAAAGAAAGATGGAGCCTGAAGTTATCCCAAGGTCTTAGGGGAACAGCTTATGAAGTGTTTTCCAAAATGAGCAGGAATGACCAAGACAATTATGACATGTTAAAGCAGGCTCTTTTGCTAAGGTATGAAAAAAACGGAGAATTTTATCGAAAAAAATTTAGAAATGCCAAGCTACTGTCGGGTGAGACCTATCACCAGTTCTCTGCACGGTTAGAGACGTACTTGGAGAAATGGACTGCTCTGGGGAAAACCCAAGATCTTAAAGAAATGATCCTTATTGAGCAATTGAGAGAGTCCATGGCTCCAGGCTTGAGAAAGTTTCTCATGGAACAAGGTGCAGAGAGGTTGGGTGAGTTACTTAATGTCGCTGAAAGGTATCAGGCCGCCCAGGCAGAAGTAGCGGGAAGTAAAAGAAAACAGGTTGACAATAATAGAACCCCTCCAGACCAAGATGCGTATTATAATACTAGAGATCAGGGTAACCGAATTAAACCCAATTTTGATAGGCCACGCAATGAGTATAGAAATAAAAACCCACAATTCAATGACAGGAAACCCTTCAGACAGGAAGGAAAATATTGTAAAATATGCAGGATGAATAATCATAATACAATTGAATGTGGTAGGAAAGTTCCTCCATATCACGCGGCATGCATGATAACAGTGGACAAGGGAAGAAAGAAGGACTTGCCTACAGAACAGCATGAACCTCATCATCCCCCCATCTGTGAAGAAATGATATGTAATGGTGCCAGAGTCAGGTGCCTTTACGATTCCGGTTTGGAATATGACTCAGTTGTGAGAGCAACCCTGGTGCACCCTGACCAGTATACCACAGAGAAAGTGGAAATACAAGGGGCACTAAAGGGAATAGGCCCCATAACACTTCCCGTAGCCAACATAAATGTTAAGACTAGGTACGTGGAAGGAGTGATTAGAGCAGCCGTGTGTGACGACCCTAACTACCCGCTGGTGTTAGGAAAGAAATATGTGTTTCTAGGAAGCCCTGTAAAACCTGTGGTAATGGCCACGCTCCAGGTCAGGTCGACCCCTAGAAAGGAGAAAACACCACCACTAAACATTCATCCAAAACAGATGAGAAAGGCCCAGGCAAAGGACAAATCATTAAAACCTTGCTTTGGCAAATTGCCAAACAGCCATGCACACCCTAAGAAAGGACAGTTCTATATGAAGGAGGGACTGCTCTACAGGAAAGCTAGAGCAGGATCCAAAAGGGAGGGACAGCTAGTGCTGCCCAAGAGTTATAGGGAACTAGCGATGGCGCAAGCACATGTTGTACCAGACGGATGACATCAGAGGAGTGGAACCACCCGTCAAAGGACATCTGTGACATATTTCTGGCCAGGAGTAGCTGAAGACATTGAAAAAATTGTTAAGGCCTGTGACCAGTGCAGCAATGTAAATTCCCCAAGTTGGGACAATAATAATCAGATGCTAGCCAAGCATACTGAAAAATTTGGGCCTAAAAATCGAAGGGAAAACAAAAATAATAAGGTAGACACAGAGGATAGGTATGCATGTATTCCGAGTGTTTTATCCAGGCTGATAAAGGAATTATGGGATCCTTTACATAACTCTGCCATCACCATTTTATAGTCTTCCCCTAAAATAGCCAGAATGGCAACTCTGCGTATGGCAACCAGAGAAAATATAAACGAAGACCAGTCACCCCCTGATCAGTTTGAAGCAGCAGTCCGGGAACTGGCAAAGATTTGCATTGAAGATAATCCGCCAAATTTGAAACCTAAACAAAAGGGTAATGTAAGAAAAGTGGGGAGTGGGCGATTGAGGAATTGGGAGAATGATCCAATCGCTTCACAATATGGCTATTAATTTAGCATTTTAAGGGCACCGGTGACAGTGGTAGTAACCGACCCTACACAGTCCACGGGGAAGTATTGTACGGACCCTGACTGGAGATTACCCACATACTATAGCAATGCAAACGGGTGAATTGATTTCTGATGCAGAAATTCATTTCCCCACCTATTACATTATTTCACCAAAATTGTCGTTAGGCGGAGAAATCAGTTGGTGAATATGGCCTCCATTTGAGTGGCACAATATAGAATCACATATGAATATTATTAAAGGATGTTTCCTAACAAAAGTCAGCTGGAGCGCAAAACAATTGGTGGCTGTGAACATTTCGGAGAAGCATAATGAATCCCTATGTTGCCTTTTTGGAATTGAGGATATTCCGAGTGTTTTATCCAGGCTGATAAAGGAATTATGGGATCCTTTACATAACTCTGCCATCACCATTTTATAGATTCTACCCTCATAACTATTGCAAACTTGAGGGAGGGCTAGAACTTCTGGACATGTCATGGGACAAACTCAGGAAAAGAAATGGTGAAGAAGCGATTTATAATCAGCATTAGATAAGCAGTAACACTTGCAGCTGTTCAGTAACATAACTAAAATAGATTCTTGGATGGCAGAGGTCTGAGGCAACTTTCGTTAGTAGTGCTTACTTTGAATTGACCCACCTGCATTAATCCATGATCAAAATAAAATTAGAAAAACGCGTAGGACTTCATTTGCGCTAAGTTATCTCACAGATTGGAACCTGCAATGGATGCATGTTTTAGGAAGGGAGGTATGTAGTGAAATCTGTGAAATAATCGTGAAATTCAGTAAGATTTTAGTCTTATAATAATAAATAAACCCGCCCGCATGTGTCTGACTATTTTCATCTTCGACGCCAGTAGTGCGCTGCCTTTTGTGCAGTGGGAATGCTTAACAAATGACCCGCCGTAAAATCTAACACGCTTTTTAGTTTCGGTTTCGAGACGTACAATTAACATTTAACATCTTGCCCGATCTGCTGCACGAAACTGATTCAAGACTTATAATTAACGATCTGCCAGAACTGTGCCGCCAAACTGCTGTCTGAATTAACGTAATATGTTAACTTTAACACTAAAATTTGTAGTAACTTGGACATTTTCCAGTAGTAAGAACAAAACAACTGTAATAATTAACGCAAAATACTACCAACGCTTGGCACAAACCCCTCTTCGTTCTGCACGCAGGACTAATACTATAACCTCTCTGTTGGAAAAGCCAGCGGATATAAACACACAGACAGTTTAAATTCTCGCCGCATAGTGTATTTATGACGTCACCCAAACTAGTTGGTTTATTTGAATAATGAAAAAATGATACAGAAGGAGGGGGAAAGATGGCCGACTTGTGTAAAAGTTATAATTGACGATTGACAGTGACAAAACTGAAAATCCAAACCATAATGAAACTGATCATAAAAATCATATAGTCGGGTAGTATAGTGTCTCCTAAGGAAGAATATGTTTTAATATATAGGGTAGGCCAATTCTTAGCCAAGTTATTGAGATAATACTATATGTCTACGAATGCTAGTACGGACAGACTGTTGTTCTTGCTCGTTTATCCACAACGTTATTGTGGACGCAAGTTTAAAAAAGAGACATTGGAGTAATTCAAATCCTATTGGGTGGTATAAGAGTATAGGAGTAAAGAGGGGAGGTAGGAAAATTTAACAAAAACGAAACATCTTTTTGTATTGGCATAATTAAGGCGGACTGACCAATGGACTACGAGATGCATAGTCTGTTTGGAATTTTGTTTTTGTTTTTCAAAAACTAAATTCAAAAATTTGGTAGTCGCCTGATTTCATTGGCCAGCTCAAATAGATATTGGCCAAGGCTTAGAGCTCTTGTGGCCATTTGACAAGAAATTTTTCTATCAACAAGTACGTTGAGAGCAGATGTGAATAATTTTAAAATAAATAATAAATTCACAGTCTGGACAGGGCAGAGAAAACTGAGGCCATATCTTTTGCCAGTCAACGTTATTTGTGACATATTTCTTGAATTTGTGGTAAGAATGCTTTATGTAATAATATGCTTGATTAAAACTGCAAAAGTTAGATACTGCTATTGGGAAAAGTGAAGGACATGCCGGGAGCAAACATTATTGAGTCCTCACATTGAACTGTATTTGACTGTTGCATATTGTTATGATTTTGTATTAATATTATTGTATTAGAAGATGTTAGTAAGCCTCTGTTTTCCATGAACACTCTTCAACATGCCTAGAGCGTTTATAATTAAGAAAAAAAAAGAAAATCATACAAAAGGAGATGAGGTTACTCCACGTTATTGTATTGAAGCTAACTATGTAAAAGTACAGTGGCGTATCTGCCATAGGGACCTGAGGTGTGGTCACAGAAAGGTGTGAGTCATATAAATAAGGGGCTGGTGCACTTGTATTGCACACGAGGCTGACCCCATACCATCATGTGTACATAGTGATAAGAAATTGTGATCAGATGTGAAAAGGCCAGGGTGTCTTTTATTGCAGGGTTTTTTATTTCCTGTTACCATCCGGTGACAGGAAACCTGATGAGTGATTGTAAAGACACAAAGTCTCCATTCAAAAGTTTATGCTGTCAGCAGATAACCAGAAGGAGCTTGTGTGTGCTGATCTATATATTCTCTGCAGCGACATACTGACTTGTTATCTTCATACCAAGAATCCCAGGTGATGTGTCAACATCTGGGACATCTGACACTTCATACAAAATAAACTTGTTAATTCAAAGAATAAACAGAATTATATGGGGTGTGATGAAACAACAGCTCCTCCTAACAAATGACTAAACCTAGTAGCTATTAAAGTTTAGTCTGTGAATACACCTACAGGAACAATATAGTAACATTATACTTATAGGACAAAAAGTCCACACATTTTAGTTAAATAGTATATGTAAGATATATTTTCCTCATTTTAAAGACCTGTCCAAAAGAGATAGCAGGACAGGCAGATTAAATTGTACAAAGAAAAGAATTCAAATTTTAAAGAAAACTTTAACCACAGTCTTATTCATTTCCTTATAGTGAGTTAAAGTGTATTGTGTTGATGTACCATCATTCTCATTTCACCCCTAGACACTAGACACATCAGACACTAGCCACTAGAATTAAAATATACAGACCTAGGGAGGTAGCGTAAGTTCCCTGAAAATACATCATCATCATCATCTTTTATAGTCAGGAGCCTACATTTGCTTGACCTCACACGGTTGACACAGAAACAGCTGTCTTTCTTGTTAGGTATAACATCTTAACCTCCCCAGCAAATTACACTTGCTACAGCATTGTTGGTTACTGTAGTTTGTTTATTTCTCTTCGTGCAAAATCTATGTCCCACCATTTCTGGATGTTTTCGAGAAAGATTTGAACACTCAATTTTATGATTGTGCGGATGGCGAGAAAAGGATAGATCTGCATAAATAACATGTAAGAAAAAAATTGCTTTTGGAAACCATACCTTGTTGTTGGTTTAAAGGGAAATGGTAGAATTGGTAATTTATAAAATTGAAAATCCCCTGGAAAATTAATAATAATACGACAGATGCACCCTCTCTCATGTCCATCTCTGCCAGTCCCACGTATGATGCCAAACTCCAACATTCTCAGCCTTGTTGATTCATCCATTGCAGTGTCATTATCTGGCAGGCGATCATTAATTGCCCTTGGTTTCTCTCCCTTATCCATGTCCAGTGTCCCCACTATGGGTACTCTCGAGGCCAGTCTGTTAGCTTTCTCATTGCCACTCTGAGTAAAGCTGTTGACAAATAAATCAATGAAAAACTGTTGGAGCTGAAGAGGCAATACTTTTGTGCATTGAACTTTAAGAGGCTTCTATATTTTCTATAGAAGGCTTCTGTGTATTTGATTTAGATGGTAAAAATTGACAAGGTTAGAAGCTTGATTCTCAATACATTTATGGAGATTCATAAGAAGTTCCATGTCTTAGAGTACTTTATTACTTTATTTCAGTTGTCTGTATCATTTTGTTGTTATATTAAATTTTTAGTGTAACAGCTAGCTTGTTTTCTTTATTTGATTTTTTTTTTTTAATTATTATTTTTTTTTTAAGTTGGACGTTGTAATAGATCTGACTTAAATCCTGTGTCTCATATCCTTGAAAATCATATTCTTGAACCTTGAAAAACCCTTTTAAAAATTTGGAAGAAATTTTATCCTGAAAATTCCAGAAAAATAAAGCCGTGTGATGCTATGAACAGGTTTCTTGAATGAGTAGTCCCATCTATCGACAATATCTACTTATCTCTTATTTCATTGGCACTTGTCATGTTATTGTTTTCAGATTCATATTAATGATCTTGTAAATACAGAAGACCAGTGGCAAAAAAATATACATACAGTATATGTCACAGTATAGTTAAACCATATAACCTTATGACATAGTCCTCCATACTTGGCTCATACCATACTGCGAGAGGCCACGTAATCAAATCACTTACAGATGCCACACACAAAGAATAACTCAACGACGCACTGACAACAATGCACTGACAATCTCCTGAACTGTAATGAACACATACAAATATGAGAACCATAGTCAACAACACAATGTACCATGTGAATACATAGCTCCAAAACAGATAGTTGTCTTACCTTCTCAAACTCAACATTACAATATGGCGTGCAGCTGGTATATGATAATAAACTATAAGCATAGGGTCAATAGACTTCTGACCAGTACCGCTAAATACATTCTCTAATTAGAATGACAAGTAAACTGTTAATATTCAAAATGCAAAGCCTATGCGCCGCAAAAAGCTCAATAGCCGTCAAGTAGATTAAATAAATCTAGTAAGTTCTTTCCTCGACAGCCAACTGACGCTGTCCTTCATCAGCAGGCTTACTGTTTACTAATATCTTTTTGCATGGATTCCAGATGCATTATCATCCATATTCAGTTCAGCACACATTTGATATCTGATGCGCACTCACTGTACAGCCCAGGTGTGCAGAGAGATGCAAAACATTCCATAACAATCTTTTTTCATGGTGCGTTTTTTCATGTGGGTAACTAAATTGAGCGCGTGTTGAACAACACTCATTTTGTTTCTAAAATAATGGCATTTGTTTGATTCTGGACTTAACTTTGTTGTTAAAAACTTTTTGCAGAGACATTTAGAATCTTGAATTTTCCCAATTTGTAATTTGGGTGAGAATGAATAAAGAATGGAGTTCATAACATTTGAAGTAACTCAGTCAATTTAGTTGCTCCAGTCTAAACTCCCTTAAATAATGATTCAGAGACGGAGTAATAGAAAGTTTTTTGTTTTTTTTATATACATACCAAGGCGAGATGTTAAAAAAAATTATCCATACATTTACAAAACATGTTGGAATAAAGCAGCTGTTCTTTAATTAGTCAATTTTCAGTCAGTTGGAGTTTGATTTTTTATTTTTTATTACCTTTTCCCTTGCCATTTTGACGCATTTCTCCGTAGCTTCATAAGCAATGCATCCAGGTAAGTGACCATGGGAGAATTAGTGCTGTCATGAGAACATGCTGCAGAAAGCGCACAACTTAGTTATGTCTATATATATATATATATATATATATATATATATATATATATATATATATATATATATATATATATATATATATATATATATATAAAACCATTGTAAATTTAGTGACAAATATTTTAAATTGCTGTAAGTCTTATATGCAACAAAGAAGGGAAGCAAAGAATAGTAATACTATAACCTACCATGCATGTCTTAAAAAAACTATTAAAGGTGGTTGGGCATGAGGCCAGTTACCCCATCCTGTTGAAATTAAGAATCATAAAAACTTCAACAAACAGCGTGGGCAGGTCTATGTAAGAAAATATTTCCATTCAGCCATCCAAGACAGAAGGATGTCCTCTGGTAAATAGGCTTATGAGGCAACACAGAGAAGACAGTTATATCAAAATAAGAATACAGAGGAGCTTTCATTGCATTTGGAAATGTGTAGAGATCAACAGAAATCTAGTCCAACCAAAAAAACTCTGAATCTTCAGCTCAAATGTCAAGTCCGTCCTGTTTTATGGATCTCAAACACAGAGAACAATAAAATCAAGTATCAAGAAGCTGCAGACTTTCACAGATGGGTGCTTGTCTAAAATAGAAAGGTTAAACTGGTTTGATAAGATCACTAATGTGGAACTGATGACTTGAACCAAACAAATGCCAAGTCCGTCCAGTTTTATAGATCTCAAACACAGAGAACAATAAAATCAAGTATCAAGAAGCTGCAGACTTTCATAGATGGGTGCTTGCCTAAAATAGAAAGATTTAACTGGTTTGATAAGATCACTAATGATAATATTTACATGGCAGTCCTTGTTCTGGAATCATCAGAGTAAGAGAGGTAGAGGGAGACTTAAGAGCACATGGAGAAGAGAACTGGAGACAGACATGAAAGGAAGGAGGAAGACACAGAAAGACTTTGAGCTGGTGGTGCTGGGGGATTACCTCTATACCTCACGGTAGAAGGGGAACAACTAAGTAAGTAAGGTGCGAGACTTGAAGAAGTTTTGGTATGAGTTTGTTGACGGCCTATGTTCCTTGTGGAGCAGAAGGGTGATGCATGAATGGATATCCCTGGTGGGCAATATCATTTTGAGCCATGTAACTGTTGTGGCAAATTTTATCCTTCACTCACCACATCAGATAAAAATTGTTTCAACCTGTTTTGATTAACAGGGAACATTCTGAAATTCCTTTGCTTGACTTTATTCAAGCATTTTTCTTGCTTATAGAGTTCAATATTCTCACAATTCAAGGAAACTCAATGGTAAAGAAATAAACGTGAAACCATGCTGTTTTTCTGTTCGACCAACTGGCCAATTTTTGGTTGAACATCTGAACTCGGCCTACATCACAGCTCTGCCTCCAAATTCATGCCATTAATCGAAATCTATATTTTGACTAGATCAAAGTATTTGAGGAAAATTTTGATTCACAAAGCCACACTGAGCCAAACATGGAAAATAAATTGAAAACGTCCAGTTTCAAAGTAAGAAGAATCCCTTAGAGTTTTCAGGACAGGCTGATAAATTAGTATACATATTCTCAGCTGAAAAATAAAAAATCTTTTTCAACATATTTTTCGGATGAATATTTTGTTCTGTATCGAGCCAGGTCTAATAATAATTCATGTTGCCACACTTAAGTTGCCAATACACCATGTCTGTTGGCAAATGTATTGCGCATCCCTGGTGCATATCATGGTAGCTGAATGGTTTATTACAAATAAGGGAGGGAAACCTGAGGCCTGTAAACAGTAAATTAATATGAAACAAATATAAAGGTATTTTATCAGGCACTCGCAGGAAATAAAGAAGTAGAACACCAGACAACAGAAAAACAACAGACATCCTGGGTAAGCCACTCATGTCTGTTGTTTTTCTGTTGTCTGGTGTTCTACTTCTTTATTTCCTGCGAGTGCCTGATAAAATACCTTTATATTTGTTTCATATTAGCTGAATGGTTGCATTCTAATAAAACAAAAGTGGATTTTCAGCATTTCTAGATGTGTCACTTGTGATGTTATTAACAACTTTTCTTAGCACCCATCATTCTATGATGTGGGTTTTTAGATCATTAGTGCACTAAGATATTAAGTAACATGACATCAAGAATGCCTCAGCTAGTGCCAGTATGTACATGTACTGTTATTTTCTTCAAGATCCTTTTGTCATCTGGCTCTGAGTTGAAGATAGAAATCTATAGCACTTTCATGAATGTGTATGTAGAGACCCCAGCATTTGACAAGAACAAGGCAAGAGGAGTATGTGGAACTAATGATGGCAAGCCAGGTAGGTTTTTAGTTCTTATTTATATTGTCTCATACATTGTCTACTGTCATGTCTGGATTATTTACCTGAAAACCTTTGAACATTGAGTCAAGGGCCAGTTGAGGGTTATTCTACATGCTTACTTCTTTATCTCTTACATGGCGACCTCTTCAACTCTTGTATCTCATCTTTCCAATTCCTTATTTTCCACTTTTTTTGTCACCGCATGTCTGGATTGAGTTTCTGCTCGATGAATCAAATTTAAAAGCTCAGAAACTGTTTAGAAGCTGCCCATTTGACTCATGTCATGAGGGCTAAACTATATTTTATCTTTAGGATACACATTTAATTTTGAAAGTTTTTATCCTATTTTTGAAAGAGTAATAACAATAGATGAATGAGTAAACTGCAAATCAAATCAGATAAGACAGTCAAAATACCATGAATGTTATGACAACTTGAATGTCAGATTTGTCAATTACTTTTTTAATCTCTTCTTGTCACCTTCTTCTCTTGTAAATAATATATCATTTATTTTATTTAAGCTTACATAAGCATCTTGAAGCTTCAAGAACTGTCTTCTTTTAGTTATAGAAAAGTCTAAAAGGATCAAGAATTTTCCACCAGCATGTGTCAAAAAGCATGAAATTTATATACAATATACATGGATATGTCACGTAAACATTGGTATTATTCAACATAATCCCCATCATCTTGTACGGCTTTATGCCAGCGCGAAACAAGTGCATGTATTCCTAGCCCGTACCAGATTTCGTCTTGATCATGTAGCCATTTCTTCGCTGCATGAATCACTCCTTCATCACCTTCAAACCTTGTCCCATGGAGTGCATCTTTAAGTGGACCAAATAGATGAAAATCAGAGGGTGCCAAATCTTTTTGTCTCAGCCCAGGTTTCATCACCTGTAACGATCTTAGCCAAAAAGTTCTCTCCATCAGCACTGAAACGCTCCAATTCAGAAGAAATTGCTTTCCTTTGCAATCGGTGGTCATTTGTGAGATTTCGAGGAACCCATCTTGCGCAAACCTTAGAAAATCCGAGAGTTTTTATAACTGCATGTGCACTACCAATGCTGACTGACAGCTGTAAGGCCAATTGTTGAGTAGTGATTCGCCTATCAGTAAGAATAATGCCCTCAGCGCATTTCAACATTTCTGCGTTGGTGGCTGTGGCAGGATGTCCACAGCGCGGTCGATCAAGCAACTCCGTATCTTCACTTCCTGATTCTTTGATTGTTTGAACCCAGCGACTGACTGTACTCCTGTCGACTGCAAAACTTCCATACACATCACATAGACGCTTGTGAATATTCACGACAGTTTCCTTCTCTGCAACGAGAAATTCTATTACAATTCGCTGTTTATAACGCAAGTTTCTAACACGCTCCATTTCAACGATTTAGGGCAGCCGTATTATTTGGCCGGTTGCAGTGCTATTTGGTGCACACAATTGGCACATGCCAAATTTGAAGTGTGAAAAATTTCATGC
Source organism: Oreohelix idahoensis (assembly GCA_024509875.1). NCBI lineage: Eukaryota > Metazoa > Mollusca > Gastropoda > Stylommatophora > Oreohelicidae > Oreohelix > Oreohelix idahoensis. The sequence goes on from JAMPIV010003321.1 coordinate 310,772, forward strand.
TTCTATCTTCATTATTAGCTGAGAAAAAGATGTGGTGCATTACTTTCTGAACGCCCCTCGTATATATACAAGGCTGGCAGTGTTATCAAGTACTGTCTGAGGTTACATGAGGCTGGCAGTGTTATCAAGTACCATATGAGGTTACACGAGGCTGGCAGAGTTATCAAGTACTGTCTGAGGTTACATGAGGCTGGCAGTGTTATCAAGTACCATATGAGGTTACACAAGGCTGGCAGTGTTATCAAGTACTGTCCAAGGTTACACAAGGCTGGCAGTGTTATCAAGTACCATATGAGGTTACACAAGGCTGGCAGTGTTATCAAGTACTGTCTGAGGTTACATGAGGCTGGCAGTGTTATCAAGTACTGTATGAGGTTACACGAGGCTGGCAGTGTTATCAAGTACTGTCTGAGGTTACACAAGGCTGGCAATGTTATCAAGTACTATATGAGGTTACACAAGGCTGGCAGTGTTATCAAGTACCGTATAAGGTTACATGAGGTTGCCAATGTTATCAAGTACCGTATGAGGTTACACGAGGCTGGCAGTGTTATCAAGTACTGTCTGAGGTTACACGAGGCTGGCAGTGTTATCAAGTACCGTATGAGGTTACACCAGGCTGGCAGAGTTATCAAGTACCATATGAGGTTACACCAGGCTGGCAGAGTTATCAAGTACCGTATGAGGTTACACCAGGCTGGCAGAGTTATCAAGTACCATATGAGGTTACACCAGGCTGGCAGTGTTATCAAGTACTGTCTGAGGTTATATGAGGCTGGCAGTGTTATCAAGTACCATCTGAGGTTACACAAGGCTGGCAGTGTTATCAAGTACCATGTGAGGTTACATTAGGCTGGCAGTGTTATCAAGTACTGTATGAGGTTACACGAGGCTGGCAGTGTTATCAAGTACCGTATGAGGTTACATGAGGCTGGCAGTGTTATCAAGTACAGTATGAGGTTACACGAGGCTGGCAGTGTTATCATGTACCATATGAGGTTACACAAGGCTGGCAGAGTTATCAAGTACCGTATGAGGTTACATGGGGCTGGCAGTGTTATCAAGTACCGTATGAGGTTACACGGGGCTGGCAGAGTTATCAAGTACCATATGAGGTTACACCAGGCTGGCAGAGTTATCAAGTACCGTAGGAGGTTACACAGGGCTGATAGAGTTATCAAGTACCGTAGGAGGTTACACAGGGCTGATAGAGTTATCAAGTACCGTAGGAGGTTACACAGGGCTGATAGAGTTATCAAGTACCGTAGGAGGTTACACAGGGCTGATAGAGTTATCAAGTACCATAGGAGGTTACACATGGCTGATAGAGTTATCAAGTACCGTAGGAGGTTACACATCGCTGATAGAGTTATCAAGTACCGTAGGAGGTTTCACAGGGCTGATAGAGTTATCAAGTACCATAGGAGGTTACACAGGGCTGATAGAGTTATCAAGTACCGTATGAGGTTACATGGGGCTGGCAGAGTTATCAAGTACCGTATGAGGTTACACCAGGCTGGCAGTGTTATCAAGTAAAACAAATTGCCACAGAATCGACCACTACAAGAGCATGTCAATGTTTCCTGACAGTGCACCAGCTACAGTGGTGGCTCCATGCTCTCTAATTAGCACAAAGGAAGATGATGATGATGATGATGGATAACCTTTATATGTATGTTTAACATGGAACATTCTGGAATTTTGTGGAAAATTTGTATGAGACAGGAAAATTCCAACATTATTTCTGGGTTTAGCTTATTTCAGGTGGTATGAAAATGTGAAATTTCATGAAGGCAACATAATCATTGGAAATGTGTGTTATTTTCTAAACACACGTGAATGCTTAATGCTTTTCTGGATATCTCATCATCAGAAAATGATTTCACTCACCCTAATGGCACTGTCAGCCCAGTATGTACTAATCCTGCAGCACGCATTCCTGTAGAATTCACAGAGTCCTGGAGGTGTGTATGTTTGTCTGTGAGGAAGGTATGGGTAATAATTTTATAGGCAGATGCATACTTAGTGGATATTATACTGCCTTTTGACACAGAAAGATGACATTGATAAGACAGCTTCAAGAATAAGTGTGTGTGTGTTTGTAGGACAAATGAAAAAATATAGAGAATATGTGACACTCAGAACAGAAGCAAAGAACAAAGTGCTAGCAGCAAAACAGAAGTCCTGGGAAGAATTTGGAGAAAAGCTAGAAAAGATGCACAAGAAAACCAGAAATTGTTCTATAAGACCCTAAAGAACATGAGGAAGGAAAAACAATGCCCTCTCAAATTTATAAAGGACAAGCAAGGCAAATTGCTTACTGCCCAGAAGGAAGTAATGGAAAGATGGAAAGAATATTTCTCAGAACTCCTGGATGGTGAGCATGGTGAAGCATCAGAAATGATAACCACTAGCACAGAAGAGAAAACCAATGATGGTGAAGATGACATAAAGATGGAAGAACTGAGGGCAGCACTAGAGAAAATCAAGAAGGGCAAAGCAGCAGGGCATGATGGTATAACACCAGAAATGGTTAAGTACATGGGAGCATCAGGCGACCTATTACTCTTAAAGGTCCTACAGGCATCATGGTGCAACAAGACCATACCAAAGGATTGGGAGATTGCCATCATAACACCAATTTTCAAAAAGGGTGACAATCGACAATGTGGAAACCATAGAGGCATATCCCTTCTCAGTGTCCCTGGTAAAATCTACTCTAGAATCCTAGAGCAGAGACTCCGACGCCTAGCTGAGCCACAATTGGATGAGGTCCAGTGCGGATTCCGAGCAAACCGAAGTACTCAAGACCTAATCTTCACACTCAGACAGCTGAGTGAAAAGGCCCTTGAGTATAAGAGTGAGATCCATCTTTGTTTCATAGATCTGGAAAAGGCGTTTGACAGGGTCCCCTGGAGCAAACTTTGGGACTGTTTGGCAAGGAAGAATATTCCAGCACCTCTGATTCATGCTATACAGAGCTTCTACAAGTCTTGCAGAAATTATGTGAGGACAGCAAACCATAAGTCAGAAGAGTTCAGGACCACCACTAGTGTAAGACAAGGTGATATCCTATCACCTTACCTCTTCATACTCCTTATGGACGATGTCATCAAGGCATGTAAGGAGAGAACAAGACAGTATTCAGTGGGGTACTGGAAGATGAGACAGGTCTATATTTCGGAGATGGCATTTGCTGATGATGTTGCCCTGATTGCTAAATCAGAGGCACATCTCCAATCCAACCTGCAAGTCTGGAAGGAAGAGCTGGAGAAGAGAGGGATGGTCATAAGCAGCTCTAAAACAAAATCTATGGTGATATCACGAGAAGAAAGAAAACATCAGATTAAGTTGGGAGAATAGGTCCTGGAGCAGGTCGACCACTTTAAATATCTCGGAGCTATTATAGACCGAAAGGGAGGCATCAAAGAAGAGTTGGCCACTCGAAAAGCAGCGGCTGGGAGACTTTTTCAGGCCATAAATCGTGGATTCCTCAGCAAGAAAGAGGTTGGTAAGAAAACGAAGATGGCTGTATACCGCTCCACCTATGTCCCAGTCTTGACATATGGATGCGAGTCGTGGGCAATGACTACAACCCACAAAAGCCAGATCCAAACCTCAGAAATGAGGTATCTGAGGAAGGTGGTTGAAGTAACAAGAAGAGACATGGTCCGCAACCAGACGATCCGTCAAGGCCTAAAATCCCATCCGCTGTAGACCCAAAAAGAACAGTCCCAACTAAGATGGTTTGGCCATGTCTGCAGAATGGGAGAAGATCGGCTACCACGAGAAGCATGGGAAACAAAGAGCCAGGGATCCAGACCTCCAGGACGACCCAGAGTCCGCTGGGAGGAAAACATTAGACAATCTTTGAAGGACCGAGGACTAGAATGGAACCAGGCCAGGAAGAAGACAGCTGATAGAATGTTCTGGCGCTCTCTCTTCCAAACCTCTACACCTCACGGTAGAAGGGGAACGACTAAGTAAGTAAGTAAGTAAGTGTTTGTATTTCATGTCTGTAGAGAAGAGTGACCAAATTTTTGTGTTTGTGAAAAAAAAAAATTTATCTTCTTTATGTGTACAGTAAAGAAAATGTGTTCATGTGTGTCAGAACAGAAAAATGATTGTGTCTGTATCTGCAGATAAAACTGAATATATGTCTGTATCTTTGTTCCTAGAGAAAAGTGAATTGTCCATGTGTGTCTGTATCTATATTCCCAGAGAAAAGTGAAAGTGTCTATGTGTGTTTGTATCTGTGTTCACAGAGAAAAGTGAAAATGTTTATTTGTATCTTTATCTGTGTTCAGAGAAAAGTTAAGGTGTCTTCATATGTGACGCAATATGAATAATGTATATAAAGTGTCATAGTCCTCTAGACTGAGGGGAGGGAGAGAGAGAGAATTTCATAATAATTTCTAAGCTCACACTGATCCATCACTACCACTTCCAGCAATAGAGAACATGTTAGCTTCACAAGCTCTGTCATATATGCTCTCACACCTACAAGTACAATACTGTGAGTGGAATAACCAAATATACAAAGTATCAATTTTTCATACAATACATCTTCTTCAAGTACTATGCCTAGTGGCGTAGGTGTCATATGGAAGGTTAATTGTTTTATTTGGCCCATCTGAGTATATAGAGTGGATGTCGACAGATACGTGAGAAGGTATAGAAATAGAGCGTTCACAGGTGATAGAATTGAGGGAAAAAGATCTGTTTCTGGAATGATTAGGTAATCTCTTCCAGCCTATCCGTACGACTGTACTTTATTCCAAGACATCTTTTATCTCCCTATCAAGAATAGATAAGTTTCTCTACACACACACAGCTGTGTGACAAACATGAAAAAAACTACGGATAAATGGGTATGGGTCTGACCAACACACAAAGGTAAGTTTCTTTGTAGTTTATTATCATTAAAACTCGACAACATCATAATATCTACAGGAAAAGATCAAAGAGTCATTTACATGCATATGAAATAAAGTAGAAAACAAAAAACGTGCACCCTCCCCAAATAGAGAAATAACCCTAAAATTATTAACCCAAAGGTTGAAGGTTAGCACTCTGTTACAGAATGAACAGTATTGGTACTCTATGAGACCTAGTAAAATTAAACAAACTTTTAGACAAATCAGATGTATGGATAGTTTTCCCTCAAACAAGAAAATACACACTCTTGCAAACAGTGGCCACTCTCACACTCTTACCTAATTGCCTGGTATGGTAGGTCTGTAATATCCCTTGGTAATAGAATTACTCCTTGAATATATTATCTATTTTCATTTAATATTCTGTCACTCCAGTTGTCGTAGATCAAAGTTGGCCCCAGTCCATCTCCCGAAATTAGTTAAATGAGGTGAACGCCTAATATAGTGTTATTACCAACAGATAAAACTCTGAGAGTTCTTGAGGTTCACTATTTAATGGAAAAATACTTCCAGTATTTAGAAACATCTGGTTGCTAAAAATTAATGTTCATATGATGATGATGGTTCTTCTATCGGCCAACTTGTGGCTGGTAAAAATTATATATATATCTCTGGGTTTTGTAAGTCCAGTTATTAAAAAACCAAATTTATTGTCCTCCAATCCTCTCTGGCGTGTGCCCGTTCACAGATGAAATTGGTGACGCACAACCAAGAAAAGGAGAAAATAAATCCAAAAAGGAACCAGAAACAAAAGAAAAACAGACCGCTGGCCGTTCTTGTGATCAGGTCTGTGAAGAATACAAGAAACATTTATATCAAAATATGCTTATCCTATATCTGTACACACAGGCGGGGACAAGACGATCTCTTCTCCACTCCGTCAGCCCTGATTAAATTTAAAAGGCTCACAGTGTTTCTTTACTCCTATCAGTTAACAAATTCCGCTGGCGGCTGAGTTCAGATGGGTCTGAGTTATGTTAGCTCGCCCGCCCCTGCTCGCCGGCGTCAGCGTTCAATGAAAATTATTATTTAATCTCTCCATACGTGCTACCTAAAAAATGATCGCCTGTCATTAAATAGTTATTAATTGTCGGCATCTGTTGGCTTTGCCGTATATGGTTAAAATAATAGACACTATAACAAATATGCACAAATGAAATATAATGTTGTATTCTATCTTACACTATCAGTTTACTGTCTATTCAGGTGGCATGATTTAACATTTTAATAGAATATTTCGTAGGAAATCGCTACACGTTACTTTATTTCACTTGTTTTACTAGCGAGAAAATCTCAGTGAAGACTAAATGTTAAAAGCTATCACTTCTAAAAAACATTTGCCCTATTATCTTTTACCAGAAAATTCAGAAATGAAATCTCCATGAAAACTAGTAACAAATCCACACAAGGAAATAGTTTAAGGCTGCGTGCCAGATAATTCCGAATTCTGACTGACACTGACAGTGGAGTTAAGAAACAACAGTATATATATCGTTAGGATTCTCTGATCTCTGAATGCATTAATTTCACGTTCTGGTGTTACCCAGAATTTCAGAAACTAAGTGTATCAAGATAAAAGGCTTTACGGTTGGTCTTCATCGAGGTGTTCGACCGTCATCAATGACTTACTGTTCCCTATCGGGTTTCTCTGTAAGAATGCCCGCTTCTGAAGATCAAAGAGCCCAGGGGTTTCTAACTTCCCCTGAGTACAAAACTTCAAAGGGTCTGGTTTTTTCTTCTCTCTCAAGCTGCTTGCCTGTCTGGAAAGTATTGTGATTGACAGATGAGCTTCGCGTGAGTGGACGAGGTAAACACAGCCTGATTTGCTTCCCTGTTATGACTGACAGGTCACGCAGTTTGTAAACATTGTGTTAGCTCGTGTTAAAACAAAGAGGCGGGACAAGAGAGTAAGCTGCAGAAATAGACAGTGAGTATTGATACATGGTTTCTAGCTAGCAAATCAGAGGGCAGCTATTAGGTGGCACTAAGCTGTCAGATTACTGTAGACTCGTTTTCCATTACACGTCACTGTAACTGTCACTTTTTCTCTTGTTGAGGTGATCACTGGCCCAAGACAGTATACATGTTGTTAGGTGTGTAGTGCGAGCGGATGATGAACTGAGTGTGGGTGCGAATGAAGGCGCGAATGTGTTTAGGCTCTTATGTATGTAGACCCTGCAACCCATACACTCACATGCTTGGACACTGCAGGCACGTTTCAAAACATTTATTGACGAGAACACACATGGTATCAACAGGAACAGTCAGTGTAAACAAGGTCATGCTGACCGGAAATTGATAGGTATACATTAGGCATTCATCAAGCTGGTAAACATTTGAATATTCGTGCATGGTCAATACAATGTTCTTCAATAAGGACAGTTCGTGGCGTCGCCCTGGAATTACTGACTAAACGCGTCAGATACCTTAATCACTTTGACACATAGGTGCAACTTGGCATTCCCCGCCAATTGCACATTATCAGGCTGTAGTATAATAGCCGAAAACACAGGCCTCGTTCTGACGTCGGCTGTGTACTTCTGATAAGCAGGTTACCATCAACCCTGCAGTAATGCTTATTGTAGACATAAATATGCCGCCAATCTGCGGCTCCCACAATATATCTTCGTCACTGGATTTCTGGATGGTATGAAGACTAATAGTCTTGAATGGCTACCTTGAGCACAACATATAAGTTCTGAAATGGAGGACCGGTGAGCTGCAGTTCACAGACTAGGCAATCTTCTAACATGTTCTGCTACCGAAAGCATAGTAATGGAAAAAGTCGGTATTACCTGTAACCGAATCCACAGAACAATATAAGAAACTCTGCGTCATTCCAACGCACAGAGATTCACTGGGGAAAACTGCCAGTGCAGTCACTTCGAAGATTCTTCCCGAAAAACACAATGGACTCTCGTCCCTTCAGAAACCAGGACACTTCCCGGCTTGCCGGAAGTCTAACTCAACTCCCGCTTAAAAAAATCTGCCCATGGGCATACGCCAGAACTGTCCACCTTTGACCCTAAAGGTCAAACACAATGAATGAATAAACAAGGGAAGACAACCCCTAATCAACCTGACATCGCAGGTAAAGACACAATTATTCTTATGATAAAAACATAAGCAAATAACTTGACAGATGACTCCGTCAAAAATGACAGCAACATATTACTACCACCCCCCTGTAAAAAAAATGAAATTTTTTTTTTTAAATATGTCCATGAGCAAGATTGCACAAGTATCACTTATGTGCTCATGAAAAAAATGAACCTAATATCAGGTACAATAGACGCATAAACAAAGCGACTGAAGAGGATACAAATCATCTCCCAACATAGGAGAAAATATCTCCTTTAAGCCAAACAAACTAAGGGGGTACCATTAAAGAAACCTAAGTTGCTGGCAATACCAATCATATATCAATCATTACTAAATACTATAATTATAGCAATATACAAATGTCATGAATTACAATGCTATATTAGCAACATATCACTGATGGATGGACAAAATGAAATTTGTTAAATTATCTAAACATCATCCAAATACATTTGTATTACAACATATTAGAATATTAAGGACAGACAAAAGTCTGAAAGTGTATCAGGAAAAACTAGGACACAAGATTTAACTGGAATCATGTGGGCATCTGGACAATATGTCCGCCATCACATTATCCGAACCACGGATAGCTCGCACCGTGAAATAGAAAGGCTGAAGAGCAATAGCATAACGAGTAGATCTCGAGCTCTTCAAATCCTTACTTTGCATAGCCGTAAGAGCTTTTTGGTCGGTTTCCATAAAGAAATGCGCGCCCAGAAGGAACCTTTGTAGCTTAAGAATGGACCAAACCATAGCCAACAATTCACGGTCTAAAACCAAGTAATTCCTTTCTGCCGCATTTAGCTTCCTAGAAATATACATTACAGGATGCAGAGTTCCTGAATATTCCTGCATTAGTGCCGCTCCAATCCCCGTGGAAGAGGCATCACTACGAAGAACAAAAGTCTTATCAATCGTTGGTAGTCTTAAGATAGGATGAGATGAGAACAAATTCTTAACCTGATCCAATGAAGATTGGCATTCCTGGGACCAACGCACCATATTAGGAGAACCTTTTTTCAATAACGATGAAAGTGGTGCCATAATGGAGGACAGATTCTCAATGAATCTTCCATAGAATTGTATCAATCCCAAGAGACTACGCACTTGCTTTTTTGTCTTCGGAACCGAGATATTTAATATCTTCGAAATGTTTTGGTCCTCTGTCTTCAACAGACCATGACCAACTCGATGACCTAGGAAGGAAATTTCACTAAACCCAACAAAAGCTTTAGAGGGTTTTGCAGTCAAACTATGCTCACGTAGAGTAGATAGCAATTCCTTTAGACCCAAATAGTGTTCTTCCCAAGTATCGCCGAAAAGACAGATGTCGTCTAAATATGCGATGACATCTGCACGATCTGATAGAATTCGTCGCATCATGCGCACGAAAGTCGCTGGGGCGTTCATAAGCCCGAAAGGCATAAAATTCCATTGAAACAGACCCCTAGGTGTCGAAAAAGCAGTGAGAGGTTTGGCGTGTTCCGTCAGTGGGACTTGCCAATAACCTTTCGACAAGTCTAGTTTAGTAAAGAATTTAGCTTTAGAAAGTCTAATAAGTAGATCATCTAATAATGGCATAGGTTCAGCATCGAACTTCGTAACTTGATTTAATTTGCGATAGTCAACGCAAAGACGTATGTTATTGTCTTTCTTTCGAACAATAACTATCGACGAAGAATAAGCTGAAGTGGATGGTTCAATTATTTGCAGTTGAATCATTTCATCCAATTCTTTCTCGACTTGTGCTTGAAAATGAATAGGTATTGGGTATGGTCTTACTCTGATCGGATTACGATCAGTAAGTATGATGTCATGTTCTATGACATCTGTGTGTCCAGGAATGTCGGTAAGGACATCCTGATATGATTGTAGCGTAGAGGATACTTGACGTTGCTCCTCAAAAGACAAGTTCGAAGAGATTGTAACGTCCCTCCACGATTCCGTTGAAGTAAGTGGAATCGCAGGAAGAGGTAAGTTAACGTCAGAAAAAATAGTTTCCTCATCCTGTATAACGGACAGGGATGAGATGTGACCATGTTGGACTGGAGAGTCGTCCGTCGCCTGGAAAATAGGCTGCAAATAGTCTGGACGTTCAATAAACTCTGTTAGCATATTTATATGGAAGGTTTTATGCCTTCCATCCACATCGACGATATAGTCGACATCGGAAATTTTGGAGACTATAGTGTATGGACCTTTCCATGAAATGAGAAGTCTATTCTCTCTTGAGGGAAGTAAGACATATGCTTTGTCTCCAGGACAAAGTTGACGTAGGCGTCTTTTCTTGTTAGCAAATCGCCTAGCTTTTTCTTTCGCAAATTCGGAAGATGAAGTTGCTAACCTGCACGATTCGATAATCTTTTCTCTAAGAGCAATGACATATTCATATGACGATTGTGTATCATCGTCAATATTATCAGAAGTTATCAAATCGTGTAACAAGGACATCGGACCGCGCGGTTGCGCACCAAAGACAAGTTCGAAAGGAGAAAACCCTGTATGCTCGTTGGGAACTTCTCTATAGGCAAAGAGGACTGCAGGTAAAACCCTGTCCCAATCTTCAGGATGATCCTCCGTTATCTTGCCAAGTAAGTTCTTTAGTGTCCTGTTAAGACGTTCTACCAATCCATTGGACATTGGATGATAAATACTACTGAGAGACCTTTTAATGTCTAGCGTAGCCATTACCTGAGACATAACGTCCGAAATTAACTGAGTGCCGTGGTCCGACAGTATTTCTCCGGGGAATCCCAGACGAGAAAATATGAGCCAAAGAGCATCAGCGATATCGACAGTTGATATGCTCTTCAGAGGAATAGCCTCTGGCCAACGCGTGCACATGTCCACGCAAGTGAGGATAAATTGGTGTCCTCTGGCTGACTTAATTTTGAACGGACCAATGATGTCTATAGCCATTTTCTGAAACGGCCGAATCGGAATATCTGCAGCCTGAATAGGAGCAGCATGTCTCGGACCTCTAGACTTGACCTCTTGACAAATTTTGCAAGATCGGCAATAAATTCGTATGTCTTTATTAACAAATGGCCAAAAGAAAGACGCAAGGACTCTAGTTTTAGTTCTGGAAAAACCCATATGTCCAGCACACTGAGAATCGTGTGCATGCTGAAGAATTAAGGCTCTCATACACTTAGGCACAAGAATTTGCGATTGCATAGACTTGTCCGAGTGTTGTACCATCCGTACCAATATACCATTCTTCATAGTAATATACGATTTGTGATTCGTATTTTGATTGGGATCCCCTTTCTTTGCAAGAAGGAAGAATTTCTTCAAAGAAAGATCCTCTACTTGACGTTTAACAAACGAGTCATGAGAAATCACCAAGTGCTCGTCTTGGCTATCAACTTCATTACTATTATCCGATGAAGTTGGGGGATTAAGAGCTTGAGCTCTTGTCACCACTGCATTGACCGTTTGAACGTTTTTTTTTCTCCCAACTAGAAATTTGTTGCGGGGTGCATTCCTTAACCCCATGAATACGACCGATTATAAGATCCGCAATAGGATTAGGAAGAAGACATGCATGGACATCTCCTGTGATGAAGGGAGTGTCAATCCTAATAATAGCAGTAGGATAACTTTCCATAGTACCACCAAATGTAACACATTTGATTGTTTTTCCAGTGGCACAGCAAGGATCTATCAGAGATTCCCTAACCCCGACGGTAGTACATCCCGAATCGAAAAGTACTGAGACTAGCCTATCATTTATTAGACCTTTATGTAAGATGAGAGATCCTCTCCCATCATGCGCAACTGTAGCAGGTAGAGCAGGAAGAGGGTGACCACAACTTAGAGTAGATACAGTCGATGAGTCGAACAATGTTAAGCATTGGGGGCATTCAGTTGCTCTCCCAAAATCGAAAGCACAACCAGTGATAGCCCTAGAGTTACCACTATCATTTACTGTATTACAGGCTCCATCAAACTCTTGTTGTGCAGAGTTTGCCTGTTGGAAAGGTCTTTTTTTGTTAAATCTAGGTCTGCCTCGATTATCATTTCCCCTGTAATTATTTCGACTATCATTTCCCCTGTAATTGTTATCATATTGCCTATTGTAATCATCATTCCGGTTTGAATCCCGGTTTCTAAATTCACCATCGTCATAATCTTGACGTCAAGAATGGTTATCTCGAAAGCTCGAATGGTTATTATTACGATAACCCTTGCGAAAGTGTCTAAGATTATTACCATTAAAATTACGAGAACTACCATCTTGTCTCCAATTCATAGACGAAGAACCATCATGTGTTGGATTACTCCGCTTCTGAGTGTAATTCTGATTACTTCCCCTAAACCAGTTTTGTTGAGCACCCTGAAATTTTTTTTTGAAATTAGGGCCATATGGTGTTGCCGAAGCAGCTGGCAACCCTTCTTTTACTTTAGAATTGCTAACTGTAGCATGGGGATGCGCAGTGGCATACTGACAACAGTATTCCTCCATATCTTTTAAGTTTTTAGGCTTACGCTCATGAAGGAATGCAAGAAAAGAATCATTAACAGATGACAAAACCTTATCTCGCAATAATAAGTCCATTAGACCTTCATATGTTTTCTCAGTCTGAGACAACTCAACCCATCGTGTAAATGTACGACGTATTTTTGTAACAAAATCATAGAAATCTACTCCATTTTCTGGCAACATTGTCCTAAAACGAAGACGATAGTCTTCTTCTTTTAGTTGGTATTTTTTTTAGCAATGCTGCTCTGACAACATCATAATTAGTCCTGTCATGTTCGTCTATTGTCATAAGAGTAGTCACTGTGTCACCTGTAAAAAATTCCATCAGTTGTTCAACATATTTTTCCTTTTTTATGTTATGCGTATCGCATAAAAGTTGGAATCTATCTAGATAATCTGCTACGTCACCCTTTAAAGGATTGAAATGGGGTAGTTTGATCCTACTTACAAACTCCTTTGTCGTACTCGAAGTTGTTTGCTGAGCACCTGTACTCGCCAATTTCAGTTTCTCTAACTCCAAAGTTGCGAGTCTTTCATCAAGTTCCATCTTCTGTTTTCTTTCCTCATGTTCCATTTTTCTAATTTCAGCCTCAGCAGCAGCTTGAAGTTTTCTCTCCTCTGCAGCAGCTTGAAGTTTTCTCTCCTCTGCAGCAGCTTGAAGTTTTCTCTCCTCTGCAGCAGCTTGAGCTTGAATTTTTTTCTCCTCTGCAGCAGCTTGAAGTTGAATTTTTTTCTCCTCTGCAGCAGCTTGAAGTTTTTTGTCTTCCATTTCCATCTGGAATTTTCTTTCATCAGCCTGAGCTTTTCTCTCCTCAGCAGCAGCTTCTCTTTGATACCTTTTCTCTTCAAGTTCTAATCTTCTATTCTCAGCATCTAGCTTCTTTAGTTCAGCATCTGCTCTCCTTTGTTCAGCTTCTGCTTTCAATTTAATTTCCTCTTTTTGTTTCTTTTCTTCTGACTTTAATGCAGTGGCGAATAGAGCAGATGAATATTCTTCCAATTCTTTACCAGACTTACCAAGAGTCAACCCTTGCTGGATGAAGAAATCCAATGTAGACATTCTGTCTAATGAGATCAGTAACCTGAAAAATTCAACAATTACCTTATCCCACTTCAATGGGAGACAAGTCTGAAATGCTAGACTTGTATACTCACTTCACTTTATTTCACTCTCTTAGTCTTAGACAAAGACCTTGTATGGTCCTCTTGTTTAAAATGTAACAAAAAATCACTTGAGTACCTGTGGAAAATAATTCCTTTATATCCCACTCACTATGGGCACAAGTCTTTTTTTTATTTTTTTTTATAAAGAACTTGAATATGTATTTCACCTTGTCTCAATCTTTGTGGATAACAAGTCTTTTATCAAAGAACTTGTATAAATATCTTAGATAATAATATTTTATTAACAATCTCTATATGAAGAGTGTACCTTATCAATAACAATAATAATACATGACCAAGTATATGTATGTAGACTGTGTATGACAATAATGTAGAACAATCATAAATACAAAGACAAAGATACAGAACAATGACCGAAAACGTTCGCGGAAGTCAAATAAACAATACAGCAAAAAGTAAAAAAAAATGTTACACAAATGTGTAATGATAACCGCGAAAAATAAACAAGACAAATGGCAACACTGTTATAAACGAAAAGGTGTAAAGAAATAAACGGAAGGAATGGGAGAAGAACAGATACAAACAAAATTAATCGAAAATCAAAGAATGGAAAAATAACGAAAACAACACTAACTGATGTCGTCACAGCTAAAAAAAAAATATAGCAACAAAAGTCGCTAGCAAATTTCAATTAAGAAAATTGCAATCCCTACAGAACGCTTACAGTAACCCTCGATTAAGTGGCATATTTACTGTAAGACCCACCAACCGAAAACCCGCAGAAAAAACACAAGAAAAATACACAAAAATAGTACAATTAACATAAATAGCAATCAATTCAATGTGTTGCAAAATAAAGCTTAGTCACACATGATATTAAAGTAACTAACTTGCTCCTTGCGAACACAGAAACAAAATGTCAAGCGCGCACTGAATGTCAAATCCACTGTAGCATAAAGTGGTATTCACGAACAAAAGTTACTATGACCTTCTCGTATCTTGCACATAGAATGTTTACAATTTCCACGTACTGTTTACAAACACTTGACCTCGAACAATGTAGTTTGAATGCTCGGGCGTAGAAAAGTCTGTTGTTGACTGAAACGTGTAAACGACCAGCGGTACCGTTTACAAAAAGGGACTCGACTTGCAGTTGTGGTCCACGTAGCAAATGCCTAGATGTTAACTTCAGTACTTGTCCTGTTGTGGTTTATGTATCATTATAACATAAATGCTAGCACTGTTTATCTGGGTCAGCAGTTGATGACCTATTTCTGTCCTGTTGTAGCCAAAACTTGCAAGTGTAGAATTAGCGATGTGTGTTACAGCTGTCCAGTGTGTAGCTTAGACCCACAGATCAGAAATGTAATGTGTACTTGTCCTTCTCACGCAAATAGCCCCATGAAATGTAAATTTCTGGACCACATTAATGTCATCAATAATGTTAATTGCTCGCTCTGTCCACAAGAAATGTATCAGAAGAGCCCACGTAACTGGTCCACCAAAAATGTAACTGTCACTTTTTCTCTTGTTGAGGTGATCACTGGCCCAAGACAGTATACATGTTGTTAGGTGTGTAGTGCGAGCGGATGATGAACTGAGTGTGGGTGCGAATGAAGGCGCGAATGTGTTTAGGCTCTTATGTATGTAGACCCTGCAACCCATACACTCACATGCAGTAGTCAAGGATGCTTGGACACTGCAGGCACGTTTCAAAACATTTATTGACGAGAACACACATGGTATCAACAGGAACAGTCAGTGTAAACAAGGTCATGCTGACCGGAAATCGATAGGTATACATTAGGCATTCATCAAGCTGGTAAACATTTGAATATTCGTGCATGGTCAATACAATGTTCTTCAATAAGGACAGTTCGTGGCGTCGCCCTGGAATTACTGACTAAACGCGTCAGATACCTTAATCACTTTGACACATAGGTGCAACTTGGCATTCCCCGCCAATTGCACATTATCAGGCTGTAGTATAATAGCCGAAAACACAGGCCTTGTTCTGACGTCGGCTGTGTACTTCTGATAAGCAGGTTACCATCAACCCTGCAGTAATGCTTATTGTAGACATAAATATGCCGCCAATCTGCGGCTCCCACAATATATCTTCGTCACTGGATTTCTGGATGGTATGGAGACTAATAGTCTTGAATGGCTACCTTGAGCACAACATATAAGTTCTGAAATGGAGGACCGGTGAGCTGCAGTTCACAGACTAGGCAATCTACTAACATGTTCTGCTACCGAAAGCATAGTAATGGAAAAAGTCGGTATTACCTGTAACCGAGTCCACAGAACAATATAAGAAACTCTGCTGTCATTCCAACGCACAGAGATTCACTGGGGAAAACTGCCAGTGCAGTCACTTCGAAGATTCTTCCCGAAAAACACAATGGACTCTCGTCCCTTCAAAAACCAGGACACTTCCCGGCTTGCCGGAAGTCTAACTCAACTCCCGCTTAAAAAAACCTGCCCATGGGCATACGCCAGAACTGTCCACCTTTGACCCTAAAGGTCAAACACAATGAATGAATAAACAAGGGAAGACAACCCCTAATCAACCTGACATCGCAGGTAAAGACACAATTATTATTATGATAAAACATAAGCAAATAACTTGACAGATGACTCCGTCAAAAATGACAGCAACAGTCACCGTAGGAGATCATATCTCTCCACAACTTCCTGTCCCCAGTACAATTTATCAATTCTGGTGTTGACTTCTTTCCATGCCACGATGTCAAACTGTCCAGTATTTGGTCTCTTTGTCTTCCCTATCTCTTTTTTCCTTCAATCTTACCTGTTGTTACGATATATTGCACCTTTCCTCTTCTCATAATATGCCAAAAAAAATTAGATTTCTTCTTTCTAATTTGTGAAATAAGTTTCCTTTTTGCATTGACCTCTTTCAGGACATCCTCATTACTCTTTTTGACTGCGTCTGGTATTTTTAACATTCTTCTGTAAAACCACGTTTCTGTGGCCTCTAGTGCCTTCCCGACTTGTTTACTAATTGTGCATGACTCATTCCCATATGTCAGGATTGGTTCTGTATAACATTGAAGAACTCCATTGTCAAAGAAGAATACATCATGTCTAAATACAAAGAAGAAACAAAATATAACACCTGAAGGTTAAGGTTTCAATCAGTCATAGTGACTAGCCTACTAAATACCTTGGACAATGATATGTCCTTAAACTGACCAAAAAGCTATGGGAAAATATAAGGTGCCACATAGGGCAACACTGTCTAGAAGCAAAAACACTGAGCTTACTGCTGAACAGCCAACAGCCATAGGTCACGCAAAATAGCCATTATCATCCTCCCTCAGAAAAAAACATGTCTGACTGGGACAATCTCTGGTCTTGTCCCTGCTATCTGTCAAGACTCGATTCACAGACCTAATTTGCACCACCAATAATCAAGCAGCTTTTTTTATCATGGGTTCTTAATTTTCCTAAATTATCTGACAATTCTGATTTATTGGACATCACAGTCAAGTAGAGATATGACAAGTAAGATTTTGTGTGATGTAATATGTATGATGTTCTGGGTGTGTGAGGTCATCTGTATGATGTGCTGCATGTGAAAGGTCATCTATATGATGTGCTGGGTGTGAGAGGTCATCTACATGATGTGTTGAGTATGAGAGGTCATCTGTTTGATGTGCTGGGCATGAGAGGTCATCTGTATGATGTGCTGGGTGTGAGAGGTCATCTGTATGATGTTCTGGGTGTGTGAGGTCATCTGTATGATGTGCTGCATGTGAGAGGTCATCTATATGATGTGCTGCGTGTGAGAGGTCATCTGTATGATGTTCTGTATGTGAGAGATGATCTGTATGATGTTCTGAGTGTGAGAGGTCATCTGTATGATGTTCTGAATGTGAGAGGTCATCTGTATGATATGCTGAGTATGAGGGGTCATCTGTATGATGTTCTGAGTGTGAGGTCATTTATAAAATGTGTTTATTGAGTGTAAGGTCATCTATAAGTTGTTTTTATTGTGTGTGAGGACATCTATAAGATGTGTTTATTGTGTGTGAGGTCATCTACAAGATGTGTTAATGTGTGTGAGGTCATCCATATGATGTGTTTATTGTTTGTGAGGTCATCTATCAGATGTGTTTATTGAGTGTGAGGTCATCTATAAGATGTGTTTATTGTGTGTGAGGTCGTCTATATGATGTGTTTATTGTGTGTGAGGTCTTCAATATGATGTGTTTATTGTGTGTGAGGTCATCTATATGATGTGTTTATTGTGTGTGAGGTTGAGGTCATCTATATGATGTGTTTATTGTGTGTGAGGTCATCTATAAGATGTGTTTATTGTGTGTGAGGTCATCTATAAGATGTGTTTATTGTGTGTGAACTCATCTATAAGATGTGTTTATTGTGTGAGGTCATCTATATGATGTGTTTATTGTGTGCGAGTGCATCTATATGATGTGTTTATTGTGCGTGAGGTCATCTATATGATGTGCTTGGTAAACAAAAACCATGTACGTGTGTCTGTGATGAGAAGAAGAAAGAACAGAGCTACTGCTTCCTGAGATATGTCATTAGAAATGACATATAAGATTAGACATGACTTATATGACATTTGACATTAGACATGACTTATTTGACATTAGAAATGACTTGCATGACATTAGAAAATGACATATGACATTAGAAACGACCTATATGACATTAGATATGACATATGACATTAGTCATGACATTAGACATGACTTATATGACATTAGACAGAAAGGTAAATGATGAGGAAAACATGGAAAGATGTTGAGCTGATGGCATTTGACTGGAGGACTTGTCATACGAAGTTGAGCTGATGGCATGTGACTGGAGACTTGTCATAAGATGTTCAGATGATGTCATGTGACTGGAGGACTTGTCATATGAAGTTGAGCTGATGGCATGTGACTGGAGAACTTGTCATATGATGTTGAGCTGATGTCATGTGACTGGTGGACTTGTCATATGATGTTGAGTTGATGTCATGTGACTGGAGGACTTGTCATATGATGTTCAGCTGATGTCATGTGACTGGAAGACTTGTCATAAGATGTTGAGCTGATGTCATGTGACTGGAGGACTTGTCATATGATGTTCAGCTGATGACATGTGACTGAAGGACTTGTCATAAGATGTTTAGCTGATGTCATGTGACTGGAGGACTTGTCATATGAAGTTGAGCTGATGGCATATGACTGGAGGACTTGTCATATGATGTTGAGCTGATGTCATGTGACTGGAGGACTTGTCAAATGATGTTGAGCTGATGGCATGTGACTGGAGGTCTTGTCATACAAAGTTGAGCTGATGGCATGTGACTGGAGGACTTGTCATACGAAGCTGAGCTGATGTCATGTGAGTGGAATACTTGTCATATGATGTTGAGCTGATGTCATGTGACTGGAGGACTTGTCATACAATGTTCAGCTGATGTCATATGACAGGAGGACTTATCATATGATGTTCAACTGATGTCATGTGACTGGAGGACTTGTCATACGATGTTCAGCTGATGTCATGTGACTGGAGGACTTGTCATATGATGTTCAGCTGATGGCATGTGACTGGAGGACTTGTCATATGATGTTCAGCTGATGTCATGTGACTGGAGGACTTGTCATACGATGTTGAAGGTCTGTGCTCCTTGGGGAGCTGATTGGTAATGAATGAAAATGAGATTGTACATAGGGCTGACAACCTCATCATATAAAACATGTTGCTGTAAAAACTACCACTACAAGAGCATATGATATATGTTGGTGCAGGTTTCCTGGAGACCTGCTGTGTTGTTAGTTAAGTACTGCATGGGGAGTAAACTAGGGACATGATATCATTTAGTATGTGGTCACATGGAATTCACTTTTAGTTTGATTTTCATAATTGGTGAAAGACATGCATAAACGTTTTAAGTCTACATGTTACTTTTCGATTTTGGTTAACAAAAAAAAATTCCTTAATTGTTTTAATGAGATAGCCAATAGAATTTCTTCAGATATAACAAGTATCCAATTATTTTCATTGTCATACATTCTCTAGGGTTACTGGTCCAGTTAGTATGTTTGAAGTTGCACCTCAGCAAGTTCAGGAAAAGCCTTCTACGCAGTACTGCTCATGTGTTGCCAACTCTAAGGGGAAGTCTGAGACCATTTGCTCACCAAGACAGCATATACAAGAAACTAATCTTGCAGTATGTGCACATTTGAATGCTATCTTGGTTCATCATAGTTCTTAATCTAAAATGAAATACTTTTAAAATCTGTTCATTAAAAAAAAAAATTTTAATGCTTTTTTTTTAGATATGATCACGTGCGATACTTGAAGAAGGTTTTTTTAAAGTAATATAGTATGATTATTTAAAATATAAGAGCTCAATCAATCAATGCCATTTAGCCCCCCAAGGAGCATAGGCCTTCAACAAACACATGCTAAATCCTGTCGCATACCATCAGCTCAAGCTCTTTCCATGTTTTCTCATAGAATTTTCACTTGTGTCTCCAGGTCTATTTGCCATGTGTTTCTTGGCCTATCTCTGCCTCTCATACTCTGAGAGTTCCAGAACACTGACTACTTTGTAATGCTATCCACATGTTTCCTCGATGTGTGTCCTATCCATCTCCATTGTCTTCTTCTAATCTCTTGTTCCACTGGCACTCGTCTGGTTCTTGTCATCAGTTCCACATTTGTGGCTTTGTCATACCACTTCAGTCTTTCTATTCTATGCAAACACCCTTTGATGAAAGTCTGTAGCTTTTAAGATATAAAACATACAGAACAATAATTTGTGATTGATCAGTATACAATATGGAATAAATTTTAAAAAAAAATAAAAAAATTAACTACTGTAAGAGACTCTGAGCGGCTTGGAACTTTGTCCACTGTGGCCATAAGTCACTGATATCATCCAGCTTTGTGTAGTGATAAAATGAAGATAAAATGCACCAAAACAATTCCCAATCTAGTCCAACATTTTAATTTACCACAGGAAGTCATTTTCAAAGTGAGGATTGTTGTTGGGTTCATAAAATCAGTACATTCATATTATTTGTCTTTCTAAGTTAGTTGCTAAACTGTGTGAACTTCTTTACCATTGCAATCAGTGAAAAAGACAAAAAACATTGGTATGCCTCCACTAACTGGTGAAAAATGCTAGAAACTTGTCCAGCAGTTGGTTGATAGGTCTAGCTGTGACATGGACTGTTGAACATGTCTTAGACAGTGATTCAAATATTGATTCTGACAGCACTAATACCAAATAGTAGTAACCATGCAAGCAGTATTTATAGTGAAAATATTGCAAGTCAGAACACAATTTTTATTACATTGTTTTTGCGTCTGAAGAACTGTTTTAGACTGTACCATACACGTGATCCATATATGCCTCACGCTATGGTTTTCCCATAATCTGTACAAGGTGTTTGCATTTTCAGATGTGTAGGCCCTGTACATAATTTCTGTACAGGTTTTCTCACCTAATTATTAAATATATATAAATCGGCCGTCTTGCGCTATGCCATAGCCGATATTTGCGTCATGAGATTCAGCAAGATGTTAGGCCACGTGAATAAAAAATCAACCAATAAAATCAAGCTGCCTATTTTTCAATTGATGCTGGATTTTCAAGGATCTGCATGGTGTGTTGTTCATTCATCACTTTTCCCTAATGCTGATGGCAGCCAGCACATTACTGATTATTTTAATGATTGCGTTGTATTGAGCATAATTTATTATTTACGGCTGCTAATAAGCAACAACAAAAAGCGGATAACACTATATATTACTTGGTTTCACTAAAACTTTTGTAGAATCTGCATAAGAAATGAACATTAAGAAATATGAAACTGGAGAAAAAAAAATCACGAAAGCAATGCAAATTTGGGCACTCCTCCGAATAGCGGTCCCAAATGAATCGATACGTTTTGTGTTAGAAAATATCCCTTACAGGGCCTCATTTGGTAAAGCCGGTTCAGGGGCGATATGAAATGGAAAAAAAAAAGGTAAAGGATCCCGTTACACGCCCATTGAGGCATAAGCCTATTGTGAATATGGTGTTAGATCATATTTTCTTGACCATCGGCACACTAGGGGTGATGTGGTCAGCATCACGCCGGCCGCCTTAACCTTCCCAGAGTTGCTCTGGTACCCAATTGGGGCTGGGTCGACCCAAGAGCCGTTTACTAAAAATTCATATTTATGCTGCTGTGAATATTTTCATAAATAATGAACATTGAAAGTTCAGCCCAGGTTATAAACACCTGTCATTGTGTAGCCATGTGAATGTAGTAGACCTAAAAAGGGGAGAAAAAAAAATCTAAAATTACAAGTTTTTTCCCGCTGTAACATTATCATTTCGATATTCCGATACAGTAAGTGAAGTCGACCATTTCTTTTCTTCCAAAGTTGTGAATAAATTGATATGATGATAGGAAACTCTTTACAGAGCGATACAACAGAAGTAGTCCCCCCATCCGACAAGTGTTTCGGCCCAGTATACTCCTTTACACTCTAAGGAAGGCGGGCCCACTTGGGTCATGACTCCCAAGCGTCTCAGCCTCCTGTTGTCTTGTATCGAAAATGAACCCATTTCACTTATGGTAGCAACTTTAATCCACAACTCCGCCAGCCGTGGAGGCAATTGTGAAAGTAGCAAAGAGACGACAAATTATTCCGTTCGTTCCGTCGCACACACTGAGACACCCACAATTTTTACTTTCGAATTTGTGCATTTGAGATAAAAATATTAATAATGCCAGGTAGACCATCAGCTCCGACACAGATCAGCAACAATGTTCTACCAGTTCAACAACTAACAGCTGTAGATGTCAGACCTAGTTACTTGTATACGTTAATGAACAACAAACTCCAATGGTTACAGTGGCTTGCTACACACCGATTAATAAGAAACTCCGATTCAGTCTTCCAGCTGTAAATGGGTACCTGACTTCTCACTTGAGTTAGGGAAGGAAAAGGCAGCAAGGAAAGGTACTGGTCACCCCACCTCTGTATGCATGACCTAGTATAGTGAGGTCTCTAACACTTCACTCCCCTACGGTAGTATCTGCTATGGGACTACCTTTTTACTCTCCCACTGAAGCAAATGACTATTTATCGATTCAGACATTACCATCTAACCCGTACAGTCAAGTACTAAATACACGTAACTGGCTATGGAACTCTAGACGGCAAAATGTTTTCAACACAAGGGTTACTTTCACAATTGCCTCCAGCTGGCAGAAAATAAATTCAATCTGTCTGCTCAACTATAACTCTATCAATACATTGATCAGATTGGCAATTTCTGTGTTTCAAGAGTAGTTTCCCATTCATTTCTACTCGTATATTTTTTTTTTAATTATATGTCAAAATGAGGCCCTGTAAGGGAAATTTTCTAACACAAAACGTATCGATTCATTTGGGACCGCTATTCGGAAGAGTGCCCAAATTTGTACCTTAACCCGATCAGAGCCCCTGAAAAAAAATGTTGTTGGAGCTACTTCTCTTCTAAGTTTTAATTTCCTTTCTTTAGAATCATTCTGATTTTTCTTTGGCGGATATATCATTATTACGATCATCCAGTGATTTATTTTATTAAATAATTAATTACTATCAATGGTTGTCATATTGACGATTGAAACTAGTCATATGGGTATTTAAAACTGCCACTTCGGCTAAAACGGCTATTTTCAATTTTGAAGTGCGGTAGAGAATAAATTACGCTAGCGCCAGTTTATATTTTTGTAGCAGGTTATGAGCTGTTTATTTTTTTTTAATTTATATGATAACATAATTTTATTATTTTTAAAATTACATCAAATATTTATTGAACTAATTCTAAACCGCCCCAGAAACCTCCCCATTCCATTAACATATAATATAGTTTGGTTAAGTTTTTCTGTTTGCAATAATAATAATAACGAAGTAGTAAAATTAGTTGTGAGAACAGTGGAACGTCTTCTTCGATGTCATCCTTGAACGTTGTTAGGGTTAAGATTACGGTTTGGGTTTAGGACTTCTAACCCATAACCCTAATTACTGTGTCTCAGAATTCGTTTATAAGGTCCTATCAAACACAGGATTTCCTGGTCTGTTAGTGATAATTAAGTGCAGAAATAGACTAAATGAGAACACGATCACATCATTTTTGCAGTGTAAAATAAACTCAGACATTTATTATTTGAGTTTTAAAATAAGTGAAGACTTGCTTTAAAAGGTAAAGTCCCTATGCCTCAATTATAAGGAAGCCCACTGTAATTGAAAATATTTTTACACGAATTAACGCTTTTGATACTTTTTTTTAAGTCTTTTTTTGTACAGGTTTTGCGGGTATTGTAAAGGGTTTTTGAATTTTTTGTACAGGTTTTTCATCTCCGAGGTGTAGCATGTATGCTTGATCCTTCAAGTGAAACTCACTAAATATATTGATGATATAGATAAGCCTACTGAGTTTTTTTCAAATATGTATTTTTTCTAAATTTTTGCAATTTTTAAAAAGTAGAGTAGACGTGATTTCCTAAGTTACTGATTGTGTAAATATTAGTCGATTTGTGTATTTGTGGGCTTACTTCCCTTAGGCCTATGATTTGCAGTCCTGTGTCTGCCATTTCTCTTGATGAACTGCCTATTTTACTGCCTTTTTCTTTTGTCTTTTAGTGTCAAAACTGTTCACAGGATCTCAGTGACAGTTGAGATTCTTTGGTTTGATACCATGAATGTGATCTCATATATCTTCGTGTAGTGTCCTATATATAGATATGACGCGAGAGTTACGGAACTTGGAAGAATGGCCGTTGTGTGATGTAGTCATGTTCGTTTCAGGCTGCGTAAATAAATATTGAAGAACGACACAAGTCTGATATTAGTTCTTTTAGATAGGACTAAGATAGAACACCACAAATGGTGACGAGGATGTTACCCATTACGTTTTATCAGTATGATCACGATGTGAACATAGGAACCAAATGGGAGAAATGGGTAAGCCGTTTCGAAAACTGTCTGGCGGCATTTGAGGTCAAAGATGTCAAACGCAAACAGTGTTTACTGTTGCACTATGCCGGAGAAGAGGTATATGATATCTACCAGACTATGGCCGAGACAAGTGATGATTACGACAAGGTGAAGCAGAAGCTGTCCTCGTATTTCATCCCTAAGAAGAATACAATGTATGAACAGTTCAGGTTCAGACAGGCCATTCAAAACGGTGAAGAAAGTTTAGACCAGTACGTCACGAGGTTATGCCAACTTGTAAGACACTGCCAATTTCAGAATCAAGATGATGAAATTAGAAATCATGTAATACAGACATGCACATCATCAAAGTTGAGAAGAAGGATTCTTCAAAGTGAAAAATCCCTTACATTAGATGAGATACTACAGATTGGCAGAAATGCAGGCCACACACATAGAGAAGAAAAAAGAGAACACTGTCGACAAACTGCAATTTCAGAATTCTAGATCTAGAACCCAAGATTCAGTCACACTAGGTGACAAACATGGCAGACATAAACCAAGGTTTCATGCGTCCAGATCTGACTCCAAGAAAGAATCATATACAAATTGCAAATGTTGTGGAAGGAAATATCCTCACAAAGGCGGAAGACAGAACTGCCATGCATTTGGGAAAGAGTGTCGTATTTGTCACAAACAAAATCACTTTGCCAAGTTTTGTCTCACACCTAAAAATAAGGTTCAACAGGTTAGTGAGGAAAAGGGAAACACCACAGACACTGACAGCAGCTCAGAGACTTATGTTTATGCACTGGATAACAGACCAGATGTCCCAAGAACAAACATTAAAATGCAAGATACACATCTGTCTGCAATGATAGACACGGGTTCAAGTGTGGATGTCATAAGCACAACCACGTACAAACAGTTGAAGAAAAGACCACAGTTGTTTCCCACTAATAAAAAGTTGTATGCATATGCATCCAAGACTACATTAAAAGTGGTGGGAATGTTCAGAACAACCATTGAATCCAAGCATCATCAAGCCAGTACGACTGTCTATGTAGTAGAAGGTGGACATGAAGTTCTTTTAAGCCATAAGACAGCATCAAAATTGCAGGTTGTCAGAATAATAAATAGCATCAACAGCAAGAGAACACATAATCTGTTTGAAAAGTATTCAGACCTGTTCCAAGGTGTAGGTAAATTGAAAAATTTTGAGCTAAAACTTCACATAAATGCAAATGTGAAACCTAAAGCACAACAGCACAGAAGAATTCCATTTCACATCAGGCAAAAAGTAGAAGAAGAAATGAAAAGATTAGAAGAAGAAGATATCATTGAACATGTTTCAGGGCCAACTCCGTGGGTCAGTCCTATAGTACCTGTCATCAAGAAGAATGGTGATGTAAGAATTTGTGTAGACATGAGACAGCCTAATGAAGCTATAGAAAGAGAGAGTTTTGGAATAGCCTCAGCAGCTGAAGCATTCCAGAATATAATTGGAAATTAGCTTCAGGGTCTGAAGGGACAGTTGAATGTATCTGATGATATTCTGGTTTATGGAAAAACCCAGAAAGAACATGATGAAAATCTAGATCAGGTATTCATCAGACTGAGGCAGCATAACCTCACATTGAATAAAGAGAAATGTGAGTTCAGCAAAAACACATTGGATTTTTATAGATATACTTTTTCTGAGAAGGGAATTGTTCCAGACCACAGAAAAGTTAGTGCACTTCAAGATATGGCAGAACCAACCAATGTATCTGAATTAAGAAGTCTGATGGGAATGTTCAATTACTGTTCACGTTTTATTCAAAACTATGCAACACTCAGTCAGCCTTTAAGAATGCTTACAAGAAAAGACACACCATGGATATGGACTGCAACTCAGTCAAAAGCATTAGATATGCTGAAATCAGAACTATCCAAAAGTGCTGGTACATCCTATTTTGATAGGAACAGAAAGACATTCATCTCAGTGGATGCAAGTCCAATCGGTTTAGCGGCAATGCTAACCCAAAGAGATGACAGAAACAAAGAATATGTTGTAGCTTTTGGCAGTAGAAGTCTGTCAGATACAGAAACTAGATACTCACAGACAGAAAAAGAGGCTTTAGCAGTAGTGTGGGCTTGTGAATATTTTCACTTATATATTTATGGCAGCAAGTTCACCATCATATCAGATCACAAGGCATTGGAGTTGATTTTTGGAAAAAGAACATCCAAGCCTCCTGCTCGTATAGAAAGATGGGTTTTAAGACTACAGCAGTATGATTTCAATGTTGTATACAAGCCTGGGAAAAATAATCCTGTTGATTATATGTCAAAACACCCGCTAAAAGTGCAGTCTGAGAACAAAAACGGTGAAGAGACAGAAACATATGTGAGATTCCTAGCCATGAACAGTGTTCCAAAAGCTATGAATTTCAAGGAAATACAAGAAAAGACCATGAAAGCCCCACTGTTACAAGCAGTTCAGTTTATAATCAGAAATAATAAATGGAATAACATTCCTTATGAACAGTTCTCTAATGTGAACAGGGACAATCTTAAGGTAGTAGGCTACCTTGATAGGGTAAAAAACTCAAATTTTCCTTTCAGAATCAAACAACCATGGGTATAGTGTTAGTATGGACTTAAAATTTTTGTCCACATAATGACCTCATTAATTATGCAAATTAGCTATCCAGTATGGCCGCCATAGTGAATAAATTATACACCTTTTTCAAAACATCATAACTATGTTATTTGTACAAGGATCTGACTGAAACTTGGCAAATTGAATCATTATATATAGCGTGAGGTCATGAACTAAAATGACAGAGACTGACAGAAAGTTTAATTTTTAATGAATTTTCAAAATTTATATTTCTGGAATGTTTGATATGTGTGCCTCATTATATATGCATGATGGTCATAAAACTAAAACTTTGAATTCAATTGTATCCATTTTAGGTCAGAATCTGTAAGATTATATGACAACCAACTGTGTTAATTTTCATGTCAATTGAATGTACAGATCCAGAGATATCTTGTTTCAAAGATCACCAATTATGCTAAAAAGACAATTCCGAGAAAACAAAGAAAAACAGAAAAAGAACTCACATAACGAAGTTTAATGAGCTCCTGTTGAATAAAGGTCTCCTTCTACTGCAGTTGCAGTGTCTACGAATCCCCTTTTCGGTGCTCTCAGGGTCTTTCCATTGCAATGTCCTTACTTGCTGAATAGATCCTATGCAGCGTTCTCATGTATGCTTTCGTTGCCATGGGTTGACTTGTGTTCATGTAAATTGAAAAATTATGCAATGCACTGTGGCCTTTCCCGGTAGAACGCACAAATGCCACCATTCGCACATTTACTTCTTTGTGTTTGTGAGTAGCTGGAGATGAAACATCAGAAGTATTGAAATTGGCATTCCATTCGACACAGTTTGTGCACTTGATACAGATTTCATGACAAAAGCCATCCCGAGTCTCATCGACGATCTCACAGGTCAGTGAGTACTGATAACATTTGTCACATCTAAAGTTAGAGCATAAAAACCCAAACAGCAGTTTTACATCCATAAGGATAAACCCATTTCCTCTGTTGTCATTTTTAGCTTTTCCTTCACTTTCTTGGACGTTTATTTTCTTTGCTGAGGAGCACAGAGGCTTTATAGCGTCACTATCGACAATAGGTGTCTCATTTTCAGGCAACGGTTTGTTGGTGTATCGATTTCCAAGGAACTTACTTTGTCTTATTTCCCATTGTGAACAAAAGAAGCTCTGCTAACTACTATTATACAGAATCAGTATAAAACTAGCAATAAATAGAGTTGATGTGGGTGAAAATGCACAATGCATGTAACAAATGCTGAAATTTACGATCAAAGCTTTCTAGACACACACTTTTGAAAAATTCATAAGAAATCATTGAGTGATTACCCTTGGAAAAGTTATAAATATATTTTTCCTGTTGCCTCAGTATAATTATAATTTAGCAGTTTTACAATTACGCACCTTCATGTTGGGTCATTATTCACATGGTAACCAACTATAAACATTGGTTGCTATGCAAATCACTCAAGGGGGTTTGTGTAGAAAAACACTGATTCCTATCATACCAGAGTATCTCTAAGCTTCTATGAATTATTTTTAGTACAAGAACATGTTGACGATGATTTAAAGCATGAAAATTGTTGGATTTTTAGTTTTTTAAATCTTTTGTGGGTAGCCTACTACCTTAATATTTTCCACAGATTTAGAAATGAACTTACACTTACTGAAGACAATTTATTACTGAGAGGTTCAAGAATAATAATTCCTGGAACACTCCAGAGAAGAGCAGTAGATTTGGCTCATGAAGGACATCAAGGCATAGTCAAGACCAAATGTTTGGTTAGAGAGAAAATTTGGTTCCCTGGATTGGACAAAATGGTAGAAGAGACTGTTGCAAATTGTTTAGCTTGTCAAGCTTGCACAGAAAGTGGAGCACATATGACACCTTTGAAAATGTCTGAGCTTCCCAAAGCTCCATGGACAGAGGTCTCTGCAGATTTTTGTGGACCATTACCGTATGGACAGTATATTCTTGTCATGGTAGATGAATATTCAAGATTTCCAGTTGCTGAAATCATTAATTCCACATCAGCAAGAACTGTCATTCCTGTGATTGACAAGATATTTTCGACATTTGGAATTCCTGAAATTTTAAAAACAAATAATGGATCCCCATTTAACAGTCAAGACATGAACAATTTTATGCACCATGTTGGATGCAGACACAGAAGAATCACACCTTACTGGCCAAGGGCAAACGGGGAGGTGGAAAGGATGATGAGAAATCTCAAGAAGGTCATTCAAACAGCCACAGTTGAAGGAAAGTGTTGGAGACGACAGCTGTATGCTTTCCTTAGAATATATAGGGCAACACTTCATATGTCAACAAGCAAACCACCATATGAGCTCATGTTTCAGAGAAAGGTCTCAATTAAGATTCCAACAGTTGAAACCAAAGAGAGTCGACTAGCCTCATCAGATGTGCAGAGAAAAGATGCACAGGCTAAAAACAGAATGAAGCAACATGCAGACCGTAGAATACGATCGCAGCCGTCTCATTTGAAAGTAGTAGATTGATGTAGTCATGTTCGTTTCAGTATGCGTAAATAAATATTGAAGAACGACAAGTCTGATATTAGTTCTTTTAGATAGGACTAAGGTAGAACACCACACTTTCCTTTCCCTACTGATAGATTTGAATCTCATTCTGCACTAGCTTATTAGTTAATTCAGGCATTCTTGGGGCTTGATGTTTATCTGATGTCTGAATTGTTGTGTCATCTATGAATGCTTTAAGCGGTGGCGTTTGGCATCTTCCATTGAGTTTTGGACTTCCTTCAGCCTTTTTGGGGGTTACCTGCATTATCAAATTGTGAATAATATCACTGAAATGGTAGATCCAGTGCAGTTGCAACGTGCAGGTCAACGTCATCAACATTGCTGCAATTTCTTGGTAGACTTCTTGGACCTGCACAACATCTGGTGTGGGACTGATCCGTATATGTTAGCGAAACACAAGCAGATTATATGGAGATTTGTTCTTTTAGATTTTGCCCTTTGTATTGCTTCCCAGATCATTGTGGTAAACTATAGACCCCCTGCGGTACCTGAAATACCTACATGTTGAATGGTAGTGTCATTGTACCCATTCTTACGGAGGTTTGTTGTGAGCCTTTTAGCCATCACTGAGAAGAATATCGTTCCTTCCTTGAGTAGTGAGACTGGCCTGAATTGACTAACGTCTCTGGAATTATGTTCCTTTGGGGTGTATACTTCATTTGCCGTTTTCCATTTTCTACTTATGAGCTGGGTTTTTTTCCACAACTATTTTTTAGTAATAGTAGCAGCTGTTTGAGAACTTCAAGACATCTTTTATATACAACATATGGGACACTATTAGGACCTGGAACTGAGTTTCTGCTGTTTTCTGAACAATGTTTAATACTTCTTGCATTGTTGGTGTTAAATTCAGATCCTTGTTTACTAGGCCATATAAGGCCTGCCATGTAGTTGAGAGACTGAGATTTGAGATTGTTTGAATAAGTCTTTTCTAGTTATATTTTAATAGAAGTAAAAGTCTGAATCAATGACTAAACAAAAAGATAAATAGTGAACAGTTGAAAAGACTGTTTTTTTTTTTTTACTTCTAGTGCAACCACTGCCCAGATATTACAAAATCCTTGAAGCCTGCCCCTTGGGGCCAACCTGGCAAAGAACAGAAACCTTTTCAACACAAGCCAGTTAAGCGTAAGTTTGCATGTGAATCTTGTTTCCAAAAATGATTAAGAAGAATTAATGATGATAGAACTAATTGTTTTTTAAATTTTGTTTATGTTTCTGCGGATAAGAACTTTTCATAGAATGTAATGAAAGAGAAAGTGAAATAGTTACATTACTGAGGCAGTGATATTTTGATTGTATAACAAACTTGACCTTTCAGCTGTGGACCCCAACAAAACTTGGCCCAATGATCAAGGAGTAACAGAGGCTCAGGCCAAGGAATTGTGCAGCAAAGCCATACAGAAGTCTCAGCTCTACCCTAGGTGCAAAAACGTAGGCACTCTGGTTGCTAATGATATGATTGACTGCTTAGGAGATGTTTTGGTAAGTGGATGGATATATGAATACATTTTATTTTCAAAGGGTTGAGAACTGGGCATTTAAAATTCTGCCCTTCCCTTCTTGTCCTCTTTTATTTTAATTTTCTTAGTTTATTTTGCTTTCATATTGGTGAGACACATCATTCCACCTAGACATGGGGTCCATCAGTTAAATTGGTGCACAATGTTGAAATATAAAAGACTCTATGGTCTGCAAAATTTGTTTTAAACAACTAACTGCTCTTGTATATTGTATTTTTGTATTCTTACATACATATGGCTCACAGAGTAACCATAACATCAATTATAACAAGTATCAGCTTAGATTACCAATAACATTAGTTATTTTTATTGTTATTATTTATCAGAATTGACATCATTGTACTCCGGGTAAACCCATAGGTGCTCAGTCTCCCTCGGCAAATGTCAAAGGGTATGAATGCTAATTAATCATGTTGCACGCTAGATGTATACATGTCAGATGCATCCTCTCATATGTCCATCCCTGCTAGTTTTACATTTGATGCCAAATTCCAGCAGTCTTAGGCTTGATGATTGATCGATTGCAGTGTCATTCTCTAATAGGTGATCATTAATTACCCTCAGTATCTCTCCCTTATCCATATCCAATTCACCTACTATGGGTGCTCTTGAAGCTAGTCAATCAGTTCTTTCATTGCCACGTACACCTGCATGACCAGGACTGTACATTCTCACCGGTTCCTGAAGATTCGAAGCTTCTGTGGGGGTTTTCCATTCATGCCATAACCATCCATTTTGGACCTTACGTTGCTTGGACTAAGTAACTGCCCTTGTTAATAAAGTCTCAGACAGCCACCTTAAGGTTGCAGTAGCTGCCTCTACTTCCATTCTTATGCTGTATTATCTTGTAAGCCCCGCTATGTTCAATGACGATTCTGCCCATTACTCTAGCAGAGAAGCCCCATCCTGATTTCTCACCACATATTACAGACCCATCAATGTACACAGTGGCATCATCATCATCCCCAACATGATCATTTGTCAGCTGATTCAGTTCCAGCTCAGCCTTCCTGACACATGCTGGGTGATGCATGCTGTCACATTAATTAATCCTCAAAGATGCTTACTATCTTCTTACACCATAATTGACACATCCATTCCTGAGTAACCAATCAACACCAAAATTTAGTCCCAAACTGAACACTGTATTACAAAAATGTCATGAAACACAAACATTATGAAATACAAATATCCAAGGTAATAATTCGTAATTCTTCTTTCAGAATTAAACAACAAGATTCAGCCATAACATCTAGCCATCTTCTCCGCTCTACACGCAACCTTCCCGTTCACCACTCAGTCCAAAACGAACCACTTTGCACCTTGAACTATTCTCCCATGTTTTGACCCACAATCCGCACGAGGCAAACTCACGTACAAACCAGACTGACAACTTTTTATTCACACTTAACATACACAGAGGCCTACGCAATTCACTGTTCACACAAACAACCTCTCTTACTTTATCATTTGCCCCCACAAACACACACATTGACCATTATCATCATCATCAGCGTAATAATCAACATCATCATTACAACATTTGCTCGATATCTGTATTACACTGACATCATCATCATCATGTGACACTTCCCATTACCCCAAGTTCTGCACTCTCTATCAAGGCTGATTATGACTTTAATGTAGTGTATGACAAAAATAATGAGGCTGTTGTAAAACTGGTAAGGAAACAGATATATAAATTTTAAAAAATAGAATGGTATGAAATCAGAAATTATGTGAGGACAGCAAACCATAAGTCAGAAGAGTTCAGGACCACCACTGGTGTAAGGCAAGGTGATATCCTATCACCTTACCTCTTCATACTCCTTATGGATGATGTCATCAAGGCATGTAAGGAGAGAACAAGAAAGTATTCAGTGGGGTACTGGAAGATGAGACAGGTCTATATTTCGGAGCTGGCATTTGCTGATGATGTTGCCCTGATTGCTAAATCAGAGGCACATCTCCAATCCAACCTGCAAGTCTGGAAGGAAGAGCTGGAGAAGAGAGGGATGGTCATAAGCAGCTCTAAAACAAAATCCATGGTGATATCACGAGAAGAAAGAAAACATCAGATTAAGCTGGGAGAACAGGTCCTGGAGCAGGGTCGACCACTTTAAATATCTCGGAGCTATTATAGACCGAAAGGGAGGCATCAAAGAAGAGTTGGCCACTCGGAAAGCAGCAGCTGGGAGACTTTTTCAGGCCATAAATCGTGGATTCCTCAGCAAGAAAGAGGTTGGTAAGAAAACGAAGATGGCTGTATACCGCTCCACCTATGTCCCAGTCTTGACATATGGATGCGAGTCGTGGGCAATGACTACAACCCACAAAAGCCAGATCCAAACCTCAGAAATGAGGTATCTGAGGAAAGTGGTTGAAGTAACAAGAAGAGACATGGTCCGCAACCAGACGATCCGTCAAGGCCTAAAATCCCATCCGCTGCAGACCCAAATAGAACAGTCCCAACTAAGATGGTTTGGCCATGTCTGCAGAATGGGAGAAGATCGGCTACCACGACAAGCATGGGAAACAAAGAGCCAGGGATCCAGACCTCCAGGACGACCCAGAGTCCGCTGGGAGGACAACATTAGACAATCTTTGAAGGACCAAGGACTAGAATGGAACCAGGCCAGGAAGAAGACAGCTGATAGAATGGTCTGGCGCTCTCTCTTCCAAACCTCTACACCTCACGGTAGAAGGGGAACGACTAAGTAAGTAAGTA
The DNA here is from genome assembly GCA_024509875.1 of Oreohelix idahoensis. Taxonomy (NCBI): domain Eukaryota; kingdom Metazoa; phylum Mollusca; class Gastropoda; order Stylommatophora; family Oreohelicidae; genus Oreohelix; species Oreohelix idahoensis. The sequence goes on from JAMPIV010003321.1 coordinate 344,813, forward strand.
AGTAAGTATGAAATCAGTTTTACGAGTTAACTGGACACAGGAAACATGGGACGTGTTTCCTGTGTACCGTTAACTTGTAATACTGATTTCACACCATTCTATTTTTTTAAATTTATATTTCTGATTATGACTTGCTGGTAGTTCATCCAGTTCTAACCTGTCTTGACCACTCTTCCCTCTTGAATATACTTTTATCTGTGGTTAATATTAGTTATAACAAGTATCAGGTTAGAGTTACCATAAAATCTGTGTAACATCTGTTATAACAAATATCAGCATAGAGTAACAGTAACATATGTTAAAACAAATATCAGCATAGAGTAACAATAACATTTGTTGAAACAAATATCAGCTCAGAGTAACAATAAAATCTGTTATAACAAATATCAGCATAGAGTAACAATAACATCTGTTGTGACAAATATCAGCATAGAGTAACAATAATGTCTGTTATAGCAAATATCAGCTCAGAGTAACAGTAACATATGTTAAAACAAATATCAGCATATAGTAACAAAAACATCTGTTATAGCAAATATCAGCTAAGAGTAATAATAACATCTGTTATAACAAATATCAGCATAGAGTAACAGTAACATTAGTTTTAACAAATATCAGCATAGAGTAACAGTGACATAAGTTGTATCATATTTCAGCATAGAGTAACAGCAACATTAGTTATAACAAAAATCAGCATAGAGTAACAATAACACCTGTTATAACAAATATCAACTCTGCCTAGGCCGGTCCCAAGTCCGGCCGAAAAAGGAGGAGGGCAGCCTGCATGGAGGCTGTAAGGAGGCAGCCCCTCCACCATGCAAAGGTACAACAGGCCAATCACCAGTTTGTCTTAAAAACCTGATTACGTGAAACATAAGAGAGAAAACTGGACTGATTCTGAAGGCGACGAACTACTACGGACTGCGACTTACGGAACATGGAACACAAGAAGTATAAATGGGAAGGAAGAGGAGCTGGTGGAAGAGATGAGAAAAGCCAAATTAGAAATACTGGCTTTAACAGAAACAAAGAAAAAAAGGAAAGGAGTTATGGATCTCGATAGCAACACGCTGCTCTACAGTGGTGTTCCCACATATGAAAGAGCTAAAGGGGGCATGGGTTGTATTGTGGCCAAAAACCAAAGGGATAGTATCAAGGGATGAAACTTTGTCTCAGAACACATTATGGTCCTAAAACTAAAAGGATAAACCATAGCCAACCTGGTCATTGTGTATGGGCCAAATGAAGATGAGCGAGCAGAGGTTAAGGAGGAATTCTTTGGAAAGGACCATGCTAGATGGGGGTGGAGTTATCGGAAGATATGGAGAAGACACTCTTAATGACAATGGAAAGTGACTCCTTAGAGTTAGGAAGCTCTCATTCAAGTATGTCTGGGATGCTAGAGTGTGGAGGGGGCCAGAGATTGGAAGTGACCACTACTTGTTAACAATTAAAAGAACAACTGAAAAAGCTACTTGGCCTAGGAACTGCCTAACATCACGCAAGAAGCTAAGTAAACGAACAGGAGAAACAAGCATTAAGACCTACAAGCTGAGAGAGCCAGAAGTGAAGATCAGATATCAGGGGCTTATTGCTACAGCAGTGAAAAACACAGAACAACAACCTGAGGACCTGGAAACACTCTGGCTGAAATTCAAGGACATCATAAAGACAGCTGCAGCACAAGCATGTGGTGAAGTTCGACTTGGGAACAAGAGAAAGAGGACACCTTGGTAGTCAGAATAATGAGGTTAAAGAAAACTAGAGAGAAGAAAAAGGCATGGAAACAATACTTAGGAGCTAAAAACACAACAGAAAAAACAGAGATATAGAGAATATATGATACTCAGAACAGAAGCAAAAAACAAGGTGCTAGCAGCAAAACAAAAATCCTGGGAAGAATTTGGAGAAAAGCTAGAAAACGATGCGCAAGAAAACCAGAAATTGTTCTATACGACCCTAAAGAACATGAGGAAGGAAAAACAGTGCCCTCTTAAATTTATAAAGGACAAGCAAGGCAAATTGCTTACTGCCCCGAAGGAAGTAATGGAAAGAATATTTCTCAGAACTCCTGGATGATGAGCAAGGTCAAGCATCAGAAATGATAACTACTAGCACAGAAGAGGAAACCAATGGTGATGAAGATGACATAAAGATAGAAGAACTGAAGGCAGCACTGGAGAAAATCAAGATGGGCAAAGCTGCAGGACATGATGGCATAACACCAGAAATGATTAAGTACATGGGAGCAGCAGGTGACCTATTACTCCTAAGGGTCCTACGGGCAGCTTGGTGCAACAAGACCATACCAAAGAATTGGGAGATTGCCATCGTAACACCGATTTTTAAAAAGGGTGACAACCGAGTAAATTTCCAGGGCACCTTTCTACTCCCACCACTATGATCTCATTCAGACTTATTCTAGATAGACTGTAAGATGACTACGTTTGGTGTCTAGGGTTATGAAATGTTAGTGTAAGGTTGCATTAACCAACTAAACATATAAACAATTACACAAATTATTTTATTATCTAATACAACACAACAGTACCACGACAATCACATACAAACTACACTTTAAAAGACTATCTTTAGTAAGTCAGTGGTTTAAAGTTTGATAAAGATAATGTTTTTCAATTTATTGTCCTGAATCTAATTTATTTGGAATCAGGACTGACAATCACAAGTGAAATCATCGAAATTATTTACATCAATCAATTTACATAGTGGATCTTCTGTCCATAATACACATATTATTATTATATAAGGGTGTAGTTGTATTGTCTAACTGAGGTGACTTCTAGTATACACTGGTTGATTGTCTATTATCATCATCTCTGCATGTTGTTTGTAAGTTTCTGGGGACACTGATGGAATGTTTATATCACTATTCCCCATCTCTTATTTTAATATAATGTTAGTTGAGTGACCAGGTGCCGAAACATGCACCTATCTTCGTAATCTGATGTAGGAATCTTCCTGCACTTCACCGAACGACAACCTTCAGCTCCCACTTCTTCAAGAATGATGGTGGTTTACAGTTGTCTCCGAAAAAGGCAAGACTGTGGCATGAATATATCGGCCCACTGTAGTCTGGCACCAGTTATTGACAGCCACCAAAAACCTCTGAAATCAGAAGGATATGCCTCCTTCGTAATCAACAGCCTACAATACTATTCAACAACCAGTACAGGCACATTACAAACAAACATGTAAGATCAGCTCTTTACAACAATCCTTTTCACCAGTTTCTTTTGATGTGACCAGGTATACTAGTATTCCTCTCCCCTAATAGTTACGCCTCTGCAATTCCAGCAATAATCTGTTGTCCATACAATAGGATAGGTATTATGCTCCTGATGATAATCCTATATAATTTAGTTGGTCTACACCTCTCTGATAGTCTTTCATACGCTGGATTAATCTCTAGACTCTGTTTTAAGTCTGCCATAGACTCACTTACTTATAATCGTATGTTAGTATCTCACATTCAAATTTTATTTTAAATAAACAAGTAATAAAATCATTCTTACCAAATTCAAAGAAATATTAAACAAGTAACGATGACTGGCAATGAATTTTTGGGCACAATTTTGATCTGCCTTTGTCCAGGCTTTTCCTTTATTAGAAAATTCTTAGCCTGTTCTCAACGTACTTGATTTTCACAGAATTTATTTTCAAAAATGGCAGTGAACCGACGCTTCTACTTGACCATATCTAACGTTCTAACCAATCAGGCCATGTTTACATGAGCCTTTGAAAAAAACTATCCATCCTATACGTTTCCATTAACAACAATATTTGTATTTCCAGGTCACCCAATAATGTTTCACCTTACATTTTACTACAGCCAATCAAATCGTATCTAACTTGTTGGCCTCATTTTCCCCAAAGCAGTGTTTTCCAAACATGCCATAAAAAAAATTAAGCAGATATGATCTTGTGCTGTCAGTCAACTCCACTATAGTATTTTGGCTATAATTTGTTAATTAATGGACTATTTGCGAAACACATAACATATTCTTTGTCAGCAAGTCCTAAGGTACCCGAATATATAAGTTTAATGGGGCTAAGTGGCTTCGTTCAAAATATGTATTTTTCTATGATAGTCGTGTATTTGCTGTTACCACCGTTCACTTCCATACTAGGGGATGTTTTCTGTACTTACGATAGAATTTCGTCATTCCTAATAAGAGCTAAAGTCGTTTTAGTGACATGTGTCGTCTACATGTTCTAACTTTTTCATCGTATTTTGGGGGAACCCCTAAGGCAAGGCTTGCTATAGTTGGCTTTTAGTTTAAAATCAATGCGAAACGTATTTGCATTTTCATCTCCTTGCCCCTCCTCGTTCTACAATGCATTTGTAAGCAGATGTTTTCTTAGAACTAGGAAAAGTGGTGTCAAGGACGAATTTAAAAATTTGAGTACCGTTTTGTTCGTCTTATGCGTTAGCAATTAATAATCTGAAGGCGTAGGTGTTACGGTATATGTTATTAACGCCGTCTGCTAAAGGTTAGCAGACGTGCAATTGTAAAGGTTAAGACATTTAATATATTACGATAGATGTTTCAATTATTGAACGCTCCGTACACGATCGATTATGACGTGTCTAGCGTTGTTTGGGTCACAGTCGGTAACTAGGAGACGCTACCCTTTGTTACTTTGACCGTCAAGCTGAATAGCTGCGTTTTTCTAGCCTTCCAAATTAATGGCATGATATAGCCATTTATATGTGTATTTATGCAGGACCAGGGTCAGTCCTAGAACTCTACGAGAGAGGAAACTTATGGAGGTTAGTGATTAACTAAATCCTTGGAAGGAGAAAGATAATCGTCTACTTTATACGAAGTAATTAGACTCACAGTCTCACTGTCGGCAGGTAGCCATTCTATCTGCGCGTGCATATAGCTGTGATGTTCTGACGACAATTACTGCATTGTATCCTTAACGGACATTGACACGTAAAACAGCAGTCTACGCTATTGATTGATTGATGCATGTACCTCATGTGTGAATTGAACTGTTTATGTATGTGTGTAATCCATATTAAATTGTGAAGGACTCGAACCGGAGGCATTATTCGTTGAATCACGTTACACCATTCAACCTTATGAATTACGTATTTTATGTCAAGTTGCTGAGTTAATAAGATGAGCAGTTGTTTACATCTTGATGCCAAGTTCAGGCATTACGACAAACCGAAGGTGAGGTTCACCCCATTCGCGTAAGAACATTAGCACGATCAGAATTCAGGCAACACAACCAGTAACCACACACGAAAGTCCTTCAACAAAACTGGCGGCCAGTATGGGGATCGACAGAAGAGAAAAAAATTTTTCTGTGTTCCACACGCCTCCACGATATTTACGTTTGAATGAAAATCACATGACCATTACGAAGCTGACGTGACGCACGTGATCATGAATAGCAACATGACGTCACTGTTGCATTGTTGCCGTGAAGAAGACATCTTTTCAACGCCTTTCTAGTTCGCTTCAAATTTATCAAGATGCACAAGATGGACTACCGTTGCCTGCCCATCAGGTGCAGACAGTCAAAGGCACAGGCCTAGCCGTCGACGACAACGAGCATCAAGTGAAGCAGCAAATAAAGATAAGTTTAGCTCAATAACTATTGTCGTTAACGTGACAGTGCTAACTGAGTCCATGCCTTCTGCCTACATGGGCATGTTTTTACCTATGTTTAATGTACTTTTTGTTGTTTTAAGGTGTTGTTAACTAGTGGGCGGTAGGGAGGATGAACCGAAATTAGATTCTGTGGCTCTCACGATGCCTGAATTGATTTCGGTCGTTTCTTAGGGCAGTTAAACGATCGCACTTTTTGGGAGCTCCATCGAAGATTCTGCCGAATGGACTGCCTGTCCAAATCTGCTGTCGTTTGACGGGTTGTGTTAGCTGTACCGTTCCGTAGATAACTGGTGTATTTTATTTGTACTAAGTTCACATTTTTATTCAGTTTTGTATCATGTTCGTTAACTATTTCGTCCAGTCTACTCTTACTATCAGTTTATTTTATGATTGTTAAATGTTTGTCCGTTATGAGTCCTGTGATGTCATCATTTTTTGCATTCATTTTTTTTTTGTGTACTTTGAATATTAAGTTGACCTCGGGTCAGTCTTTGACCCTTCATTTGGCTTGTGACACTTCCGCTTGTTTTATTTAGTTCATAAATTCATTTTTAATTGTGAAAATGTCTTGTTTGCGTCTTGACATTGTTTGTACCCTTTAGTTGCATCATTGTTTTGTTTGTCCTCATGATATATATTAAATACTACATTAATAATATGATATTATATTCAATAATACACTTGTAATTTAATTAAATTAATTTTTTTTGATATTTAAGGTTAATATGGGACATTGCATAATTATGCAGTGATAGTCCAAGAAATTAGCACTACAATTTATAAGAGATGCCTAGGGCATAATAATATAATATATATATATTGACTAAATAAAATAATCTTATAGTCTACCTTTGAGGTAATAGACCCATTGTATATTATTTAATATACTTTTCTAGTACTAAGAGAGTGACTTAGTACATTGAACAATATAATTACTAGGAATCATACCCAACATTATTGGATATTAAGATTAATTGTGTGATGTAATTACATTATAGTTAACAGATATCATAACTATTTATGATATAGTTATTATTTAGATACAATATTGTTACAAAATATTGTCTATTGGTTGAACTTAGACATAAGAGTTCAGTACTATTGTGATTATTTATATTGAATATTCCTAAGTTGAGTAAGTATAATAATTACTCTGAAGCTACTATTGACTATTTTAATCAGTAATTATCAATAATTACTTACCAGATAAAAGTCAAAATGCTTACTATAGACCATTTCGTTAAAATTGGTAAAGAATATGGTTATAAATCTCAAGAACTTCGTCAGTTTGCTGAGGCAGAACTGGAAAAACATAAAGCAGAAATAGAGGAACAAAAGGCTGCATTAAAGAAAGAGGAGGAGGAACGTGAAAGAAAGGAAGCAGAACGTGAGATGAAGCAAATTGCCAAGGAAAATAGATTAAGAGAAATTGCTCAACAGGAAGAAGAGAATAAATTGAAACGAGAGGAAATTATTTTACAACAAGAAATGGAATTGGCGCGTATTAAATTGGAGACAGCAAGATTACAAGCACAAAGTGCTGATGCAAACCAGAATAATAACGCACAAAATGGATCGTCATCCAGCCAAACTAAACATTTCTACAACTTTAAATTACCCACTTTCAACTTAAACGTGGACGACCTTTCATCGTTCCTGTCACGTTTTGAACAGACTTGCAAAACAAATCATTTGCCTGAAGAGTCATGGGTACTCAAGTTAAATGAATTCTTGGTTGGAGAACCATTGACGGCTTCTCAAAATGCTGACCCATCAATAGCAAATAACTACGGTGCTATTAAGTCCTTGCTTTTACGAAGGTTTCACCTGGACGAGGAACACTGTAGGTTGAAATTTAAGGGAATTTTACCTGAATCTCCAAAAGATTTTGCAGGATTCATTGCGAACATACGCAATACATTTAATAGATGGGTTGAACTGGCAGAAGTCAACAAATCGTACGACAAATTAGTTGATTTACTACTACGGGATAAGGTATTATCTTCGGTTAGCCAGCCATTCTTTGCATATTTGCAGGAGCGTAAACCAGGTACTATTGACGAGTTGGAAAAAATTTCTTTAAACTACTGTTCGGCACATCCAAATGCAACCATTTCTAACTCCTCATTAAGAGAACCTCTACCTGTGGCGTCTAATATGGCCTACAATCATAATAACAAACAAAGACATCACAGTGTAGACAGAAGTAGGTTCCAAAGAAATCACAATGTTAACTTTCAGAAGGGACATAATAATGATTTCAACAATAAAAATGAGTTCAACAGAGGTAGATTACGAGATAGAAATTATTCACCTCAAACAAACTACCACAATAGTCAACATAACACTAATTATAATCGATCACATACCCCGAAAAATAACAATAACTGGAATGGTAATAATCATGGCTTGAGACATCGAGATAATAGTTACTATAGAGGACGACGAGATAATTCTAACAATTATACTCGTAATCGATCTCATTCTCGGGGATCATCTCAGTACAACCATAATACAGGGGCGGCAGTTACAAATAATACTACCCCTATAGCTCAGGTCCCACTTGACAATAATACAACACAGTCTTCTGCTGCATGTTTTGCTATTAATTATAATGTGGCAAATAGTTGCCAACAATGCAATCTTATTTTTCAGAAGGCGAAAGAAACAGTGCTTAACTGCGGACATATTACACCAGAGGTAGGTCTTGCAGTCAACGATGGAACAGGCTCACTAATTTTTAACAGGGGAATCGTTAATGGATCCGTCGTCTCAGTGCTGAGAGATTCAGGATCCACGACGATTGGTGTACGTCAGTCACTGGTACATCCTAGCTGTGCGACAGGAGAATATGTACGCTGCATGACATTTGGTGGAACTATTGAGTTCTACCCCACAGCTATTGTTCATATTAGAACACCCTTTTTCACAGGGAATGTAAAAGTATGTATGCTAAAAAGCCTATAGCTGATCTGATGGTTGGTCGTATACACGGCAGTAAAGATTGTACTCCAGATGAGATCATAGAATGGGAGAAACATAACCTATGCACTGGAAACGCCGTGACGACTAGAGCGCAGACTCCCTTGGAAGGAGAAAGATAATCGTCTACTTTATACGAAGTAATTAGACTCACAGTCTCACTGTCGGCAGGTAGCCATTCTATCTGCGCGTGCATATAGCTGTGATGTTCTGACGACGGTTACACCGCAACAGCATCTACAGATTGCTAATCTATTACAATCTTATCCAGATGTGTTGACCGACGTCCCGGGTCGCACATCGGCTATCAGTCATGACATTACTCTCAATGACGATACACCTATTCGTGTACATCCCTATTCGGTTCCTTTACATTTCCTTGCTAAAACTACTAAGGAACTTGAACAGATGTTGTCTCTGGGAATCATTGAGACTAGTAATTCGCCATTCTCTTCTCCATTAGTGATTGTCCGGAAGAAGGACAATAACATCAGACTATGTGTTGATTATAGAAAATTAAATGCTAAGACTATAGTTGACAGCGAACCACATCCACTTATCGACGACTTACTGCCACGTCTATCCAACGCAACTATATTTAGTAAGATAGACTTAACTAAAGGTTATTGGCAGATACCACTGACCAAAAAGGCTAAGTACTACACCACATTTTCCACTCCACAAGGTCTATACCAGTGGAATGTGATGCCTTTTGGGCTTGTTAATGCGCCAGCTACCTTCATTCGCCTGATGCGACAAATTTTATCAGGTAGACCAGACGTTATTACATATATTGACGACATATGCTTGTTTAGTTCGTCGTTTGAGGAACATGTTTCGGGACTTAGATATGTTTTCGACACTCTAAGGAATTATCATCTAACTGCTAAACCTACAAAGGTTCAGATCGCGTGTAATGTGACATGGACTGGTATATGCAATGAAACTTTCAACAAAATTATAAATTTGTTCTCGCATGAACCAATTTTAAGACTTCCCGATGCTTCCAAAAGATTTTTCTTACGAACAGATGCTAGTAACTACGGCATTGGTGCATGCCTGCTCCAGAACCATGATGGCGTTCTACATCCTACCTTATATATTTCAAGAAAGCTAAAGCCGGCAGAAACAAAGTATTCCACAGTGGACAAGGAACTTTTATCAGTTATATGGGCAATCACTAAACTGGAAAAGTTCTTGCTTGGTGCTCCATTCACCATACAAACTGACCAACGTGCTGTAGCATCTTTGCGTAGATCAAATCACAAAAGCCCAAAACTCGCCAGATACGCGATCATCCTGCAGCCATTTGAATTCTCCATTGAACATATTCCTGGCACTGAAAACATTGTGGCGGATGCGTTGTCACGTAATCCTATTGACGACGAATAATCAACATTGACATTCCTAAAACACGTCAATCATCACTACATTGGATAGAACGAAGTATCAACTATAAGGGAACTAACCTTGCCTTCAATTTAATATTTATAAACACTATATTCATCACAGAATTGAACTAAAGACAATCAAGGTATACATATTGACATTGAAACTTCGTCTAACGTCCATACACAATATATGAATATTCGTTGAACAATCATGGAACAATATCTGACGACAAGTCTAACTTATTATCCTATGTGCACTTAATTCTTGGATCCTAGGATAATTGACATTTCTGTCCGACGGAAACGTTTCAACACTTTGTCTAAAAGAATTCATCAGGATCAGGACTACGGATGGATCATCATATCCTATACTAATTAATTAGTTAACTTAACTTCTTAATTGAATTATTATCAATAAAATGAAATGTGAGAAAAAAATGAAATGAAAGAACAAAAAAAGAGAACGAAATATAAAAAGAAGAAATTATGAAAAGAGAAAATAAATCTCACACAAGTATTAGATTAATATTTTTTTTAAATGTACCTATACGTTATTTAGTTAGTTAAATTAGATAGTTATTATTCACTAACACTTAACACACACAATTAAGTTAAACTTATATTCGAATTTCTTTCTATTTCTTCTCACTTATTTTGTCTTTTCTTCTCTCATAACATCGTGTTACATTAGAATCTTAATAATTTAACTCTTAGTTTAATTAATTAATTTATTTTTAATTAGTCAAATTAATTCCTATATGACATACTAATACGACAGACCTTACTTTAATTTAATTCTATCATTCACTACTGACATTGGACATTTTATTTAGTGGATATAATAATATGTATAATATTGATGTATAATGTGATTAATGTTAGATGACTATGACAAATAGTTAGTTGACATGACCGCGACACGGTTCTACTCAGAACATCGTCGGCCATATGTCACGATTGTGTTAAATTTTTTTGAAAAATTGTTAAGTCGGATAGATCTTGAAAAAAAATCTATCGATTTTGTTTTCCCCGGTGTACAGGGAATTGTTACGGTATATGTTATTAACGCCGTCTGCTAAAGGTTAGCAGACGTGCAATTGTAAAGGTTAAGACATTTAATATATTACGATAGATGTTTCAATTATTGAACGCTCCGTACACGATCGATTATGACGTGTCTAGCGTTGTTTGGGTCACAGTCGGTAACTAGGAGACGCTACCCTTTGTTACTTTGACCGTCAAGCTGAATAGCTGCGTTTTTCTAGCCTTCCAAATTAATGGCATGATATAGCCATTTATATGTGTATTTATGCAGGACCAGGGTCAGTCCTAGAACTCTACGAGAGAGGAAACTTATGGAGGTTAGTGATTAACTAAATCCTTGGAAGGAGAAAGATAATCGTCTACTTTATACGAAGTAATTAGACTCACAGTCTCACTGTCGGCAGGTAGCCATTCTATCTGCGCGTGCATATAGCTGTGATGTTCTGACGACAATTACTGCATTGTATCCTTAACGGACATTGACACATAAAACAGCAGTCTACGCTATTGATTGATTGATGCATGTACCTCATGTGTGAATTGAACTGTTTATGTATGTGTGTAATCCATATTAAATTGTGAAGGACTCGAACCGGAGGCATTATTCGTTGAATCACGTTACACCATTCAACCTTATGAATTACGTATTTTATGTCAAGTTGCTGAGTTAATAAGATGAGCAGTTGTTTACATCTTGATGCCAAGTTCAGACATTACGACAAACCGAAGGTGAGGTTCACCCCATTCGCGTAAGAACATTAGCACGATCAGAATTTAGGCAACACAACCAGTAACCACACACTAAAGTCCTTCAACAGTAGGCGATAACCACGCGTTCTAGCCGAAATTTGTTTTATACTTTCTTATTTTGCCTTTATGCCCTATATTGTTATATATTAATTTAGCTATTGTATTAGAAATTCACTACAATGATAGCTTGGTCAAACTCGACATGAAATTCCATACTGCTGTTAATGCTTTGGTTATATCATATGGTAGAGGAAAACAGATATCATTGTGAATTAATTCTTCAGACATCAAGGATCCACAAGATCAAATATCAAATGTTCATACACTAGGTTCAAGACAGTTCATGCTCCTTACATTTAGTAACAAAAGATAATCACCTCATAGATTGTCCATACATTATTCACATCTTTCTTGGGATTAGAAACTTCAAAAGTAGATATATTCATTTCATCTTGACACATTCCAACTCAACACTTCTATGTAAACACTACTCTACTGAAAAACTTCACAACACAACCACATGCATTCTCATACCACCAAGATTCACACCTGTGCATAGAATCTGAAAAATATTGAAAGCCCAAAATTCCATTGGATAGGTGCATCTCTTAACACTGATTGTTTCATTAACTTGGTGCATCTCTTAACACTGATTGTTTCATTAACTTGGTCCATCTCTTAACACTGATTGTTTCATTAACTTGCTAACAGTTTTCATAAAATACTTCACAAGCAGCTGTTCCCATTATCTTTCCAGCATGGAGGCACAACTGCTGCTTTAGATGCTGTTACTTCATCATTCACAAGTAAGTGTCAGGAGACTTTGGCCGAGGATGAGAAAAACTACAAGCCAAGTCCTAACACAGTTCTGACCTTGAACCCAGAAATCAATAATTTTATTTGTCCTGTGGAGTGTTCATACCATGGTCAGTGTGGACAAGATGGAAAGTGTGTGTGTCAGACGGGCTGGGAAGGAGAGACATGTCAAATTGAAAAAGGAAAGGGGCCACAGATAAAGTATGCATCAGGGTAAGAACTTTTCTTATCAATGTCATGAAAAAAGTATGGTGATTAATAAAACTCTTTGTAATGCATTTTTTTCATATTTACTAACGGTGCATTTATCATAAATCTAGCACATGTGGCTGTTATTTAACAAGAGCTGCCGAGCTTCAGTCAGTTCCAAGTTGAAGAAATCTTGGTATCATCTACATCATAGATCTAGGCTTTTTTCTGTGGCTCTTCTGCCATTCTGAGAGTCATGAGCTCCAGTTTCTTTCCTAGGTGTTTTATCCTGGCTTAACAAGCATGTAAAAGATCCTCATATTTGGTTTTAAGCTAGATAAGGTGGGGGGGATAAGGAGTGGTTTACTGTACCATCTGGAGGGCCTCTCCAAGTATACAGGGCTAAAGTACCATGCTTTGGTTCTGAGATGTCCTAAGGAATCATCACGTCCTGCACAGAGCCACTTCCTAACATCATTTTCACCTCTGTTTCCAGCTCCCTTCTCCATGTGCTTCTTGGTCTGCCTCTGCCTCTCTTGTCCTGGGAGTTCCAGGACTGCCTTGTAATGCTATCAACATGTTTCCTCAGCATGTGTCCTATCCATCGCCATCGTCTTCTTCTCATCTCTTGTTCCACTGGCACTGTTGTAGTCTCCATGTCTCAGTAAACCTTGTCATACAATATCCCTGACTCTCAAGCACCCCCATTTATTGAAGTCTGTAGTTGATTGATTCAGAGTTACAATATTTTCATTTGTTTGAAGATCCGATTTCTCTTGATCTCCATACATTTATCAATGCAATGAAAGCTCTTCTTGCTTTTAGTATTCTTAGTTTGATATCAAGGCCGTAAGGAGGCAGCCCCTCCACCATGCAAAGGCACAACAGGCCAATCACCTGTTTGCTTTAAATCATGATTACGCGAACTACAAGAGAGAAAACCGGACTGATTCTAAAGGCGACGAACTGGAACGGACTACGGACTACGACTTATGGAACTTGGAACACAAGAAGTATAAATGGGAAGGAAGAGGAGCTGGTGGAAAAGATGAGGAAAGCAAAACTAGAAATCCTGGCTATAACGGAAACGAAGAAAAAAGGACAAGGAGTCATGGATCTCGATGGCAACACGTTGCTCTACAGTGGTGTACCCATATCTGAAAGAGCTAAAGGGGGCGTGGGTTGCATTGTGGCCCAAAATCAAAAAGATAGTATCAAGGGATGGAACTTTGTCTCGGAGCGCATTATGGTTGTAAAACTAAAAGAAGGAGAAACCATAGTCAACCTGGTCATAGTGTATGGGCCAAATGAGGATGAGAGAGCAGAGGTCAAGGAGGAATTCTTCGAGCTGCTTCAAAGGACAGTGGATGACTGCCTAGATGAAGTTATTATGCTCGGAGATTTTAATGCCAGAGTTGGAAATGACCATGCTAGATGGGGTGGAGTTATCGGAAGATATGGAGAAGATACTCTCAATGACAATGGAAAGCGACTCCTTAGATTCTGCAGTGAGCAGAATCTGATCATTACAAACACAAAGTTCCCCCATAAGCGCATACATGCATACACTAGATGTGAACCAACCAAGAATGAGAAATCAGTGATCGACTATGCCATTGTTCGGAGAAGCTCATTCAGATATGTCCGAGATGCAAGAGTCTGGAGGGGGCCAGAGATTGGAAGTGATCACTACCTGCTAACAATCAAACGAACAACTGAAAGAGTTGCTCAGCCTAGGAACTGCCCAACATCACGCAAGAAACCAAGTAAACGAGCAGGAGAAATGAGCATTAGGACCTACAAGCTGAGCAACACAGAAGAACGACCTGATGACTTGGAAACCCTCTGGAATAAATTCAAGGATATCATAAAGACAGCTGCTGCAGAAGCATGCGGTGAAGTCCGACTTGGGAACCAGAGAAAGAGGACACCTTGGTGGACAGAGGAAGTCAAAGAGAAAATAAGAGAGAAGAAAATGGCATGGAAACAATACTTAGGAGCTAAAAACACAACATGACAAATGGAAAAATATAGAGAATATGTGACACTCAGAACAGAAGCAAAGAACAAGGTGCTAGCAGCAAAACAGAAGTCCTGGGAAGAATTTAAAAAAAAGCTAGAAAAAGATACACAAGAAAACCAGAAATTGTTCTATAAGACCCTACATGATGAAGCATCAGAAATGATAACCACTGACACAGAAGAGGAAACCAATGATGGTGAAGATGACATAAAGATGGAAGAACTGAGGGCAGCACTAGAGAAAATCAAGATGGGCAAAGCAGCAGGGCATGATGGTATAACACCAGAAATGATTAAGTACATGGGAGCATCAGGCGACCTATTACTCTTAAAGGTCCTACAGGCAGCATGGTGCAACAAGACCATACCAAAGGATTGGGAGATTGCCATCATAACACCAATTTTCAAAAAGGGTGACAATCGACAATGTGGAAACCATAGAGGCATATCCCTTCTCAGTGTCCCTGGTAAAATCTACTCTAGAATCCTAGAGCAGAGACTCCGACGCCTAGCTGAGCCACAATTGGATGAGGTCCAGTGCGGATTCCGAGCTAACCGAAGTACTCAAGACCTAATCTTCACACTCAGACAGCTGAGTGAAAAGGCCCTTGAGTATAAGAGTGAGATCCATCTTTGTTTCATAGATCTGGAAAAGGCGTTTGACAGAGTCCCCTGGAGCAAACTTTGGGACTGTTTGGCAAGGAAGAATATTCCAGCACCTCTGATTCATGCTATACAGAGCTTCTACAAGTCTTGCAGAAATTATGTGAGGACAGCAAACCATAAGTCAGAAGAGTTCAGGACCACCACTGGTGTAAGACAAGGTGATATCCTATCACCTTACCTCTTCATACTCCTTATGGACGATGTCATCAAGGCATGTAAGGAGAGAACAAAAAAGTATTCAGTGGGGTACTGGAAGATGAGACAGGTCTATATTTCGGAGCTGGCATTTGCTGATGATGTTGCCCTG
Source organism: Oreohelix idahoensis (assembly GCA_024509875.1). Classification (NCBI taxonomy): domain Eukaryota; kingdom Metazoa; phylum Mollusca; class Gastropoda; order Stylommatophora; family Oreohelicidae; genus Oreohelix; species Oreohelix idahoensis. Next base: position 360,628 of record JAMPIV010003321.1, read on the forward strand.
ATTGCTAAATCAGAGGCACATCTCTAATCCAACCTGCAAGTCTGGAAGGAAGAGCTGGAGAAGAGAGGGATGGTCATAAGCAGCTCTAAAACAAAATCCATGGTGATATCACGAGAAGAAAGAAAACATCAGATTAAGTTGGGAGAACAGGTCCTGGAGCAGGTCGACCACTTTAAATATCTCGGAGCTATTATAGACCGAAAGGGAGGCATCAAAGAAGAGTTGGCCACTCGAAAAGCAGCGGCTGGGAGACTTTTTCAGGCCATAAATCGTGGATTCCTCAGCAAGAAAGAGGTTGGTAAGAAAACGAAGATGGCTGTATACCGCTCCACCTATGTCCCAGTCTTGACATATGGATGCGAGTCGTGGGCAATGACTACAACCCACAAAAGCCAGATCCAAACCTCAGAAATGAGGTATCTGAGGAAAGTGGTTGAAGTAACAAGAAGAGACATGGTCCGCAACCAGACGATCCGTCAAGGCCTAAAATCCCATCCGCTGCAGACCCAAATAGAACAGTCCCCACTAAGATGGTTTGGCCATGTCTGCAGAATGGGAGAAGATCGGCTACCACGACAAGCATGGGAAACAAAGAGCCAGGGATCCAGACCTCCAGGACGACCCAGAGTCCGCTGGGAGGACAACATTAGACAATCTTTGAAGGACCGAGTACTAGAATGGAACCAGGCCAGGAAGAAGACAGCTGATAGAATGGTCTGGCGCTCTCTCTTCCAAACCTCTACACCTCACGGTAGAAGGGGAACGACTAAGTAAGTAAGTAAGTTTGATATCACTGTCTGTCCCTCCAACTTTGTCTATATTGCTGCCAAGATATGTGTACGATTCTGCATCTTGTATTGGTGCTTCTTCAAGTTCAACCCTGTTATCATTACCTGCATTTATTCTCATTATCTTTGTCATTTCCTTGTATATTTTTAGACCCAATTGCTGTGACCTCTCATTGAGTGTTTTCAGTTTGTCCTGCATCTGATCACGGTTATGGGACAGAAAAGCCAAGTCATCAGCAAAATCCAGATCATCCAACTGCTTAGTCAGAGTCCACTAGATTCCATTTCTGTTGTGTGTTGTCGATGTTCTCATAACCCAGTCTATTGCTAGTAAGAGAGGAAATGGAGACAAGAGGCATCCCTGTCGCGCTCCTGTTCTTATCCCAAACGTTCTGTAAACTGTCCTTCATGAAGAACTCTGCATGTCATGTCTTCATATGTTTTCTTTATCAAATTAATGATCTTCAGGGGAACTCCTCAATGCCTCATCAATTTCCAAAGTGATTCTCTGTCTACACTGTCAAATGCTTTTTCGTAGTCCACAAATCCGATGCATAGTGCTGAATTCCATTCCAGACTTTGTTCAACTATTATTCTCAAAGTGGCTATCTGGTCTGTACAGGATCTGTTTTGTTGAAAACCTGCTTGTTCATCACTCAGTTTCATGTCTATGGACTCTTTTAATCTCTCAAGGATAATCCTGTTTAATACTTTTCCTGATAGTAACATTATTCCTCTATAGTTTGTGCACTCTTGTAAATTTCCCTTCTTAGGCAACTTAATCAGATATCCTTCCTTCCATTCTGCTGGTATCTCTTCCTTTTCCCAGACTTTACCAAGTAATTTATATAACATCTCTGTAGCCGTGTTGATGTCTGCTTTGATGGCCTCTGCTGGAATGCCATCAGGTCCAGACGCTTTTCCATCTCTTAGAAGCTTTATGGCTTTCTTTATTTCTTCCTTCGTTGGTCTTTCACCGTAAATTTGTAGCTCTTCTTCTGCTGGCTGGATGTCTGGAGGGTTTTGTGGAGCTAGTCTATTGAAAAGGTCCTCAAAATATTCTGTCCACCTCTTCATTTGCTCTTGAATATTGCTGAGCAGTTTTCCATTCTTGTCTTTTATGAGGCAACTTGTTTGCTTGTATTTCCCTGTTAGCTTCTTTGTGCTGTTATATAGTTCTCTCATATTTCCTTTGGCTGCAGCATATTCTGCCTCTCTTGCCAACTCCTCAATATATTTCCTCTTGTCTCTTTTGATACATATTTTTACTTCTTTGTTTGCTTTGTTGGATATTGTGACCACAAATTTGTCTCTTGTTTTTTTTATTTCTTACATGTCCTACATAAATTGTTGTCTATAATTTTGCATTATTGCATATCTCTTGAGTTTTATTTTTACTTTGGCTATCAGAAGGTGGTGATCTGATGCCACATCTGCTTCTCTATATACCTTTACATCCTGCAATGAAGATCTAAACTTCTCGTTTATACATATATGATCAATCTGATTTTATGTTCTATGGTTTGGTGATATCCATGTTGCCTTGTGTATTCTCTTATGTGGAAACGTGCTTCCTCCTATAGCCAGTTGATTTGAAGCACAGAAGTTTGAGAATAGTTCCCCATTTTCATTCATTATTCCTAGCCCATGTTTTCCCATGACTTCTTCAAAGCCGGTGTTGACTGTACCTATCTTTGCATTCATGTCACCCATCAAAATTGTGATGTCTCTTCTTTTTACTTTTTCCATAATTTCCTGTAGTCTAGTATAAAATGCTTCTTTCAAAGACTCTTCTTTGTCGTTAGTTGGTGCTAACATTGGATGACATTTACATTTATTTTCTTTTTAGCTGTTTTAAAAGTAACCTCGATTTTATATTCCCTCATTTCTGCTGCTATTTGTGCCACTTTCCCTTGTTCGTTAAATGTCCGAACATTCCAGGTGCCAAATCTGTAAGTTCTCCTAGGAGAACGAAGGTTAGTCAGTAACATAGACTCCTTTAGGATTTCTCTGTGTTGTATCGTAGTTTCCCTGCGAGAGGACCTTCCCCTGTCTTGGATGGCTGTGTTTTATTTTCGTTAATTGACTTGTCTATGTTTGTTGAAGTTTTTTGTGGTTTAAATTTTTTGCAGGATGGGGTAACCAGCCCCATGCCCAACCCTCCTTAGTCACTTTCTATGACATGCATGGCAGGGAACAGTGTTAATATTCTTTGCTCCCCTTTCGGGCCCCGGTAACACACGCGTGAGCTGTCATCTATCCCTATGATATTATCCGGCATGTTGGGTTCTCAGCATGTTTCACCACTTGATCCCTGAGCATTGGCCAGGCAACTCAAAGGTTGCGTGTTTCCAGGAGGCACCACATGAAGGTCCATCAGAATCTTGGTTAGGACTGTAATCCTGGAATTCATGCAAGAGCAACATGAACTCTCTTGCATCCCATGAGACATTTAAATAGTTACTAAGTAACATTTGTTTTTAGAAGTTTTACGAGCATTTGAACACCCTCATTAGTTACTTACAAATAACTTACCTAAACACGCATGGGCACTTAAACTAAATGAATTTTTAGATGGTGAACCATTAAATGCAACAGAGAATACTGATCCTACAATAAATATTGTAATTCATATAACATATTAAAGTATTTTGATTAAATGAAAACTTAATTAAAGGTTATGTATTGTAGGGTAATTATTGCAGTCCAAAACAGAACATATTGCTAGAAAATATTATGGTTACCAATGTGTATAAAATATTACTGTTACATATTTTCTGTTGTTTAGTGGACCAAAGTGTAATACCAAACAGAGATCCTGTGACAGCATTGATTTTGACAAGTCCAATGTTAATATCTTTGATAAGCTAAAGTGCCGTGTCCAGTCAGTGGATGTGAGTAGATAAACCCTCTTCTAAATACCCACCTTCTAACCTACTTTCTGACTTCTTATTAACCTGTTCTGTTAAACATTTTTAGATTTTATTTTCCGTGTTGTACCTATAATTTGTCAATTTACCAGTTTACTATTTGTAACTACATTAAGAATTTCAGGCTAAAATTAAGAATTTGAAGAAAAAAAAAATAGAAAGAAAGAAACTGGATTATACTCTCAGACATTATGCCATTAAATACAAAATTAATGTACTCTAAGTTTGTCAGTCACATTTACTTTTAAAATATGAGTCAATAGAGCATTGCAGATACACAGGGTGTGTTGAAGATTCATTTGTTGAGACTGGTTATTGTTGAGTTAGTTTGTCCTTGCATCTTAATGTCCAAATTATTATATCAATAAAGAGTGTTCACACTTCTGGCCATGTATTGAATTTTCTTATTCCCATTCATAAATTGATCATCGTGCTTCAATAGTATAGTACGCGAATGCTGGGTTAGAAATGATCAACAAGTTAATAATATTGACTTGATAAGTCCAAGGGTATTGCGAGTCCACAGGATACAATTTATTACGATAAAACATCTGACGACATCATGAGCATTGGTCATAGTAAAACATACAATTGACGTTTGAATTCCAAGTAATACATATTCTTATCCGTCCGTGTCATATCGAATTCATGTCAACAGAACATCATGGCTGTGTGCGTGCACTACTGTGATCCAGACAGCCAGAAATGAGCGCATGAGTCTTGACGAATATAAATCAAACAACTTATCAACTATCCTTCCGTAACTCAGGTTAATCACCAACCTTATAAATTCCTCCTGTATACTATCATCTGGACTGACCCTGAGTCCTTATATCAATTTACATAAATACGGCTATTAGCAAAGCCTAACCTTGGAAGGAGGTAAGACACGTCTTCACGGCTTGACGGACAACGTGAAAAGGGTCCGGTATCTAAGTCACAAAGCGTGACCTTATCGACGCTAACATGTCACAATTTGACCGTGTACTTTGCGTTCACTAATCCGTGAAGTGTCAACATCAATCTATATTAATTCTATTGACCTAAAATTGCGCACTGCCAAATATAGCAGACGATATCAATAAAAACACCATAACAGGGTGCCACAAGAAAGAATTAAAGGAGCTGGCTGCTACAATAGACCTTGCAAGTGTGGTGAACAGCAAAGTCAGACCAAGTATCGCAAATACATACTTTCTGAGAGCAAGAAAATCAGCACATCCCAAACCAAGTAAACCAAATAGCTGTTTACCATCTAATCTTGACTGTGCAAGTGACTGGGAGATGGCAGTGAGTGAAGGACATATCCAGAAAGTATCAGACGAACTCACAGGGATGAGGTTACATATTTGATTTGAAAAATTACCTAAGAGTAAACAGAAGGAGCCTGGCCATATGTGGAGATGAGGTCATGTGTTAAAATTTTAAAACACAAGAGTGAAGGTAATAACTAACGCCCCAACCTACTTCATTCTTGCTCATGGATAGGATCAAATGAGACCAGGAAATATACATTCGTTCTGATTGGAAGCCGGTCTGAAAACAAGGTGGACGTGTGAACAGGAAAACTGCGATATAACGTAGCACATTAGAGATATACAACACAGCACTCCAAACCATCAAAGTAGACAGCCCAGACAAAGCTAGGAAAGAATAGAGTCAGGATTCTGATTTAAAGGTCCAGACACAAACACATATTGGAGCAACTTCTGGAACATCAGAAAGAAAACTCTACCATTATTAATATGGTAAACCAGAATCCTACAGGACGTGCTCACAAGTCACAGAAGGATTCTAAAATAAAAGTAATACCCCAGATGCGTGGCTGAGGCATCTTCATCAAGCTGCTGAGACTATTCTACTGAGCAAGAAGTTATTTGGGGTAAATTGTAACATATATTTTATACTTTGAATTTGACATGCTGGTGGTTGTACAAGGCTGGTAACCTCAGCATATGAAAATGTTATATTCATGAACCACCACAGCAAAGCGCTGGTGATTGCTTTATGAGGGTTCTCGCAGGGAACCAAAAGCAGAGGTAACCCCAGGCTCCAAGTGGAGCAAGGAGTGGATGATGATGACATCATGTGTATTCATTTATTATCATTTGTAATAAGTTATATGTATCCTTAAACATGTTCACCCAGGCACAAGCCATTGCAATCTCTGTTGTTCAGGCATATTTTTCCCTCAGACTAGCTGGAAGTAATGGTGAATTTTTATCATATCCACTGAACTATACTGTATACTTAGAGGGGATAAAATTACTGAGAAAAAGAGTTGTTGGAATAGACAGCGGGAAGGTGTCTGTTTAGGATCAGAAAACATAATCTTATCAGAGGTCTTTGTTTTTCTCTAACATTTGCTGTACCAGTCTACGAGACCAGTGGCGTATGAATCTGTGGTTCAAGAACTTTTGATCGACACTGAAAAGCCAATCTTCAGTGGCCTGTGAAGATACTTGTATTGACACCAGGAGTGGTTACCTCAGCAACTACATTCGGGATGTGCCCTTACCACAGAAGTCGTCAATTGACGGAGCAGTCGGCAGCCGCAACAGCACTTCATTAATCTGGAAGACAAGTCCAGTCGTATTAGGCCAGAATGAAATTAACAATTTTAGTTGTTTTTTTAGCGGCTGGGAGACTTTTTCAGGCCATAAATCGTGGATTCCTCAGCAAGAAAGAGGTTGGTAAGAAAACGAAGATGGCTGTATACCGCTCCACCTATGTCCCAGTCTTGACATATGGATGCGAGTCGTGGGCAATGACTACAACCCACAAAAGCCAGATCCAAACCTCAGAAATGAGGTATCTGAGGAAAGTGGTTGAAGTAACAAGAAGAGACATGGTCCGCAACCAGACGATCCGTCAAGGCCTAAAATCCCATCCGCTGCAGACCCAAATAGAACAGTCCCAACTAAGATGGTTTGGCCATGTCTGCAGAATGGGAGAAGATCGGCTACCACGACAAGCATGGGAAACAAAGAGCCAGGGATCCAGACCTCCAGGACGACCCAGAGTCCGCTGGGAGGACAAAATTAGACAATCTTTGAAGGACCGAGGACTAGAATGGAACCAGGCCAGGAAGAAGACAGCTGATAGAATGGTCTGGCGCTCTCTCTTCCAAACCTCTACACCTCACGGTAGAAGGGGAACGACTAAGTAAGTAAGTAAGTTGTTTTTCCAAACCTATTCCATTTCCAGCAAATTTCTGTGACGAAAAATAACCGTAAATCACTATCTTTCATTTATTTTACAATTGTTAAAGAATAATTGATCATGAAATTTGTTATAAGAGGGAGCATCCCATGACAGACACGATGGTTACCTCATTGTATGATCTACTGAAACTGTTGGGTTTGAACGGACAGTCAAGAACAAGGGCAATTAAGAGACTTGATGAAATTGCGAAAAGGGCATCATGCTCGCTGTGGAACAACCGCAATAGGCTATGGCAGCAGTTTTCAACCTTTTTGAGTCCATGGCTCCCCTGACCAACTACATTCTTTCTGCGGCTCCCCTGTCGGATAACTGGTAAAAACCCTAGCGATGTTTTGACATTTAGCCTTTTTTGAGCAGTAGAGCTTTGGAAAGGCTTTTAAACAATGTAGTTTTTTAATGTAATTTTTTTTAATGCAATTGGACAGTCTGTGCAAAAATTACACGTACAAGAAAAAATATACACAAAGTGCACTTTGAAAACTCTTACTATAAAAAAGAAAACACAAAGTAGTTTCTTTCTAACATTTTTTTAAAATATTTGTCTGAAAATCATTCACTGAAATACTGCACTCATGATTCAATCTCCATAACAAAAAACGTGTAAAGTAAAACTAAAAAAAATATGATGAATCAAATACCAGTCACCACAGTTTGAAACTTGAGCCTGCTTGTTGTTAAACAGCTTGTCAAATCTTGGCACCAATTGAGATATAGCTACCCTCATTTCCTTCTCCACATCAGGTCTTGATCTGAACTTGGTTTTTATGACAGTCACTGCTGAAAACCCAGCCTCGCAGAGATAGGAGGTTGCAAAAGGAATTAATATTTTCAGTGCTCTCTTGCTCAAGCTTGGGAACTCCTGTTTTACTGAATACCAAAATTTTGGCAATGCTATGGAAGGAAACTTCGCTTGTAGTGAAGTCTGATGAAAGTTCTATCAGTTGTTCATCTTCTGCAGTACTGAAGTCCGAAGGAGCATCACTACAGAAGGGATTTTGAACCCACTGAAACCTGTCACAGTTTTCAGGAAAGTACGCGTATTTTCCAAAATGAACACTGAGTTGAGATAAGTGACAATTACTGCACTAAAATCTATTTCATTGTCTGTAATGAACTGCTGCAAACCTGGGAAGTAGTCCATTTCTCCTCCTTCGTTGATTTTTCTCTTCCAAAGAAGAAGCTTCTTTTTGAAGGCCAAAACTGTCTCAATAAGTTGAATCAAATGAGTTTCACTTCCTTGCTGAGACTTACTCAACAAGTTCAACTTTTCAAAAAAGATCACAGAGGTATGCAACTTTTAACAGGAAGTCAGGGTCCAGAAAGCACTTAGCACTGACATTGTTTTCTTCTTCAAGATAAGAATAGAGTTCCCGCCTAAGTTAAAAAAACGGTGATAATACATTTCCTTTGGACAGCCATCGAGTGCTGCTTTAAAATAAGAGAGACGTATGCTCAGCCTCCATATCGTGACACATTTTACTGAAAAATCTAGCTCTATGAGGTCGAGTTTTAATAAAGTTCACCACATATATGACAGTTGGCAGGACTTCATTCAAATCAACACTCAAATGCTGTGAAGCTAATGCTTCCCTATGTATAATACAATGGGTCCAAACAGCATCAGGAGCTTTGCCACGGATGAGGGTGTGTAGGCCACTGTAACAGCCCGACATTGAACGAGCACCATCGGTACACACACCAACACAATGAGCTCAGTCTATTTTATTTTCCGCCATGAAGTTGTCCACAATTTCAAATAAATCTTTGTCTGTCGTCCTGCATTTATGTCCTTACAAAAAAGATTTTCCACCATTTCGTTTTTTTTCATCAACAAACCGATTAAATGAGCATCTCTATTGCTATCAGTGGCCTCATCAAGCTGCAAAGCAAACTCCTTCCCCTGTTACGGTAGTTTTATTGATATCGTCTGCTAGAATTAGCAGTGCGCATCTTTAGGGTCAATAGAATTAATATAAAGTGATTTTATACTCCACGGAGTAATGAACGCGAAATACATGGTCAAATTATGACGTGTATGCGGTCGACAAGGTCACGCTTCGTGACTTGGTTACGGGACCCTTGTTACATTGTCCGTCGAGCCGTGAAGTTGTGTTTTTACCTCCTTCCACTATTGGGCTTGTTAATAGCCATATTGCAGTAAACTAATCTAAGGACTCAGGGTCAATACAGATAAGGATATATATAAATGAATTCATAAAGGTTTGCGATTAACCTGTGTGAAGGAAGGATCTTTCATAAATGATTTGATTATATTGTCAAGACATCATGCGCTCATTTCTGGCTGTATGGAACCCAGCAGCGCATGTATAAAGCCATGATGGTCTGTCGACATGAATGCAATAATGACACGGACGGACATGAATATTTATGCACGTAATTTATAATGAACTTTATGTGAATGTATACCTACGTGAATGTCTCGTGTGTGAACTGTAAATAAAATTCGTGGACTCTGAATTGATACGTTACAGCCATTTGCTGCATTTGCCAATGTTGAGTATTATGCAAATGAAGAACTCTTCTGATAAGAAAAAAATATATATATAATGATGAGCTCCGAGAGGAACGAATGTATTCTTGGACATTTAACAAATGATGAATCAATATAACGTTGACCCTTGTTCCAAGATGATAAACGAACGAAGCACGCATTCGCGATTAAACAAAATACAGAACCAGCTCTAAACTAGCTCAGCCTTAGCCTCCCCTCATCCAGTCCTTATCATCCCCCTCATTTTTTCTATAATCTGTTCATTAAGATCCTCTCCTAAATCTTTAATTCGGCGGCTGATTGTACTGTCCGACAAAGGAATGGGCGAAAGCTGTTTTCCCACGGCCTCACCAACCATAATGGACACTGTATCAATAGCACACGGTAAAACGAGTTCTTCTGCAATCGTATGGGGTTTCTGACATTTTGCTACCCGGTATGCTATCTTGTAGGACGATAGAAGAACTTTACTTGAGATTGTCGCTGCTTTTAGAAATTCTCTTGGTTTGCCCACGTCATTCTTATGAACACTTTCTAAATGGCGCTTCAATTTGCTAAGCAGGTTGACAAACACCAAAAATGAAATTTCCCACAGCTCTGTGTTTTCTTTATAGCTAAATACGAAAAAAATCCACACCCACCCAGGGCGCTGCGGCGCACACGTTGAAAACCGCTGGGCTATGGAATTCAGGGGACAGTAATTTATTTTCAACATAAGGGTTACTTTCAAAATTGCCTCCAGCTGACAGAAATACAAGCATGAAATTGAAAGCTCCAACCAAGGTGGAATGGGTTCAATTCTCTGCACAAGACAACTGGGGGCTGACACTTGAGAGTCATGACCTAAGTAGGCCTGCCCCTCCCCCCTTAGAGTGTAAAGGAGTTTAAGGGGCTGAAACACTTTATTGACGGGGGACACTTCTGATGATCAGATTGCCTCCTGTTGTATCGCTTTGTATAGAGTTTTCTAGCATCACTTACAGAGATACAACATTAGACAATCTTTGAAGGACCGAGGACTAGAATGGAACCAGGCCAGGAGGAAGACAGCCGATAGGATAGTCTGGCGCTCTCTCTTCCAAACCTCTACACCTCACGGTAGAAGGGAAACGACTAAGTAAGTAAGTAAGTACTTACAGAGATGCAGTAGCAGTGTTGGTTAGAGAGAGAAAATGAAGGTGGGGTCTGGTACTTGTTAGTTCTTGATTTCAGCTAAGGTAATAACACAATGTCAAAATGGAATGTACAACAGTGTTAACAATAGTAAAAGTACTGCTAGTGTTTTATATTGGAATATCAAAGCTCCAACATCATTGCAACATTTCTGTTAATGTCTTTCTTTCTCCACTTACTGCTTATAAAATGAAGCTATTTAGTTTTGACCAAGATGTCTGTCTCACTAATTACATGGACATAAGTTTGTTGAAGGCTTATGTTCTATGGGAAGGTGAAAGATGGTGATGATGTTGATGTCTGATTTTTCTAACAGGACATGTCATCAATAAGTAAACATTTTTTAATGTCTAGATTTGCTTCTAAATAAACCAAAAACTATAGAAGATGATTTTCAGATTTTATTCTTCAAGTACCAGGACACCTTTCATAGGAGATCATGTCTCTCCACAATTTTCTGTCCCCACTGCAGTATTTCAGTTAGGTTGTTATTTCTCTGCCATGATTTCAGGCTGTCGAGTATCTTTTCTGTTGTTCATCCTCTAAACCGTTTTCCTTGACTCTTTCCTGTACTCAAACATTTCAATTCTCATAACATGTCCATACATGAAAATGGATTGTTTTCTTCTTATAGGATTAAAAACTTCTTTTGTGTTCAGGCTTCTTTCAGGAGATCCTCACTTCTTCTTCTTCTTCTTGCGATCGCATCTTTGATGATTACACCGTCAGACGAGTTCTCATGATGAATTCGACTGTTGTTTGAAGTTCCTCTTTAACTCCATATAGCTTTGAGTTTAGTGTTGAGTCATTGGGCCAGTATATCTTTCTTAACTGGTCATACAGAGGACAGTCCTGTAGAACATGCTCAGCAGTTTGTTCGTTTAATCCACATGTGCACAGTGGTGAAGCAGACAATCGTAGCTTGTGCATGTGTTTATTCAGTTTGTTATGCCCTGTCCTGAGTCGAAAAATAGTTGTCTGTCCCTGCCGGTCGAGAGTGTGATAGTCGTCTTTGGGTTGGTTCTGTTCTCTTCTGATAGTCTGGATAGCTCTCTTTTTCTCAAAGTATGTGACTTCATTATCTTCTTGTTCACATTCTCCTCCCTTTTTTGCAAGTTTATCTGCCTTTTCATTTCCGGGTACACCACAATGAGATGGTACCCACTGAAGTATGGTTCTCTTTTTGGCAGCTACCTTGTTTAGTTCATTTCTCAGATGCGGGAGTTTACCACCCTTGAGAGCTTGCAGGACAGACAGTGCATCTGTGAGGATGACTACCTGGTGGCAGTCAGAGTTGGTGTTATAAATCATATTTGCAGCTTGCTCTAGAGCTTGAACCTCAGCTGTATAGTTGGAACAGAATTTACCAGTGGGAAATGTGCCTAGTCTCATAGTGGTTGTCAGGATATGAGATAAAGATACCGGCACCCTCCATTCCTAACAGCATTAGTTGCTGATCCATCTGTATAGGCATGTATCCATGATTGATCGGGATAGCTTTCTTGGATCATACTCAATGTAGCAGTTCGTTTTTGCAGATCATTATACTCACATCCACTTGTGAGACCACTGACTGTTGTATTAATTTGGAGGGCACTGCTGGCCTGCTCCCATGGTACAGGGTAAAGGGTGGGCTTCAGTGGTGTTGTCTTCATGGATAGGTCTTCTTGATGCTGTCTTATAAGTCTTTTCCCCCGATGCACAAAGCTGCTACGCTTTAGACGTCCCAATGCCAGATCATCTAGTCTTGCCTTCATTGGGTGCATTGGCATACTGTTGTACTTTTCCATCTGGATCATGGTTTTTGTGTCTCTTCTATGGGACAATGTCTGTAATCCAGCAACCTTCTGCATCTCTGTTATTGGTGTAGTTTTTCATGGCTCCTGTAATGAGCCTGAGATCTGGATTTTGCACCCTGTCCAAAGACTGCAGATGTGAGTTAGCAGCTGATGACCATGCTGCTGAGCTAAACTCTAAGTGTGGTCTTATTACTCCATTATAAATCTTCTTTAGATTTCGTTCATTTGCTCCCCAGTTGGTACCTGCTAATTTTCTGAGTATGCCTAGTCGTCTTCGGGCCTTTCCTTCTGCATTTTCAATATGCTTATTCCATGTAAGCCTTTGGTCAAATGTCACCCCAAGATAGGTGGGGTAGCTTTCTTCCTTGATCACGGTTGTCCCTAGGTGTATGTTAGCTGATTTGTCCTTGGGGGCGAGGGAGAACAGTGTTGTGGAGGTTTTGTCTGTGCTTATTGTGATAAGCCATTTCTCTGCCCATGACACTAGCATGTCTGCTGCCCGCTGCATTCTATAATTTGCTGTGGTGACATTTTCATCAGCGCACCAGAGTACTAGGTCATCTGCATATAAGGCAGCTTTAACTCCTGCAGGGAGATCTTTCACCAGGTCATTGATGTAAACAAGGAAGAGTGTTGGGGAAATTACTCCTCCTTGAGGTACCCCTGATGGAGCAACACTTTTCTGCTCTGCAGACCGTCAAGAGTGACTCTAGTTCTCCTGTTATGCAAGTATGACTGGATCCATTTCATCATGTTGCCTTGGATTCCACTTCTCCTAAGTTTTGCAATGAGGCCATCTTTCCACACCTTGTCAAAGGCCTGCTTGAAGTCGACCCAGATCGTTAGGACCTTTTTCTTCTCCTGGAAGGCATCTTCTATTGCTTGAGACAAGTAAGTAACTTGGTCTTCTATACTGTAGCATTCTCTAAATCCAGCTTGTTCCGGCACCAGGATCTGCTCAGACTCTAAATACCATTTCAATCTGTGGTTGACTATTCGCTCCATAGTCTTCCCAACACAGCTTGTGAGACTGATTGGCCGGTAACTTGCAGCCTCGGTCTTACATTTTCCCTTTCTTTAGTATGGGTATTGTGATGGCTTCTCTCCAATACTTGGGGTACCGTTCCTTTCAACCAGCTGTGGTTGAATATCTCAAGCAGTTTTGTCTTTGCTGCTGAGCTCAGATTTACTAGCATTTCGTTGCTGATTTTGTCTGGGCCGGGTGACTTTTGAAACTTAAGCTTGGAAATAGCCTTCTGTAGTTCTCCTAGTGTGATGGGTTCCCTCATTGGGGCAGGAGTATCTGTCTGTCCCATGGTTGCCAGTATTTCTTTTCTTATCTCTCTCTGATGGTCTATGTTAATGGGTAAGTTGCTTTCTGAACTGTATCTTCTAGCAAACAGGTCTGCAGCTTGTTTTCCTCTGAAAAGTTTGCCACCTTCATCCAATGTGATAGTCTGCCTTGGTGAGGAATGCTCTTCATTTAGAGACTTGACTAATCTCCAAAGTTTCCTGCCGTCTTTCTCAAGGTTCAGCGATGCCGTTTTAGTTCTCCAGCTTTTCCGCTTTTCTTCTAGCTTTGTTCTCTGAAACTCTGCTACAGCCTTTTTCCATTTGTTGTGAGTTTCAAGTGAAGGCTGAGACTCTGCGTCCTTTCTAGCCTTGTCCATAGCTTCCTGACGTTCTTGGAGTGTGCTGGACCAGTATGGTATGTAGTTACGCCGGCATCCTTTGGGAATGGTTTCTTTTGCAGCTTGTAGTATGCATCTGTTGAAGTCTTTTACCACTTCATTAATGTCTCTGTTCTGTACCTTGAGGGTAGACAGCAGCGTGTTCACCTGATGCCTGAATAAACCCCAGTTGGCTTTTTTGTAGTTCCATCTTGTAATGGCTGGGCCTGTACTGAGAGTTGCACTCTGGACAGTAAGAAAGATTGGGCGATGGTCGCTTCCCCCCTAGTTGGTCTCCTACTTCTCTACTAATAGATCCAGCTATATCTGGTGTGGAGAAGGCACGATCTGGTGTTGAGGTTGTGTGCCATCCTCTGGAGTAGAAGGTAGAAGTATCTGTGGCATTATTGACTAGGATTAGGGAGTGATCATCTTGCCAAGTTTCAACCTCTTCACCTCTGTGATCCAGATGGTTATAGCCCCAGCTCTGGGAGTGGCTATTAAAGTCTCCAACTGCTATAAAGTTGGTGGCTGGTACCTGTATAGAGCTGAGACTCAGGGGTTTGTTGTTCGGACAGTAATAGTTCAGGAGTTCTATTTCCATCTTGTCTACCTTTATCTGCAGCAGCTGATATTCTGCTCCATCCATGAAGGTTTTCCTTTCGTGTGCAGGAATGTTATTCCTTACAAGAGTAAGTACTCCTCCTTTTCGTCTATCTTGTCTGTCGGATCTGAAGCATTGATATCCCCTTATTTTAAAGGTTTGATCTGCTTTCAAGTGAGTCTCTTGGATACAGCAAACACTGACTTGCTTCTCATACAAGATGTTTTCCAGCTCTGTCTTTTTGCTGTATCCAGCCTGCTTGCTGTTCACTCCCTCTGCATTCCAGTGCATCATGACAAGTGGCACTCTGGGTTTATTTTTTTTCTGTTTTGTTTTGGTCAGTAGTTCTCCTCCGCCGTCTGTTGACTCCACAAGACGGTCTAGAGGGTCCTCCAGTAGCTGAGGGTGGGCTCTGTCGAGGCTCAGAGCCCGGCACTGCACCTGCCTGGTGGAGCTCCACAGGGCGAGCACCAGAACGAGATTTATTTGACGGTGTACTCTCCATAGAAAAAAAAAAGCGAGTTGCATGATACTGTGGTTTCCGGTGCGCCTTCTGGCCCAGTATCTACGACTTTAGCACCTGTTCAATGGGAGAGTGGGCTCATCCCTAATCTGTTTATGTTCCCAGTAGTAGACTATTCGCAAGCAGCCTGGGGGTGTCACTGCTCTGCGCGGACCTTGTTTACCGAGGCGGCGTCCGAGCTCATATGGTGAAAATATGGTTGCGTTATCTTCAAAATAGCCCTGTCTTTCCCGTGGCTTTTCTGCCATCCTGCAACTTTGAGTTAGGGAGTTCTGAGCTCCAGTCTCTTTCCCAGGCATTTTATCCTGGCCTGGCACGCATACAGAGGACCCCACTTCTGGTTCTAAGTTAGCAGTTGGGGATAGGTGGGGTAGCACACTGTGCATTCCCCGTCATCCAGGGGGCTCTCCAACTATGCAGAGCTTGCACAATGCTGTGCTCTGGTTCTGGGCTCTCCCAAGGAATCCTCACGTCCTGCACAGAGCCACTTCCCGATACCCACCACCTGCCAACCCTCCATTGTAGAAATCTCCTGCATGCGGCCATCCAGTCAAGAGCCAGTATTAAGTCTGGTGCCCAAGTGATCCCCCCAAGCTCAGTGTGCAATGCTGGGTTCTCATCATGCTGCAACACAGGAGGGATTGTGATGCTAGATCCTCACTGAATTTGTTTATTAATGTTGAGATGTGGAGGGTAATTCAGAATACTTAAAATAAAATGTTACATGATTTAATGTGCTTAGAAAGGAGCACCAGGAAAATAAGCAGCTGAGGGCTGCCACCTCAGGGGCGCATTCCCATAGTCAGTTATGACTGAAGGGGCTATTATTATTATTATAGATAAAAGAACAGTTTTCAAAAGAAAATCTTTCAAGTTTGTAAAAAAATGAAATATTGAGCATGATGTCATACCATGTGTCTACATGTCAACCTGATTGGTCTGCATATTTAAAAGAAAAATTGTATTGCTTCATTTGATCATTTGAAAGTACTAAATCTTGTTTTTAAATGATTCAGGGTGTCTACAGCACTACAGGGTGTATACTTTGTAGTATTTTTCAAAGCAAATCTTTACATTTAAAAAAAAACTGTTTTTAAAACTAATGTTAATAACGCAAGTTTATGGTATATTACCATTACCTTTTTAGACCAACAGTCTAATAGGTTCTTTTTAACCCAATAATTTTAGATTAGTAGTAGGTAATGTTTTCTATGTTCAGAATCAAGGTATGAAAATTGGACAGCCAGTAATCGTAGATGCTTCTGGTTCATCTTCATCCAGAGTGATCTGCCCCTTAGCAAAGAATGGTATGTTCACTTGTGTGGTTATTTTATGCTTTTTGTTTGTTTGTTGTGTCTCTGTTTTTGTATGTTGGGTGTGCGTGAAAGTCATTTGTAAGGTTTACGACTTTGTTTGTTTATTTTTTGTATCAGTCACACAGACAAGCACTACTAAATCTCTTTGTACAGAAGTAAATCTATCTTCTGCCAGTTGTTCTTTTTTTTAAACCTGTACCTTATAACTCCCTGTGAAGTACAGGCCTTTAACCAGTTCTATGAAAGCTCTTCTGTCTTTGGCAATATTTAAGATCTTCCCCAGTCTTAAGAATTTGTCATGTTTTTGACAACTATAAAGCTAAAGTATCTTCATTCTGCAGCTATGAGAACTTGACAAAGAAATGTACAACATTACTTCCTGTAATAAAAGTACTTCTTGTGTTTTACATCCAAACATCAGTGCTCTCTAACAGCATTAAAACATTTCTGTTTGTCTTTCTTTCTTTAATCTTATGCTATGAAGATATTTAATTTTGGCCAAATGCACACTGTTTTGCCAATTATGCTATCATATCATGTCTCTTTAAGATGTCTGCCACCTAAATCCATCTTTTCCTATATACCTAATCCTTCTGTTACAGATGTCAAGTCAGTCCTATTATATGACAATACATGCAGAACAACACAGATGTCAAGTCAGTTCTATTGTATGACAATACATAGAGAACAACACAGATGTCTAGTCAGTCCTATTGTATGACAATACATGGAGAACAACACAGATGTCAAGCCAGTCCTATTGTATGACAATACATGGAGAACAACACAGATGTCAAGGCAGTCCTATTATATGACAATACATGGAGAACAACACAGATGTCAAGTCAGTCCTATTATATGACAAAATATGGAGAACAACACAGATGTCAAGTCAGTCCTGTTGTATGACAATACATGGAGAACAACACAGATGTCAAGTCAGTCCTGTTGTATGACAATACATGGAGAACAACACAAATGACAACCATAAAGTTGTAGACTTTCATAAATGGATGCTAGCACAGAACAGAAGGATTAACATGGCTTGACAAGATCACTAATATGGAACTGATGGAAAGATCCTGACAAGCACCAGTAGAACAAGATTTGAGAAGATGATAGCGTGGGATAGGACAAACATTGAGAAAACCAACTGATAGTGTTACACAACAGTGCTTGTTCTGATTCCCCAGAGTCCATAAGATGGACAGAGACCAAAAAATACATGGAAAAGAGAACTCTAGATAGATGTGAAAGGGGTAAAGATGGAATGGAAAGATCTTGAAAGGATGGCACAGCTTGGAGTATATTTGTAGAAGGCCATTGCTCCACAGCTCAATTGTAATGATTATTATGATGAATTAAAAATAATAACCTAGATGACATGGCAATATGCCACAAACTAACGGCTGCCTTTATTGTTATTTCCATATTCATGTTTTCAGGGAAACCACCCCAGAATTACATCATCTCAGTTACAGTTGACGGCACCACCTTTGGTAATGAGTTGACGGTTTCCATAATTCATACTACCTGCTAGAAAAAGGTGAGATTTCAATTTATGACTCAGCCGAGATAAAACAAAGCATACCCCTTGTGTGAATGTTAGGATGTTTATAGAGTGTATGAAATATACTTGCTGTATTTGGAACTAAACTTCTAAAGTATAATTCTGTAATAATTATATATATGAATATTTTTATTTTTGCATCCAGTGACCTGTGTTGTTCCTGGTTGACCTCCTGTGACCACCAGCTGATTGTCATTATTCTGTGGCACTACAACTTGTGGTTATTAGAAAGGAAATGTTGCTGAGTTCACTTGATGTCTATTCTGTAACATGAATAAAGATCTTGAACACACATTTTGACATTGTTCTTGTTCTGGAAGGTTTGGGTACTTGTTAGTTATTGTGGTGCCACGACCTGTTGAGGTTAAAGTTGAAGGTGCCTTTTTTTTTTTTTTTTTTTGGAAAAGAGCAGAATTCTACCAATTATGGCTAGAGTTTTAGGCCCATGTTGGTTACAGGTTGGAGGGAGGTGGGCACACTCTACCAATTAAGGCTAGAGTTTTAGACACATGTTGGTTACAGGTTGGAGGGAGGTGGGCACACTCTACCAATTAAGGCTAGAGTTTTAGGCACATGTTGGTTACAGGTTGGAGGGAGGTGGGCACACTCTACCAATTAAGGCTAGAGTTTTAGGCACATGTTGGTTACAGGTTGGAGGGAGGTGGGCACACTCTACCAAATTAAGGCTAGAGTTTTAGACACATGTTGGTTACAGGTTGGAGGGAGGTGGGCACTCTCTACCAATTAAGGCTAGAGTTTTAGACACATGTTGGTTACAGGTTGGAGGGAGGTGGGCACACTCTACCACACTCTTTCTGCTGCATGCCCTGATGACTGCACTAAACTCTCCTGTCGTCATTTCATTCATGTCTATTGTGCTTCAGAGTTATGGAAATGATGTTGCACAAAAGCATAGACGTTTTACCTATGATAAGCTATGAAACTTCACTAGCTAAATATATAAGTATATGTGATGGAGACACTTGTTCTCACTTATCCAAACTGCTTAATATAAATGGGGAAATTATAGAAATTTTGTCTACATCCAATTTATTCCTGTATCCAACAGAGGCAGGAATATTTCTTTAAAAAAAGAAATATCCCTTGCCATGAAGTATATTGGGAAGAATTGTGCGTTATTTCAACAGGCGTGCAAATCAGTTCCCTGACTGAGCACACTGTGATAAGATTGCAGTTTTGGTTGGAAAAGAAGGGACTAACAACACTGATATGAGAATTAGTATATTTAATATAACATTTTCTCATAAATATATTAACTGCTTGTTTTAAAACACCACCTGTCAAACAAAATTGGCCCTCTCTCATGTTGGTGCCAGAGTAAAACCTAAACACCACCTGTCAAACACAATTGGCCCTCTCTCATGTTGGTGCCAGAGTAAAACCTAAACATCACCTGTCAAACACAATTGGCCCTCTCTCTCATGTTGGTGCCAGAGTAAAACCTAAACACCACCTGTCAAACACAATTGGCCCTCTCTCATGTTAGTGCTAGAGTAAAACCTAAACACCACCTGTCAAACACATTTGGCCCTCTCTCATGTTGGTGCCAGAGTAAAACCTAAACATCACTGTCAAACACATTTGGCCCTCTCTCATGTTGGTGCCAGAGTAAAACCTTAACATCACTGTCAAACACATTTGGCCCTCTCTCATGTTGGTGCCAGAGTAAAACCTAAACACCACCTGTCAAACAAAATTGGCCCTCTCTCATGTTGGTGCCAGAGTAAAAGCTAAACACCACCTGTCAAACACAATTGGCCCTCTCATGTTGGTGCCAGAGTAAAACCTAAACACCACCTGTCAAACAAAATTGGCCCTCTCATGTTGGTGCCAGAGTAAAAGCTAAACACCACCTGTCAAACACAATTGGCCCTCTCTCATGTTGGTGCCAGAGTAAAACCTAAACACTACCCGGAGGACTGGTTTTGGTTTTAAGGACTATTGTTACAGTCAGTATTGTTTAATATATCGATGTGTATTTTTTATTGGTCTAAGGGAATGTACCGGGAGTATTCTTTTAGTACATTTTAGATTTAGTTGTTATCTGTCTTTCCAGGAAAGTTCTGGATTGTCCCCATGTGAGCTAAAACTCATATCACACGATAATTCGCGCAGGCGCAATGAGTTTTGGCGAGACAGGAAGCCGGTCTGTCTTGGTCAGTCGGCCGGGCGTTTTTGAGCTGAACGGAGGTTCAGCGATTCTTCTCTGACTCTGTGAACGTATTATAATGTCCTTTGTGTGTTAAGAAAAGGGTTGAGATTTCCCCCTTGAAGTAATTCTGACATTTTTGGAGAGCCTAGGATGGCGAGTGTTTTGTGGTGTTATTCTTGAAGGCAGTCAAGGTAAAGATACCCTTTAAACTATATATTTTTACAGCCAAGTACTTTGTAATTTGATGCTACCAGCCTAAGTTAGTGGGCTGAGGCTAAGGCGACCTTCTCCTAGTGCGGAGGAGAGTCCAGGAGATTATTCGTATTGTTATAGATGCACCTAATGTGTTTGGTCAGAGGAAGGACAGAAAAGATTATATTTTGAGCCCGCACTTATACGGTTCGTATTGTTATAGATGCCCCTACTGTGTTTGGTCAGAGGAAGGATAGAAAAGATTATATTTCTGAGCCCGCACTTATATGGCTCGCATTGTTATGGATGCATCTAATGTGTTCTGTCGGAGGAAGGACAGAAAGAAAGTATATATTTGAGCTCGACACTCATGCAGCTTATTTTTGCCAGAGGGTTACCTGGCTTATCTCGCCAGAGGGGATAGATATAAATTATTGACATACTTCTAGCACTATGATACGTGCAGGCTGCATAAGAGTTATTGTCATTATGATTGTACTGAACTTGTTGCTATGTCTATGAAGTGCTTGAACAATATACCAGTGACAGAATGCTTGTCTGATGTTCTGATGATGTCTGTTGTCGCCGTGATGTTACAGTAATAAATCGTTGAACCGTGCAAGTTGTTTCCAACGTTATTGACTTATGCATGTGGAATGAACGGCGTGTTGTTTTACATACAACCACACATACCCCTACAGTGGAGAGCAGCATACTTCTACATTGATAGCCTGTGTGGCGTGTTCTAGAAAGTTTCATAGAACTTTTACAGTGATGGCCGGTATGGCCCAGTGAGTGTGGTCAAGGAAATATCCAACCTTTACAACTATCTTCATTGCACACGGACAACTCCATCAGTGCTTCAATCTTCTCGATTAGATCACACAAGGAGAATCTCAGCACAGTGCACCTGGAGGAGAAAGTGTTAAGTAGTGCATACCAAACCTACCTGTCCTACACTATTCGTGGATGGTCATGAGTGCCAGTGCTTGCCAAAGAAGGAGTGCCAACAACTGATACATGCATAAACTGTACATTTAGATAATAACTATACATGCACAATTTGCAGTTACCTTTTACGTGAATTGGTTCATGTGTAGTTACATTTAGCTATAGTTTCAGCGCAGTTTATCAAATGTCAAGGTTATTAGTGTTATCAGACGTAAAGGTCTTTTATATTTGGACATGTGCCCTAATATAACTAGGTTGAACAGGACAGCCTCACCTAAACGAGGCAAAATTTTATTTTAAAAAAAAACAAATGTCAGTGTGAAGACCTACAAAGTTATTAAAATGATGAAAAATGTAAATATTTAGAAATTATTAAAAAAAAATTAATTTAAATTTTGATTGGAAGCAAGTAGAAGCTGTAAGCATGGAAAATAAACTTGCAGTAAGCAATCAATTATACTCAGTAGTGTTGTGTTCTTGTACCTCGTCTAAAGTGAGAGTCTTGAAAGTAAAATTACAAGAAATAAGCAGATTGATTTTATTAGGTGTATTTAAAGACGAGGAAAATTATAAACTATCGTGACAGCAGAGAAAATTGACTTTAAAAGATGTAGAGGTCAACAAATTGAGGAAAACAATAATAAAGAAGAAAATCAACAACAGTGATGAACATTACAGGATCTAGGGATTAGAAGATTTGGAAAGACATGATCACTCACACAGTTAGTATAGCATTATTGGTATGACTCATGATGATGATCCCATTACATGCCCATTGAGGCATATTGGGAATATGGTGTTAGGCCCATATTTTCTTGACCATCGGCACACTAGGGGTGATGTGGTCAGCATCACGCCGGCCGCCTTAACCTTCCCAGAGTTGCTCTGATACCCAATTCATGAGGCTGGGTCGACCCTGGAGCCGTTTGCGGTCTAAAAAATCCCACTTCAACTGGGGATTGAACCATGGACCACCGAGCTAGGAAGCCAGTGTGCTACCGCAGTTCCTGATGATGATACGACTAATGTATAATTATGATATTAGTATGAACATTCATTCATTGAGTGCGATTCCAACTGGCATTGGCAACTATGTGTCTCCATTTCCTATGGTTTCTTGAACCAGCTATGTCTTGAATGTCTTCCCCAGCCACATGGTCAGTTTGTCAAAGTGTTTCTCTGTCTGCCTTCCTCTTTTCTTTGCATTGGATTTACGGTGTCTCAATTTTTTCTCTTTGTATGATGTGCCCACGTGACTATTTTTGTCTTATCATGCTGATTAAGTGACAGCTTTCTTCTGTTTTTCTAAGGACTTTCTCATTTTATTTTCTGGCTGTCAAGATATTCAATGCTTACTTCTTGGAAAACCACATCTCTTGTTTCTCCAATTTTCTTTCCATCTGTCTTTTAGTGTCCAGGTCTCACTTAAATTAGTATTATAGAATGTGTATATAGCATCACCAATGTGGAACTGATGACAAGAGCCAGTGGAACAAGATATGAGACGAAGATACTGGAGATGGATAGGACATCCACTGAGAAAATACTGGAGATGGACAGGACACACACTGAGAAGAATGTTGATAGCATTACAGGCAGACTTCATTCTGGAATCTCAGGGTTAAGGAGGTAGAGGAAGAAAAAAACAACACATGGACAAGAGAGATGGACACAGACATGGACAAGAGAGATGGACACAGACATGGACAAGAGAGATGGACACAGAGATGGACACAGACATTGACAAGAGAGATGGACACAGACATGGACAAGAGAGATGGACACAGACATGGACAAGAGAGATGGACACAGACATGGACAAGAGAGATGGACACAGACATGGACAAGAGAGATGGACGCAGACATGGATGTGACGACTTGCCCATTCTTCTCTTCTTTTTTTTTATTAATTACGAGACGCCATTTTTTCTCATCTTCAATGCATGATCGAGAAGCCCGTAAAGTCACGGGAAATTTCACTTGCGGATATTCTCCTAGCGTTCAGTGATTTTCTCCTCGAGTCTAATACTATTTTTAGATATGACGTCATTGTTGACCCCTGACCTCGGTAGCTAGAAACCCGCTTTAATTTAGGACCGACTACATAAACTTAGATAGAACCAGTTTATGCCACTTTCGGAACCCCCCACGTGACTTTTAACGTTATTGATTGGAGCGTCTATATGATGCTAAGGTCACATGATGCACGCTACGGATCACGTGTCCAAGCGGAAATGACCCGCTAAAAGTGCGGCAAATCCAGCCATTTTCCACTTGCCCAGGAAACCTTGAGACAGCTAGACCCAGTCTAGATATCGGCGAATTCACGCATTAAAAGCACTGAAGCCACGTGTCTAAATTGCGGGTTAGCGTCCATCTCTGAGTAGTCTATGGTGGAGCCTTGCACGATAGTCCAATCTCAGAGCAGAATACGGAGTCGAGCACAGAGAAGGCAAATCCGAACCATTCAAGACCTACCTGGTGCAACGTCATAAGGAGACCGGGGAACTAACCACGCTTCACTATCAGCCGGGGCTGAAAAGCTAAGTTCCTATAGAAAGGGAACTCACCTATATCAATGCCATATTTTTGTCATCCATGATGAAAAACACTTGATGTGAGACACATAGTACATACAGCAGACACTAATTCCATCGACAAAACTATCATTCCCCATCTATTCATTTTAATTGCAATAAACCAATTGGGTGTATATAATGTACCCCATGCTTTGTTCCTTCTATTAGATGTTGAATATTGTCCGATGTTTATCTTCCTTTATAAGTGGGGAGGGGGGGGGGGGGGGGCGCTCATAAAATATAATATAATTTAAAGGATAACAATAATAGATAACTGAGAAGGGGACTATGGTAGCGAGAGACCAAATATCTCCTTACAACCTTTTCCAGACCTTGTCTAGTTAGGAGAATTTACCCTCTTCGTCACCCTTCAGAAGTGGGAAAACCCAACAGGAATTCTTGAGCCAAATTTTCCACATTCATATCTATTATTTCTTCTAATAAATTCTTATCCTTCAAACGCTACGCCACACTGGGGTCTCAATCCGGGATTTGAACTTATGTATTTTATCATACCTCTGGGATAGTATCATTCATTCAGTCATTACAGTATACCATTTTAACACATGTATTTTCACACAGTGAGCTCTAGAAAGACAGAAAACATTTTTTCTAGAATTTCAGGCATTGATTGGTGAATCCCTTTATATATGTTGTATTTAATTAAGTTAGTTCATGATTTTGTATTTCATTGAATTACAGACCTTAAGTCTCCATAACTAGTAATTTCATTCTACAGCAGTCTGATAATTAGTAAGTTTTTGCTTGTTGTTAGAAATACTATTGGAAGGTAGCACTAGCTTACTCAGGTGGACTATAACTGCAAAAGATGGCTGAAATAGTTAAGCTTAAGGCAGCACTAGGGGAGGCCGGTTGAGATCTGGGTTATAGTGGGGTGGACCTTGCGAATTATGTCAGTGTCGAGACTGATAAGTATTACGCTCGAGAAACAGCGAAAGCTAAAAGAGAAGAGCGAATAAAGTTATCAGAAATAGATGAGAGGATAAAAGCTGTAGACGCTAGGGAAAGAAGCGAGAGAGATGAACGCGAGCATGCACTGAAGATGAAGCGGTTAGAGATGCAGGGACAGGCTCAAAGAGTTGAACCGGTAGCCGGTGCGACAGCATCTACCTCCTCAGGCAACCTATCACCATGGTCGGATGATATGCCCTCCTTGCATGCAGGGGGCACAGGACCTTTGCCATCCTCACTCATGTCAAACTTGGGACCCTTGACGTTTCCATTTGAAGCTTTCTCGGAACGAGCTGACTCGATCGATGTGTATTTGGACAAATTTGAGAAGTTTGCCACCACGTTTGGTTTGGAGAAGAGCAAGTGGAACCTGAAACTGTCGCAAGGGCTTAGAGGAACTGCTTATGACGTGTATAGCAAGCTTCCTCCAGGTTTACAGGATGACTACGACTCTCTGAAAAAGGCACTATTGGTTCGTTATGAGCTACATGCTGACGCCTATAGGAAGAGGTTCCGTAACGCTAGGAGGGAAGTTGGAGAGAGCGTTGCTCAGTTTGCTGCGAGACTGGATTCCTACGTGGAGAAGTGGGGTGCCCTAGGGAATTTTACTCATGATTGGGAAGGCCTGAAGGAAATGGTCATGATCGAGCAACTGAAGGACACCATGACTTCTGACATGAGGGGATTCCTGACAGAGAATGGGGCCAGCACTTTAGAATCCATAGTCCAGGTAGTGGAACGATATCAGGCAGCACTATCAGAGAATCCACCACCCAGACGGGAACAACCAGATTACGTATCTAGACAGACAGCTCAGTCACACATGGACCCCCAAGTGAAACCACCGTATACTAACTTCAAAAAGCATGACAAGCCAGACTACAAGACTACTCAGAGATCAAGTTTCCAGCAGCAGAGGCAAGGGGAAAAATGGTGTAAGCACTGTAGAACCATCACCCACAGTACTGCCGAGTGCTGAAGGAAAAACTCTCCACATCATGCTGCATGTTTGCAGGTGAGGGCTGTTGACAGGAAGGAACTGACAATAAGTCAGAATAGCCTCCATCACCCACCTATACGGGAGACAGTGACCGTGAATGGCAAACAAGTCATCGGGATGTATGACACAGGTTTGTCCTATGACGCGGTCGTTTCTGCATCTCTGGTGCAACCCGAACAACTCACCACAGAAACAGTGGATATCCAGGGGCCCCTCAAGGGAGCATTACCCTTAAATTTGCCCATAGCAAAGATTCAGGTCAGTTGTCGCTATGTGGAAGGGGAAATCAATGCTGCAGTTTTAGAGGATCCTTTCTACCCCCTGATGTTAGGGTGTAGATATGTCTTTTTAGGAGAACCAGTAAAGCCTGTGGTTATGGCTGCCATCCAGACCAGGTCTGACTCCAAATGCATAGAGAGGGACTCTAAATTATAAATTCATCCGAATAAGATGAAAAGGGCTCAAGCAGCTGATAGCACATTGGAGCCTTGCTTTGGCAAATTGAAAAACTCACATAACCCTCGAAGAAAGGGTGACTTTTATATGGAACATGGACTCTTGCGCAGGAAAGCTGGCAGAGGGCTAAAAAGTCATGGACAGATTGTGGGGCCATCCATATATAGAAATAAAGTTATGGAATGGGGGCACGTTGCTACTTTGAGTGAACACCTGGGTAATGGTGCCACAAATCAAAGGATAGCCACCCGTTATTATTGGCCTGGCATCACAGAAGACATAGCTCGATATGTGAAGTCCTGTTCAGATTGTAACCAGGTAACCTCAACACATAGGGTAGACCAGTTACAGGACCTAGGAAAGCATTGCTGCAGACGTAGGCATCCAAAGAAAACCAGAATACTTACCTGGGAAGAACAACGTAGGGGCAGATTTTCTGAGTAAACCCCCTTATGCAAACGAGAAATAGGAGAGAATATTGAGGATGAAGGTTACATTGAGAAGCGGTAAAAGAAGAGGAAGACAGGACCAGAGGAGTTGGACGGAACGTCAAACTTGAGGAGGGGCTTGTGTGACGACTTGCCCAATCTTCTCTTCTTTTTTTTTATTAATTACGAGACGCCATTTTTTCTCATCTTCAATGCATGATCGAGAAGCCCGTAAAGTCACGGGAAATTTCACTTGCGGATATTCTCCTAGCGTTCAGTGATTTTCTCCTCGAGTCTAATACTATTTTTAGATACGACGTCATTGTTGACCCCTGACCTCGGTAGCTAGAAACCCGCTTTAATTTAGGACCGACTACATAAACTTAGATAGAACCAGTTTATGCCACTTTCGGAACCCCCCACGTGACTTTTAACGTTATTGATTGGAGCGTCTATATGATGCTAAGGTCACATGATGCACGCTACGGATCATGTGTCCAAGCGGAAATGACCCGCTAAAAGTGCGGCAAATCCAGCCATTTTCCACTTGCCCAGGAAACCTTGAGACAGCTAGACCTAATCTAGATATCGGCGAATTCACGCATTAAAAGCACTGAAGCCACGTGTCTAAATTAGGGGTTAGCGTCCATCTCTGAGTAGTCTATGGTGGAGCCTTGCACGACAGTCCAATCTCAGAGCAGAATACGGAGTCAAGCATAGAGAAGGCAAATCCGAACCATTCAAGACCTACCTGGTGTAACGTCATAAGGAGACCGGAGAACTAACCACGCTTCACTATCAGCCGGGGGCTGAAAAGCTAAGTTCCTATAGAAAGGGAACTCACCTATATCAATGCCATATTTTTGTCATCCATGATGAAAAACACTTGATGTGAGACACATAGTACATACAGCAGACACTAATTCCATTGACAAAACTATCATTCACCATCTATTCATTTTAATTGCAATAAACCAATTGGGTGTATATAATGTACCCCATGCTTTGTTCCTTCTATTAGATGTTGAATATTTATGGTAGCGAGAGACCAAATCTCTCCTTACAACCTTTTCCAGACCTTGTCTAGTTAGGAGAATTTACCCTCTTCGTCACCCTTCAGAAGTGGGAAAACCCAACAGGAATTCTTGAGCCAAATTTTCCACATTCATATCTATTATTTCTTCTAATAAATTCTAATCCTTCAAACGCTACGCCACAATGGACAAGAGAGATGGACACAGACATGGACAAGAGAGGGTGGACACAGACATGGACAAGAGAGATGGACAAGAGATAGGGACACAGACATGGACAAGAGAGATGGACACATACATGGACAAGAGAGATGGACACAGACATGGACAAGAGAGATGGACACAGACATGGACAAGAGAGATGGACACAGACATGGACAAGAGAGATGGACAAGAGATAGACACAGACATGGACAAGAGAGATGGACACAGACATGGACAAGAGAGATGGACACAGACATGGACAAGAGAGATGGACACAGACATGGAAAGACTTTGAGCTGATGGCATGGAACCAAAAGACTTGGCATAAGTTTGTTGAAGGCCTATGTTCCTTTTGGGCAGCTATAGAGTGATGACTCGATGAAAACATGGTAATACAAACTCTCTCTTCCTCACAACCAATAAAATGTAGGGGATAGGGGGGAGACGAGAGGGTGGCGACAG
>JAMPIV010003322.1:0-83439 GCA_024509875.1 Oreohelix idahoensis
CCTCTAAAACTAAAGCTATGGAACTTTTCTAACGAGACCTTTGATATCATCTTGAACGGGGAAAAACTACAGAAAGTTGAAAGTTTCAATTATTTAGGCAGTAAAATGACTCAGGATGGTGACACAACAAGAGAAATCCATACAAGAATTGCTTTGGCAGCTAGCGCCTTCAATAGATTATCTAACATTTGGAAATTACGATCATTGAATATACATACCAAGCATCGTCTGTTTAATTCAAATGTTATCTCAGTGTTAACATACGGCTGTGAGAGTTGGAAAATAACAAAATCATTGGAGAACAAGCTGAATACATTCGAGAACAAATGTCTTAGAAAACTCATGAACATCAGTTGGAAAGAATTCAAGACTAATCGACAAATAAGAGAAGACTATAGGCAGAAATATGTCTCTCCGACTATATAAGGAAAAGACGATGGTCATATATCGGTCATGTCCTACGAATGCAAAACAACAGAATACCACTACAGGCGCTCACTTGGGTTCCTGATGGTAAGAGGAAAAAAGGAAGACCAAAAGAAACACGTCCACAACTGTTAACAATTAAAGCATCTATTATTTTTTTTTGGACAAAATATTATAATAGATAATAAATCATTAACTTTACCACTGGAACTTTTTGGGATGAGTATTTAAATTTAATAGAATTTAAATAAACACAAAATCCATTGAAATAAAAAGAAAGCACTAGACCACTGATCACTGTTAAACAAATATATTATACCGTGCACAAAACAGAAATCACCAATCCAATGTAGCCACCAATTCAGATGGAAATCTAGCAGAATTTCTACTATAGCTAGTGAATCTTAAATCTCTGGCGACCGAATGATAACATGGCTTTTTCTACTATGGTCTGTAATATATCTAGCTGAAATGCAAAGATTGGTGGAACATGAGAAAATTGACACAACCTTTTTAGATCTCAGGGATACCTTTTGGGGATCTGACCTGACCGCCAGACTAAATAGAGAAAACCGCCCCTGAACTGACGTATCTCCGCTCGCTGCTTTCGCGTCGGCTTTTCCCGTTCGCACCCCCACTGCGATCGGTTTCGTGTTTAACACCGAGAATGCGAAAAGAACAAACCGGCAGGGAAACTTTGCGTCGCTCGTTTCAGGGACCACTACTGTCTTTGATACGACCGATAGTCTTTCCTGAGATCCCTCAGTCTGTCTGTTTTGATCGTGTGCCGCTATTATCTGTTTTTGATTCTGGCAGGGCACCGCCCCCCCACTGGAACCAAGTTAATGAAACTACTGCATACACATGATTGCTCAAGAGATGTCCGTGGGCTTGATTTAATCTCTCCTTAAATCAATGCGATGACCAGAAATGAAACGGTAGATAAACTGTCCCACATATTAATCATCAAACGTGTTGGCCATCTGTGTGGAACGGTTGCATAGCTAATGAGTCATGTCCCCAGGTGGAAAAAAAATCCGTTTGAACGAAAAGTACAAACTATACAATATTCGGGGGCAACTGATGCTATAAACGAAGAAGGTCGTTACAAAGGGTCGTACCATATCATCCAAACACACTTCAGGGGTACCGATGTTATGAGAGGGTTCTTACCATCATTCTAACAAATTCAGGGACGGATGAGTTGTCTGTCACAATCGTCCCCTCTTTTGAGACATGGAAACCTGTTTTCATGTTTGATTTATGACAATGAAGCTGCCTGATTGGTAGCTTCAGGACGATTGGTATCTTCGACTTCCTCCTCTTCCTCCGTAGTCCAGTTTCTACTCAGGAAATCAGCCCCGACATTCTGTCTTCCCGGAATATATTCCACTTTGAAAGAATAAACGCTTAAAAGAAGGGCCCAACGCATAATCCTTGCGTTAAATTCTTTTATTGGCACCAAGAAAGGCTAACGGGAGCGTGGTCTGTTTGCAGCACCGTGAAAGATGTACCATAGAGAAACTCATGATGGGCGTCTGATAACCGTCAATCAGAGCGAGGCATTCTCTTTCGACCTCAGACTGACGATGTAGTTCCGTTCAGCTTTATTTAATTTCCGACTGCCATAGGCAACTGGAAAAATAGCATGTTCAGGTCACTGTCCTCTGCCCCCGGCTTGAAGTGTTTCCAGCAGTGTTGACCCGATTGCCCTGACCTGACGCGTCGACGAACCCCGCAGTACAAATGGTTTCTTGAGGTCAGGCAACCTCAAAATGGGGTATGCAGAAACTGTCCTTTCAAAGTGCTGTACGCGTGTTCGCACTTTTGATCCCAAATGACCTTATCAGGACAACCTTTCTTTGTGAGGTCAGTCAGAGGTGCCACCAGTCCGTTGAAGTTCTGGATGTACTTCTGATAATACGCACATAGTGATATGAAGGAACGTACGTCTTTCTTCGATCGGGTCTTTTTGCTGTCACTATTTTCTCCACGTTCTTCTTAACGGGCCAACTACAGCCGTGATAAATAGTATGCCTCACGAATTCCAACTGTTCAAACCCGATGAGACATTTTGCTCTATAGGCTCTGGCTGTGAGACTCTTTTTCCTGTAGTCTCCTGAGGAGCATAGCAACCGTAGCAATATGTTCTTCGTAGGTTTCCGATGCAATTAATATGTCATCCATAAAATTATGGATATGGGGACTTTGAAAGGTTCTAGAAGCTTCCTCATCATCCTGGTGAATACTCCTAGTGCGTTATGCAATCCGAACGGCATCACGTTAAATGTGTAATATCCTTCACTAGTGCTGAAAGCTAACAAAGGTTTAATTTCCTCCTTGACTGGTA
Organism: Oreohelix idahoensis; assembly: GCA_024509875.1. Taxonomy (NCBI): domain Eukaryota; kingdom Metazoa; phylum Mollusca; class Gastropoda; order Stylommatophora; family Oreohelicidae; genus Oreohelix; species Oreohelix idahoensis. The sequence continues at coordinate 2,777 of JAMPIV010003322.1, forward strand.
TTTGATAATAACCTTTACTGAGGTCAATCTTGGAGAAAATATTTGCCTTGCTGAGCTTGGTGAACAACTCAGAAACAGTTTGGAGAGGTTCGGACTGGAATTCCGTTACAGCGTTTAGCAGCCGGTAATCTATACACAGCCGAACATCCTTATTGGGCTTCTGCAACAGCACTACACTCGAACTGTAAGGAGATGTCTGATAAAGCACTTGTGTCTCTATCGTAACTGGGTATACATCAGTGCACGTTGTAAAGGTGTATTGGTGTAACTGGTCAACTCTAATAACCGAGCACAGTGTCAGGTATATATGTCACCTTGTCCTGGGATACAATGAGGCCCCGACAAGAATACAGTGTTGACAATGAGTGTTGCAATGAATGTCAATACGCGAATGTGTAGACTGTTCTGTGGAGTTGACTGATGGTTCAAACCCTCATTCATGCATATTTAGAAGTTACTTATGCAAACTACTGTAGACGTTTCAATAGTTTAATTTGACGCACACACTTGACAGAACGGGTACAGTTACAGCAACACAGGTCGACATCAATAGCATAGTGTTGACCCACGGTGTACAATAATAACTTGGCATTCATGTTGATTACAATCACAATGGAACATCAGTATATAAGCATTCAGAGTTCCATAACGTATATAAATATTCATCAGGCTTTACTGACTGATCATGCCAGTTAATATACAAGGTTCCAACCTGGTTCCTAGACCGAACCTCTTTAGCATAAACGTAACTTGCACTTTAGCGAAGATTCCGTTAAATACAGGTCAGCTAATATTTTTCTGAGAAAACCTTAAACTACCAATAATAGGTTTTCCTTTCATAAGTATGATCTCTTTATCATTCCCTGATAATAAGGGCGTCCCTGTTCTCTGGTAATTTTTCAACCATACATAGCATTCCAAAATGGCTTCTAGTCTTGTAAACATCGCTCACCATGACGATGTACGACAAAGCTTCAATAAAGATTCAATTCTTGAATATCAAAGTTTCCACAAGCATCAGCATAATCTGTCCTCATAATTGCTGTATGGAAACAAAATCAGTGCTGCTGGATAATATGTCGTTCTGACATACTGACATAGGTAGATTCATGTAAACGTCTGCCCATCTTAAGCCTAGGAATGAACGAAGTCAGCAAAAGTACGTTTACCTTAGCATAAGAATACACTAGCAAGCACAAAAACGCTCTTCTCCTCGCGTTATGGAATGAACACTAGGGAACTCATGGATTTAACCATCTCAGAAGAAAATATCTTCGTTCCCATCATCAAAAGAGATCACAAACTCTGGGCAGGTCTAAGACATGACTTCCCGCCATAGGCTTCTTCATCACCCAAGAACTCTCTAACCTATCTTCATCCGCCGAAAAGCACCTGACGCCTAAAGTACAGTACAAGAAAATAGTTCCACTGAAACATACTAAGATATCAAGATATAAGACATACTCGTCCTACATAGACAGGAACTACACATAGATTCGGGCCATAGACATTCTGAAGCAAGAACAATCTATTCCTAACCAAACACAGAATAGATTAAAGTAAGTCTAGATTCCTCCGCTGAGTTCGATTTTTAAGAACGATACAAAGAGCGATAACTCACAGAATGAATACCCATCGCCTAATCTGAGTTCTGTCCCTTTAGACCGAAAAACGTGCATTCACAGATAAATACATTTTTATCAGACAAATAAATACATTTTACATTTGTATGCGTAATCCGTGCGCCACCAAAGAATATGTGCGCAACAATGTCGACTCGCAGATAATTCCTGCCTGACGCAGCTTGTCTATCTCTCCGCGAAGTACATCAGCTTTAGCGTACGGGATGGGGTAAACTCTGGTTCGAACAGGGGTCTCGTTTGTTTATTTCATATCGAATTCAATGAGATTTGTTCGACCAGGTACATCCGTTAAGACTGCACTGTACTGTTTTAGTAGCGCACTGGTTTCTGTTTGTTGTTCTGGTGAGAGATTGTCGCCGAACTTGACATCTTTAAAGGATTCTGTTGGTTGCAATGGGTACTACATGCAACCTTCATCATCTTCCTCGTCTTCCGTTGCTATGGCGACAGCCAGGAGATGCTCGGAGGATGGCACAGGTCTTTCCACATATTTCTTAAGTAGATTTATGTGGAAGACCTTCTCCTTTCCTTTGATGGAGATCTTGTAATTGGTACGTGAGATCTTTTTAAGGACGGTAAACCGTCCTTGCCATCCGATGCGAAGTTTATTGCTTCCGGTTGGAAGTAGCAACTAAACTTTCTCCCCTGGTTGTAGTTCTCTCTCTTTTGCAGCTTTTTTGTATCTTTTACCATGTTTAGCGCGGGCTTTCTTAAGGTTGGTAGTAGCTAGATCCCATCCTAACTTTAACCTTTCCTTGAGCTCAGATACATACTTGCTTGCAAAGACGACTGTCTCGTCAGCCTTTTGGTCTGTCAGGGACCGAAGTAAGGCTTCTAGTGGCCCCTTTATAGGTCTGCCAAATAAAAGTGTAGCAGGCGGGAATCCCGTAGACGCTTGGGGAACCTCTCGGTAGGCGAATAAGGCAGCCGATATATATAGGTCCCAGTCTTCCGGTTTCTCCTGACTCAGCTTACGTAACATGGAGGTGAGGCTGCCATTAAAACGTTCCACGAGCCCATTTCTGGCTGGATGGTAGGGACTTGTGTGGATATGTTTTGCCCTCAAGATCTTAAAGATCTCCTCCATTAACAGGCTACGGAATTGGGATCATTGTCCGTCAAAACTTGTTGAGGGAATCCCAACCGTGTAAAGATTTGCACGAGGGCTTCTGCGACATGCTTGGAATTTATGCATGTTAGCGGTACAGCTTCGGCCCACATAGTGTAAGTGTCGACTAAGGTCAGGATGAACCTGTTCCTTCTTTTGGTCCTTTCCAGGGGTCCAATGATGTCGACAGCAACCCGTTCAAATGGAGTTCCTACTATTGGCATTTGCCCCATGGGTACTGGGGGTGTCAAGTGCTTGGGTGCTACCCGTTGGCATTGGGCGCAGGATTTCACATACCTGATAATGTCAGAGTTCATTCCTGGCCACCAATAGTGGGTTTTTATTCGCTGAATAGTGGCGTTTTGTCCCATATGTCCGCTAAAGGGAAGAGAGTGCCCCATTTCTAAGATCTGGCTTCTGTACTGCGTCGGTACTAGGAGCTGGTTATTCCCCGTGTCCGGGTTGCCCGTTCTACGATACAATACGCCATCCTTAGAAAAGATGTCTCCGTTGTGTCTGGGGTCCTTAGCCATGGGCAGTTTTCTAAAGCAGAGCTCCAGAGTAGGGTCCTTTTGTTGCGCCTCCTTCAGTTCATTCGGCAACAAATTTGGCGCAGGCTTCCTCTCCTTCTTGGTTTGCTCTCTTGTGGTTACCGCTGCCACAATCGGCTCCTTAGGTCTCCCAATAAACACGTATCTACATCCCAGGATAACTGGGTAGATCGGATCATCCATTATGGCCGCTTTAATAACACCTCTGACAAAATCAGAGTGTATCTCTACCAGTGCGATAGGAAGCGTCCTGGGTGCATCACTCGTGAAAACTCCACTAAGTTTGACGGTTTCCTCTGTCTCCTGACCTGGTTTGACTAGGTGCCTAGCGACAATACAACTAAAGCTTAGTCCAGTGTCAAAGAGACAAGTAGTTGAGGTACCATTCAAAATTACAGTTCCTCGCGTTGAGGGTCGGTCCCACTCAGGTTGAGAATCACTGACATTGACTCTACCTTTCGAGGCTGTATGCACACATCCGATGCGGTTTGGACCGGCTTGTTTGCCCTGATCAGACGTTCCTGGTGTAGGGATCTTCCCTTTTCCTTGACCTTGGTGGCCGCGCTGCCACGTAGGCTTGGTGGGTTGATCAGAATTATTATTTGGGGAAAATTGGGTTTTGTAGAATTTCGATTTTTCCTGGGGAGGTCTCTGGGTATTATTTTCTCGTTGGTTATAATTCTGAGAGGAATTAGAGGAATATGATGACTGCTCTAGATTTTGTTTACGAGATGGCTCATCTGTGGGTTTACGTTTAGTGCTGGGAAGTTCGGCCATTGCATTGGTATAGCGTTCTGCCTTATTGAGTATGTCCTCAAGCCTGACTGCGCCCTGTTCAGCCAAAAATCTACGGGTTTCGTTTGACAAAGTAGACTTTATCTGTTCCACAAGAACAAGTTCAAGTAGTCCCTCATATGTAAGAGGTAGGTCAGATAATTCAATGCACTTTGTCGAATAGCCTGTGAGACGTGAAGAGAACTGCGGGAAAGTTTCCGTGCTCTCTTTCCGGCTGTTTCTGAACATTTTCAGAAATGTTCGGGCGGTCATCTCAAACCCTTCTAGCAAGGCCTTCTTCGGCATGTCGTAATCATGTTGGTTGGTTCCCAGCTTTGTGTACACGTCATATGCATTACCTTTCAACGCAGTTGAGAGTTTAAGTGCCCAACGGGAACTCTCTATCCCAAACAGATTTGCGAGCCTCTCGAATTTACTCTAGGAAGGTTCTATTATTTCATTGGGGCTGGGAAAAGACTCTAAAGCAAAAGACATCGCCGTTAATTGGGCAGATTGAGTGCTGGAGAGATCCATTGACTGAGACTGGGGCGAAGACGGCTCTCCGTTATTCTCTAAAGCCCTAAGCGCCAGTTCATGCTGTCTTTCCCTTCTCTCTCTCTCTCTCTCTCTCTCTCTCTCTCTCTCTCCCTGTGAGCTTATATCTCTGCCTCAATTTTCTTCTGCTCCAATTGACGATCGTCCGCTTCTTTCTTCCTAGCTTCTGCCCTCTGTTCCGCTTCTTTCTTCCTAGCTTCTTCTCTTTGTTGCTCCGCCTCATACCTTTCAAGTTCCCTGTTGACAAACAGGTTCGCGGCTTCTCCTTCTTATCCTGAGTCCTTCGCCTCCTGTCTCAAAATGGATCTTATCCTAATTCTCTCTGCCATGCCAAAGAACTGGATGCTTCTAAGACTAGAGAATAGTAAGAAAAACCAAGGAGGGAAAAAACTCAAAGCCGCTAGGAGAAAAAAACCACAAAGTGTAAATTTACTTTTGGTACCTCCTACTCTGTAGTGTGCAAACTTATCGCCGCTATTATTGTCACTTAAAACTCTTAACGCAAGCGACTATGCCACGTTAAAATGGTAAGTTACACTAGAAAAGAATCTACTTTTACTAACAGTAGAGAAAGGTTTATATTAAACAATTAAAAAGGGAAAAAAAAATTTTCCCTAAAATTTTAATTCTCCGTCAACAAAACTCCGCCCCTGACGTCAATTTATGAGAAGAGACGTGTTAACTAGACTTAAAAAGTCAGAACAAGGCGTCTTTAGCTAAGCTCAACTATTTTTAACTTCACAAAACCTTTAGTGACTGTAAAAACAATCACGCAATCCCAGCAAATCCTATGAAGAAAAAATTTAATTTTCTCTGCCAGAGGATAATTTAGCTAACCGAATTTATGATTATCCGTACTTTCTACTACTGTGGAAAGAAAACAACCTGTAAATATGCTGTGTGGACAACCCAAATACTAAAAGGCGTTGTCTAGGGGTGTAATTAATTATTTATTATTTCCCTAAATCACAGAGACAGATCATTCACACTCTATCTAGTTAGACCCAGACTTAATCAGACTCAAAAATATCTTTATCCCGGCTATGCGATTGCCTCAAATGTAGCTCAAGATCCCAGGACCAGCCCACAAATATTGTCGTAAATTTATTTTGAGAGAAAGAGTCTTAGAAATAGTGGTCCGGTTTAGAGTGGAGATTGATGATGAAAAGCTCAGTGATAGAAAATGTAGAGAGTAAATAGTTGCTTCACAGAGTGCTGGGGAGAGTAAAGACAGACTTATTTACGACAAATCGTTTCCCTCAATCTTCTAATCAGACTCTCCTGGTCAAACAATTATTTGCCAGTTTCCAGACCCACATCTGCGCTCACACCGATTTGGTGCTTCAAACACACAGACGCACGAGAATACAAGCTATATTAAACGAATAGGGGAAATGTTGGGCTTTGGGTATTCCAACACAGTACTAAATAAGTTTATGATGTTTATTAACCTTAAAAATCAAATCACAAACACATATCAAGTGTTACATAAAATTATCATAAGTACAGAAAATGCAAATAACAAAGTGGGGAGGGGGGGGGTGAAGAAGATTGGTATCGACTAAGCCCTTCCCGCTTGTATTAGACAAAGATAAACCCAGTCCAAAGATAGATAATTATCAGGAAAATAGGTAATGTAACCTAACAGTGAAGTTAATTACTCTGAAAGAGGGGTTACAATCTTAGGTATGGGTGGTAGAAAAAATCCTGTTATTCCCAATTTTTCTTCTCTTTACTAAGCACATGAAAAGGGGGGGGGGGTAAACAGAGTTAACAAAATATCCCACTTAAAGGAACAATGCAGGGTATACAGAAAGTGTATTACCCGGTAGGCAAGTTAACAAAATGGTTTTGTCAAACAAATTAAAATCTCCTGTCATTCATGCATGCGCGTGAGGATCCACACGCATATATTCACTCACACTTACCGATTGCAGCATCAGACAATCCATAGAATTATATAAACAGAAATTACACTCTAGACATGTGAAACTGTCTAGTACTTCGATGTCCCGCCCCAGATGTTGCGAGGTTTGCTGATAGCAAATATTCCCACTTATCGCCGGACTTGAAGCCTAAGAGTTCTTGTGTTTTATTATATAAAAAGGAGTCTATGGGATGGCACTGACACAGTTCGACACGGGGTGAAAATGAAGTGGTGGTAAATTTCCTTCAATGAGTGATGATAGCAACTATCCGGTAAAGTTTTTAATCCAGTGAGGAATAACTAGGCTCAGTCACAGTCAGGTAAATCGGTATTCTCTCACAGTAGAGCAGTAAATAAAATATCGCTACTGGCACTGTTCATCTTCCAGTTTATATCACAGATTGAAATTTAAATTTGATGATTTTTTAAAATGTTCTTGGGTAGGCTTTCTTTCATGTAATTATGATACTAGGTCACATCGGACCGCCGCAAGATTATATTTAAAAAAATGTTTCATCAGTATGTCTGGAAGTTTAAGAACCGAGTCTGAAACTCTCTGTATGATTTCTTAATGCTGGGATTGCAAAGGTGATCATTCTATAGAAAAAGATAGAAAACCCATGACAACATAATCATACCTCAAAACTCAAATAATATTCTAACGCGCGATAAATTTACCGTTAAGGCTATTATATACACTCGCGTATTTAATTATGTATTTAAGAAAACACGTCACGAGTCTAATGGTTAAAATACACCTCTATATATATAGGACTTAACTAAATTTATTAATTATAAATTCCTTCGCGACTTTAAAAGTTACTTTAACATTAAAGCATCTATTTTTTGGGGGGAAATATTATAATAGATATTGTTGCGCACATATTCTTTGGTGGCACGGATTACGCATACAAATGGAAAATGTATTTATTTGTCTGATAAAATATATATTTATCTTTGAATGCAAGTTTTTCGGTCTTAAGGGACAGAACTCAGATTAGGCGATGGGTATTCATTCTGTGAGTTATCGCTCCTTGTATCGTTCCTGAAAGTCGAACTCGGCGGAGGAATTTAGACTTACTTTAATCTATTCTGTGTTTGGTTAGGAATAGATTGTTCTTGCTTCAGTATGTCTATGGCCCGAATCTATGTGTAGTTCTTGTCTATGTAGGACGAGTATGTCTTATATCTTGATATCTTAGTATGTTTAAGTGGAACTATTTTTCCTGTACTGTACTTTAGGGGTCAGGTGCTTTTCAGCGGATGAAGATGCGTTAGAGAGTTCTTCAGTGATGTAGAAGCCTATGGCGGGAAGTCATGTCTTAGCCCTGCCCAGAGTTTGTGATCTCTTTTGATGATGGGAACGAAGATATTTTCTTCTGTGATGGTTAAATCCATGAGTTCCCTAGTGTTCATTCCATAACGCGAGGAGAAGAGCGTTTTTGTGCTTGCTAGTGTATTCTTATGCTAAGGTAAACGTACTTTTGCTGACTTCGTTCATTCCTAGGCTTAAGATGGGCAGACGTTTACATGAATCTACCTATGTCAGTATGTCAGAACGACATATTATCTAGCAGCACTGATTATGTTTCTATACAGCAATTATGAGGACAGATTATGCTGATGCTTGTGGAAACTTTGATGCATGAATTGAATCTTTATTGAAGCTTTGTCGTACATCGTTATGGTGAGCGATGTTTACAAGACTAGAAGCCATTTTGGAATGCTATCTATTGTGGATCATTTACCAGAGAACAGGGATGCCCTTATTATCCGATGATGATCAAGAGATCACACTTATGAAAGGAAAATCTATTATGGGTGATTTAACATTCGCTCAGAAGATATTTGCTGAATGCTATTTAAAGAAATCTCCGCTAGGGTGCAAGCTACACTTATGCTAAAGGAGGTTCTGTCCAGGAGTCACCGTAAACATTATTGATTAACTGACATGACTAGTCAGTAAGGCCTGATGAAGATTTGTTAAACATTATATATTAACTGACATGATCAGTCAGTAAGGCCTGATGAATATTTATATGAGATATGGAACTCTGAACGTTTGTATACTGATGTTCCATTGTGATTTTCCTCAACATGAATGCCAATTTATGATTGTACACCGTGGGTCAACAATATGCTATTGATGTCGACCTATGTTCCTGCAACTGTACCCGTTCTGTCAAGTGTGTGCGTCCCATTAAACTGTTGAAACGTTCACAGTAGTCTGTATCCTTAACTTCTGATACGTATGAGTGAGTATTTGTACTTCCAGTCAACTTTACAGAACAGTTCACACATTCGCGTATTAACAGTCACTCTACCACTCATGATACACATTACATCCTTGTTGAGTCCTCAAGACGTTTGGAGCAAGATGACCTGTACACCTGACACTGTGCTCGGTTGTTTGAGTTGACTATTCAGTCCCAGTACATCTTTACAACGTACACTGATCAAACACAGTATACAGCATCCAAGAATAACAGCCTTTATCACTATTACTACAAGAAAAAAAGGCGTTTATCAATGTGGTAGGCCAGATTTCTGGGCTTAACCTGCACAGTGGACATTGCCAGAAGTTAACAGCTACTGATACCAGTTCGTTTCCCTGACGCCTGATACGACACACCAGCAGTGTTAGTCTACACCTGATTGACAGTTCCTCACGTGACCTATGAAGCGATTACTGTATCTAGGTCACCGCTTGTTGACATTTCTTTTTCCGTACAGGCATAATTACATAGAACAGACAGCGTAGCACGGCAAGTTGTTTACAAGTGGACATTTAACTGTGTTAGCAGTAGTACTATTGAACTTAGAAGTCTACACGTCAACGGTGGATCTTCTTGTGTGTTCATATTGCAGAACTGTGTAATAATTTAAAACAGAGAGCTATTATTTAATAAAGTGGCAGTTTAATTTGATGGAAAACTGAACCATATTAATGTAATACTGAGCCTTCTCTGCAGACACTTCTACAACACATTGCTGTATATTATATGCATTTATATGACATATATGTATTTATGTTTAATGTTTACATGTTTGCATATTATTTGTGTGTCTATATAGTGGGTGGTTGGTGAGGTGACTAGTATAGGATATACCGAGTCATATTGGTCCTATATTAGTGTTCTATAGGGAGCAATTTTCGTAATTGAAAATTTGCTGGCAACATCTGTTGCTATTTTTGTTAGTTGTGATGAGGTGTTCGTTTCTTCGTTGTTTTTGTTAATAATTTTGTGTTCCTTAGTTTTGTTTGATCTGTTTGTATTTGTAGATCTACTCTGTTCTATAATTTAGTTTTATACACAATTTATGTTTATACACTGTGGCGTTATTTGTCTTGTTTATTTCCTTGCAGTTATCATCACATACTTTGTGACATTATTTTTGGTTAAGATTTTTCATTGATTTGATTTCTGCAAATGTTTTCGTATTGTTTTCCTTGATTGTCTTTCTATTTGTATTTTATGTATGTTGTTGGTTGACATATGATATGAGATAGTTGAGTACACGTATGTTATAGTATAGACCAGTACTTTATTACTATTATTGTTGTACAAGGAAGTATACAAGACCTTTGTAAGGCTTGTCTCCCACAGAGATTGGGATTGTGAGCTAATTAATCAAGTTCATTGAGAACTTGCTCCTGTTTATTTGGAGATAGATTACATTATTGTTTCAACTGATTGCTATCATTATTAGACATCATGTCTACATTGGAATACTTCATTGAAATAGGGAAATCCCTAGGCAAGACTGGAGATAAGTTGGAGGAGTATGCTACCAGTCATTATGAAAAAGCTCAAAAATTGGAAATTGAGAAACTGAAGGCTGAAGAGAGAAAACAAAAAAGTGAGGATAGAAAGATGGAAATAGAATTTGAACAAAAGAAACTGCAGATGCAGGTTGAGGAAAAGAGATTCCAAATGGAAATGGAAAAACAAAACAAAGAAGCTGAGGCTGAACAAAAGAGATTAGACAAAGAGGCTGAACAAAAGAGATTAGACAAAGAAGCTGAACAAAAGAGACTAGACAGAGAAGCTGAACAAAAGAGGTTAGACAAAGAAGCTGATGCTGAGCAAAAGAGATTAGACAAAGAAGCTGATGCTGAGCAGAGAAGATTAGACAGAGAAGCTGAGGAGAGAAAAGCAATGAGAGAACATGAACATCAAAAAGAACTGTTAACATTTGAATTAGAAAAATTGAAATTGACAAATATGAGTAATGTTAATCAGTCAAATGGTAACAGTGGTAAACCCTTTACTTATAAGGTCAAGGTACCAGCGTTCAATCCTTCCAGTGACGATATTACATTCTGGCTGGATCGTTTTGAACGCTCCTGTCGAGCTCATAATGTGGATAAATCACAGTATGCTAATCAATTGTCAGAAAATTTGAAAGGTGATTCTCTGACTAGTTTAAGTTTGGTTGAAGAGTCTGACAAGGATAATTATGATGTTATTAGAGCAACTTTATTGAAAAAATACCAGTTAAGTGAGGAAGGTTACCGTATTTTGTTTAAGAAAATGGTACCTGAATCAGGGGTAGAATTCTCAGAATTCATTGCAAGGACACGTCTTACATTTAATCGTTGGATTGAGTTGTCCAAAACAGAAAAGACATATGAAGCCCTTATGGACTTGTTGCTCAGGGACAAGATTATGTCATGTGTTAATAAACCCTTCTTGGAATTCCTACATGAGCGTAAACCCAAGACACTAAAAGAAATGCAAGAATATTGTGACCAATACGTCACTGCACACCCTGACATAACTCTTAGCAACACTAAGATTAAAGAAGGTATGCCAGTTGCATCAGCAACACCATACAACCCTAATTATTCACACAAATTTCAGGGACAACAAAACAAGTTTGGAAAAAAAGGTAACCATAATAGTTATCAAAACCAAGGAAATCAATCATTTCAGGGTTCTTCTGCGAAGAACTGGAGACAAGCTGACAGCCCTCGATACAGAGGTGGTCATAATTATAGAAATTTCCGCAGAGGGAGTCATTATAGGAACTATCCAAGTCATCCATCATGGAGACAACAAGACCATAATTATAGAGATACTCATTATAATGAATATGATAATGGTAACCATGAGAATTATGACTCAAACCCAAATAGGGGTTACAATAGAGGGAATAATAATGATTACAGAGGCAATAATAATCGAGGTAGATCCCAATACAAAAAACATAAATCTCATTATCATGCAAACTCTGCACAGCAAGAGTCACATGAATCCTATAGGCAGACTAAAGATAATGATGATGCTAATAATATGGCATGTGCCACTTTTGATTTTGGGAGAGCATCTCAGTGCCCCCAATGCAAAACATTATTTGAACCAACTACGGTGTCCACTTTAAATTGTGGCCATCCTCTTCCCGCTCTTCCTGCGTCAGTCGCGCATGATGGAAGAGGTTCTCTTGTCTTACATAGAGGTTTAGTAAATGACAATCCAGTCTCAGTTCTTTTTTATTCTGGATGCACCACAATTGGTGTTAGACAGTCGCTTGTAGATCCTTCTCGTGCCACTGGAAAAGTAGTCAAATGTGTAACATTTGGCGGCACCTTAGAGAAATACTCTACTGCCCTCATTAGCATTGCTACTCCTTTCTTTACAGGAGATGTACACGCATTTCTTCTGCCAAATCCGATTGCTGATCTTATCATCGGTCGTATTCACGGAGTCAAAGAATGCACTCCACAACAAATTTCCGTTTGGGAAAAACAGAATATGCAAACCGCTAATGCTGTAGTCACTAGAGCTCAAGCTCGTAATGTGCCTCAATCTTCACCTACTGAAGATAATGAAATGCATAACCAAGATGATCCCTTGGTAATTTCTCGTGACGCGTTTATAAAACAGCAAGAAGATGATCCGACTCTAAAGAAATTCTTCACTCTTGCAACGAAAAGTGATCAGAATAAAGATACAAAACGTAAATCTTGGATTACAATGAAGAATGGCGTACTTGTACGTATGGTGCAAGACTCCGACAAGTCAATTCATTCTCAGATTCTTGTGCCCAAGAATTTGAGAGTTAAAATCTTACAACACGCACACGACTCTCAGTGTGCTGGACATATGGGTTTTTCCCGTACAAAGTCAAGAGTTCTTGCGGCTTTCTTTTGGCCTTTTGTGAACAAAGACATACGTATTTATTGTCAATCTTGTATAGTATGTCAAGAAGTCAAATCCAAAGGTCCACGCCATGCTGCACCTATTCAGGCTGCAGACATTCCTATTCGACCATTTCAGAAAATGGCGATAGACATCATTGGTCCATTTAAGATCAAATCTGCTAGAGAACATCAGTTTATCTTAACGTGTGTGGACATGTGCACACGTTGGCCAGAGGCTATCCCTCTGAAGAGCATTACTACTGCTGACATTGCAGATGCTCTTTGGCTTATATTTTCTCGTCTGGGATTCCCCGGAGACATATTATCAGACCATGGCACCCAACTAATATCGGATACCATGTCTCAAGTGATATCGACTCTGCAGATAGAGAGATCTTTGAGTAGTATCTATCATCCTATGTCCAATGGGATGGTCAAACGGCTAAATAGAACACTCAAAAACTTACTAGGGAAGATAACTGAGGATCATCCTCAAGATTGGGATAGGGTTTTACCCGCGGCCCTCTTCGCTTACAGAGAGGTTCCCAATGAACATACAGGATTTTCTCCCTTTGAACTTGTCTTTGGCGCGCGACCGCGCGGCCCTATGTCTTTGCTTCATGATCTCATAACCGCTGATAATATTACCGATGACACGAAATCTTCTTATGAATATGTCATCGCGCTGAGGGACAAGATTATCGAAGCATGCAAATTGGCAACTTCTTCTTCTGAATTTGCTAAGCAGAAAGCAAGACAATTTGCCAATAAGAAAAGAACCTTACGACAACTTTGTCCTGGTGACAAAGCATTTGTTTTGCTACCTTGTAGGGAAAACAGACTTCTTATTTCTTGGAAAGGTCCGTACGATATAATCTCGAAAATTTCCGATGTTGACTACATTGTCGATATTGATGGGAAGCATAAAACCTTCCACATCAATATGCTTACGGAATTCCATGAACACCCGGATTATTTACAGCCTATTTTCCAGGCAACGGACGATTCACCAGTCCAACATGGTCATTACTCATCACTGTCTGTAATACAGGATGAGGAAACAAGTTTTTCGGATGTTCATCTTCCGCTTCCGATGATTCCACTTTATTCTAGTGAATCATGGAAAAACGTTACTGTTTCTCCGGATTTGTCTCTAGGAGAACAGCGACAAGTTTCGGCTATGTTACAAACATTTCAGGATGTCCTTACTGACATTCCTGGACAAACTTATGTCATTGAACATGACATTATTCTAACTGACCATAATCCTATTAGAGTCAGACCTTATCCTATTCCTATACATTTTCAAGCACAGGTTGAGAAGGAGTTGGATGAGGTGATTGATTTAAAAATAATTGAACCATCCACTTCTGCGTATTCTTCGCCGATGGTTATTGTCCGGAAAAAAGACAATAACATACGTCTTTGCGTTGACTATCGCAAATTGAATCAAGTCACGAAGTTTGATGCTGAACCTATGCCTTTACTAGAAGAGCTACTTACTAGGCTCTCTAAATCTCATTTTTTCACTAAACTAGATTTGTCTAAAGGATATTGGCAAGTTCCTCTATCTGAACACGCCAAACCTTTTACTGCTTTTTCTACACCTAGAGGCCTTTTTCAATGGAATTTCATGCCTTTCGGCCTTATGAACGCACCAGCTACATTCGTACGCATGATGCGTCGAATTCTATCTTATCGGTCAGATGTCATTGCGTATCTAGACGACATCTGTCTTTTCAGCGATACTTGGGAAGATCACTATTTAGGTTTAGTTGAATTGCTATCTACTCTACGTGAGTATAACCTGACAGCGAAACCCTCTAAAGCCTGCATTGGTTTTAGCGAAATTGCCTTCTTAGGTCATCGAGTGGGTCATGGTTTCCTGAAGACAGAGGACCATAATACAAGTAAAATACTTAACATTTCTATTCTTAAGACTAAAAAGCAAGTGCGAAGTCTCTTAGGTCTCATACAATTTTATGGACGATTCATTCCGAATCTGTCCTCGATCATGGCACCTCTTTCTTCCTTGCTAAAGAAAGGGTCTCCTAATATAGTCCATTGGACTCAAGAATGTCAATCCTCTTTGGATAAGATCAAAACTATGTTTTCTACTGCACCTATTTTAGTGTTACCTACTAAAGATAAGACATTTGTTCTTCGTAGTGATGCTTCATCCACTGGGATTGGAGCGGCACTAATGCAAGAGTACTCTGGAACTCTGCATCCTGTAATGTATATTTCCAGAAAGCTTAATGCTGCAGAAAGGAATTATTCGGTCTTAGACCGTGAACTATTGGCTATGGTATGGTCAATTCTCAAATTACAAAGATTCCTTCTAGGCACACATTTCATAGTAGAAACCGATCAGAAAGCTCTTACGGCTATACAGAGTAAGAATTTGAAGAGTTCGAGGTCTACTCGATATGCAATTGCTCTTCAACCTTTTCATTTTTTCGGTACGAGCTATCCGTGGATCAGATAATGTGATGGCAGACATTCTGTCTAGATGCCCACATGATTCCACTTAACTGTTGAGTCTTGGACTTCTTAACACTTCCAACTCGACAACAGATTTTTCTTTTCCATATCAAGATAGATACACATTGTAATTCGTAATGATACTACGTTCATTGATATATATATTCACCGGTACTCGTTGATGATTTTTCTTTTTGTCAGTCATGTACTTAGAATGCTTAAACTGAAATTGGTATATGCATTGTGTCATTGCAAGTATAGTAGTATGCGTTGGTGACACCTCCCTGGAAACACTTATGCTTAAGAGAAATGCGTTCTCTGAGAGATTGAGATGTATTCTCATCAGTCGATCTATATTTCGACTTTGCATTAATCTGGCTTAAATAATTCCAGATATTTCTCATCTGCGCAGTATTTATGCGTTGGGAGCCTATTGTATGTTGCTCTCAGATGAAAAAAAAATGATTTTCATTTTTTTTTCCCGGGGGGGTGTGGTAATCTGTTGCGCACATATTCTTTAGTGGCACGGATTACGCATACAAATGGAAAATGTATTTATTTGTCTGATAAAATATATATTTATCTTTGAATGCACGTTTTTCGGTCTTAAGGGACAGAACTCAGATTAGTCAATGGGTATTCATTCTGTGAGTTATCGCTCCTTGTATCGTTCCTGAAAGTCGAACTCGGCGGAGGAATTTAGACTTACTTTAATCTATTCTGTGTTTGGGTAGGAATAGATTGTTCTTGCTTCAGTATGTCTATGGCCCGAATCTATGTGTAGTTCTTGTTTATGTAGGACGAGTATGTCTTATATCTTGATATCTTAGTATGTTTAAGTGGAACTATTTTTCTTGTACTGTACTTTAGGCGTCAGGTGTTTTTCGGCGGATGAAGATGCGTTAGAGAGTTCTTCGGTGATGTAGAAGCCTATGGCGGGAAGTCATGTCTTAGCCCTGCCCAGAGTTTGTGATCTCTTTTGATGATGGGAACGAAGATATTTTCATCTGTGATGGTTAAATCCATGAGTTCCTTAGTGTTCATTCCATAACGCGAGGAGAAGAGCGTTTTGTGCTTGCTAGCGTATTGTTATGCTAAGGTAAACGTACTTTTGCTGACTTCGTTCATTCCTAGGCTTAAGATGGGCAGACGTTTACATGAATCTACCTATGTCAGTATGTCAGAACGACATATTATCTAGCAGCACTGATTATGTTTCTATACAGCAATTATGAGGACAGATTATGCTGATGCTTGTGGAAACTTTGATATTCATGAATTGAATCTTTAGTGGAGCTTCGTCGTACATTGTTATGGTGAGCGATGTTTACAAGACTAGAAGCCATTTTGGAATGCTATGTATTGTTGATCATTTACCAGAGAACAGGGATGCCCTTATTATCCGATGATGATCAAGAGATCACACTTATGAAAGGAAAATCTATTATGGGTGATTTAACATTCGCTCAGAAGATATTTGCTGAATGCTATTTAAAGAAATCTCCGCTAGGGTGCAAGCTACACTTATGCTAAAGGAGGTTCTGTCCAGGAGTCACCGTAAACATTATTGATTAACTGACATGACTAGTCAGTAAGGCCTGATGAAGATTTGTTAATTATTATATATTAACTGACATGATCAGTCAGTAAGGCCTGATGAATATTTCTATGAGATATGGAACTCTGAACGTTTGTATACTGATGATCCATTGTGATTTTCCTCAACATGAATGCCAATTTATGATTGTACACCGTGGGTCAACAATATGCTATTGATGTCTACCTATGTTCCTGCAACTGTACCCGTTCTGTCAAGTGTGTGCGTCCCATTAAACTGTTGAAACGTTCACAGTAGTCTGTATCCTTAACTTCTGATACGTATGAGTGAGTATTTGTACTTCCAGTCAACTTTACAGAACAGTTCACACATTCGCGTATTAACAGTCACTCTACCACTCATGATACACATTACATCCTTGTTGAATCCTCAAGACGTTTGGAGCAAGATGACCTGTACACCTGACACTGTGCTCGGCTGTTTGAGTTGACTATTCAGTCCCAGTACATCTTTACAACGTACACTGATCAAACACAGTATCCAGCATCCAAGAATAACAGCCTTTATCACTATTACTACAAGAAAAAAAGGCGGTTATCAGATATATCATTAACTTTACCACTGGAACTTTTGGGATGAGTTTAATTTAATAGATTTAAATAAACACAAAATCCAGTGAAATAAAATGAAAGCACTAGTCCACTGATCACTTTAACAAATATATTATACCGTGCACAGAAACAGAAATCACTCCAATGTAGCCACCATCCTCCTCCTAATAATAGCCCCTTCAGTCATAACTGACTATGGGAATGCGCCCCTGAGGTGACAGCCCTCAGCTGCTTATTTTCCAGGGCGCGAGCTTGGGCACAGTTATATGGAGATCAAGCTGTTGCCCATGCAGCATGTTCCCCCTCTCCACACAGCCGGTAGATCCAAAGGAACGGCAGTAGCCGATACAGTTTGGTACCAGCCATGTCGCAGGAGTTGCCAGAATAATGTCGAATCGACATTAGACTGCCTTAGGGACTCCGACTCCGGATTTATCCTCAGGGTTTACTCCCGAAGCCAATTCCATAAATGGATATTCCCGCAAGGCAGCGGTGGTTTGAATTCAGAGTTCCTTCTCTTAGATAAGCTACCAACCAAGGATCACGAGCCCTATCTACCCGAAGCTGCTGGTTTTAAGGCGCCAGTCGCTCACCTTTGCCCCTTCTCCCGTCAGTGGAAACAGTTCCGCCGGGCTCAAATTGAGCCACACGTGAAGGCCGGGAGCTGGACTTGGTTGTCAGAGGCTGTTTGAGGCGCGTGCCATAGAAGTATTTTATCTGCAGTGAGAACTTATCCTCACTACAACTCCCGGCAATAACAACCTTTGGAACTGTAGCCACCAATTCAGATGGAAATCTAGCAGAATTTCTACTATAGCTAGTGAATCTTAAATCTCTGGCGACCGAATGATAACATGGCTTTCTACGTGGTCTGTATATATCTAGCTGAAATGCAAGATTGGTGGGACATGAGAAAATTGACACCTTTTTAGATCTCAGGAGACTTTTGGGGATCTGACCGCCAGACTAAAGAGAGAAACCGCCCCTGATCTGACGTATCTCCGCTCGCTGCTTTCGTGTCGGCTTTCCCGTTCGCTCCCACTGCGATCGGTTTCGTGTTTAACACCGAGATGCGAAATACCGGCAGGAAACTTGCGTCGCTCGTTTCGGGGACCACTACTGCCTTTGATAGCGCCGATAGTCTTTCCTGAGATCCCTCAATCTGTTTGATCGTGTGCCGCTGCTATCTGTTTGATTCTGGCAACGCCCCCACTGGGCCAAGTTAATGAAAATACTGCATATGATTGCTCAAGAGATGTCCGTGGGCGTGATTTAATCTCTCCTTAAATCAATGCGATGACCAGAATGAACGGTAGATAAACTGTCCACATATTAATCAGCAAACGTGTTGACCATCTGTGGGGAACGGTTGCATAGCTAATGAGTCCAGGTGAGAAAAAAAATCCCGTTTGACGAAAAGTTACCACAATATTCGGGGGCACTGATGCTATACGAAGGGGTCGTTACAAAGGGTCGTACCATATCATCCAACACTTCAGGGGTACCGATGTTATGAGAGGGTTCTTACCATCATTCTAACAAATTCAGGGACGGATGAGTTGTCTGTCACAATAGGGCAAATTTAAGGAAAACTTCTGATAACATTGACAAGGCAGTACTTGGTATGAAATCCCGGGCACAACAAATACAGAAATATCCAAAGACACACGGAGTGAAGAGCAAAAGGCAGACATTAAGAGGAAGAAACAAATGATGAAAAGAAATAACTTGGAATGAATTATGGTGACGTTAAAATGATGATAGACTACTCAATGATCTAAACCAAAATACACTGGAGTCACAGTGGCGAAGTGAAATGCATCCCTAGTTAAGATGGAATTTTAAGACGGTGCCATCACGAAAGATAAATAAAAATTCCATAACATTAGCATTGGTTTAAAATACACTAACAACTCATAATTCATATGTGAAATTCCCAGTTTCTGGAAGGGGAAGGGGAGGAGGGTGGTTGAGGGAAGAACTATTTTGTAAGTTTAGCATTTTGGTGTTTTAAAACAAATTATCACTTTAATTTTTTATTTATACAACTTGAAATTATTTCTGACAACTGTCAATAATGGCAATATCCGGTAATAGAAAAAATTTTTTATTTTTTTTTTTTAAGTAACAAAATCTCAAAAATGGCTATTTTCAATGTAAAACATTTGTGTTTTCAGAATATAAAATTAGTGTTTTTAAACTTGACATCAGTTTTAGTAATTTTTTTTCTCAATTCCCGTAGTACAAAATCTCAATTTTTTAAAACGTAGTTTAGAACACATAAAGACATATATGAGGCATAATGAAACAAGCCAATAAATTCTCTCGTTTTAACAATGTATCTGACTTCTGATGTATGGTTTGCTGTCCTCACATAATTTACATAAGTCAGAAGAGTTCAGGACCCCCACTGGTGAAATACAAGGTGATATCCTGTCACCTTATTTTTTCATACTCCTCATACTCCCCTACCCCTTCCATCAAGGCATGTAAGGATAGGACAAGAAAGTATTCAGTGGGGTACTGGAAGCTGAAACAGGTCTGTATTTCAGAGCTGAAATTTCCTGATAATGGTGTGCTGATTGCTAAATCAGAGGCACATCTCCAATCCAACTTGAAAGTCAGGAAGGAAGAGCTGGACAAGAGAGAGATGGTCATAGGCAGCTCTAAAACAAAAAAAACTATCGTAATATCACAAGAGGAAAGAAGGCATCAGATTAAGCTGGGAGAATAGGTCCTGGAGCAGGTCGACCACTTTAAATACCTCGGAGCTGTCATAGACCGGAGGGGAGACATCAAAGAAGAGTTGACTACCAGAAAAGCAGCAGCTGGGAGATTTTTTCAGGCCATAAATCGAGAGTTCCTCAGCAAGAGAGAGGTTGGTAAGAAGACGAAGATGGCTGTAAACCGCTCCACCTTTGTCCCAGTCTTGACGTATGGATGCGAGTCGTGGGCAACCAGACGATACGTCAAGGACTAAAAACCCAGCCCCTGCAGACCCAAGTAGAACAGTCCCAACAAAGATGGTTTTGGCCATGTCTGTAGAATGGGAGAAGATCGACTACCACGACAAGCTTGGCAACTAAGAGCCAAGGGTCCAGACCTCCAGCAATACGACCCAGAGTCCGCTGAGAGGACAACATTAGACAGTCTTTGAATGATCGAGGACTAGAATGGAACCAGGCCAGAAGGAAGACAGCCGATAGGATAGTTTGGCGCTCTCTCTTCCAAACCTCTACGCCTCACGGTAGAAGATGAACGACTAAGTACGTAAGTAAGTAAGTAACGATAAATCATGGATGAAGACATGGAACATAATGATACAAGCTGACAAATTAGTTTCTTGTACTGGTATTGATGTATGATGGATAGGGAGACATGTATTTAGTGTACTTTTCATTCTGCTCTGTATTCATCGGATACAATTTAGGAAACAAGTCCTTGGAGCACCACCTAGTGGTGATGTCTGAAATGATTCGACGTGATAAGAACAAACCATCGGTCATCATGTGGTCAGTAGCCAATGAGCCATTATCTGTTGTGGACATCGCTGTGCCCTACTTTAAGTGAGTAAACTTGATATTTGTTTTTCACATCTTGTCAGGCATACAAGTTTACAATTCGTCTTTATACTTTAATCTCCTACACATTCTTCAACAAAATCTGTCAAAGTCATATTTTCATAGACACCTCCATTGCTAGCTACATTTTTGTCTGATCATTCGCTTTCCAATTCTTTCTCAAAGTATTTGGGAGTCTCTCATTATTTTTTTTTCTACCCTGTGGCGGTCAGGGTGGGAGAGTTGGGTGTTCCAAGACACGGACTGAATTGTAATGCTGGTACATAATTTTCTCCACGTGTGTGATCCGAATGCCTTGAAGATATGTGTCCCAACTTCACATTTCTACAAGAATAATGTCTAGTAAATAATTCTACATTTTAGGTAAAACAGTGAGTACAAAAATGGTGTCTAATATATAATAAAAGTTGTGAAGGTTAAACAATGAACACAAGAATGTTCTAACATCATTTTATGAAATATTTACAAGATTTTGCAATTATTTCCCTTTGGTATTTAATTTTGTCAAAAGTGGTCTTCCTGTACTAAAGTATGTTACAATATCGAACATTCTGTGCCTTACATTGATTAAAAACTAAGCCCTGAAAAGGACTTTTTAGTTTCTATCAGTGTCACGTAGGGTTTATATTCATTTAATTTCCTACATCTTCTTCCTATTCTTTCACCCGAATTCTCTCTTTTATTATCTCTGTATTTCCTTTTTCCTGTATATTTTTCATCCATTCGTTTTGCGAATATTATTTTCATATAATTCGCAAACTTTACCTGTTTTCCTTTCTCTAAAACTGAGAATCGCACCTGGGTGGTATTGCGTACATGTCAGTCGCGCTGGTCGGACGATAGGCGTGAATTTACAGCATTCGCTAGACATTCGTCTGAGGGTCTCTGGCCTGGGGCGTGAAAATTCACCCGAGGGACAGGGAAAGTAGACAGAGAGTCTGCATTTCAGTAAACGCATGAGGTTTTTCGTCAGGAAAAACCCGGCTTAGCGTGAAAATCCACTCCGCACTGCAGACGGTGGTCTGAGATTTGCAACTCATGCAAGCCCTCGGCCACTGATGGCTGTTACGTCACGCGATAAGCGGACGAAGGTGTTATACGGACAGGGGAGACTATTTCGCTTGGCGAAATAAGATTAGGATCCTGTGTCCGATTTTAAAGATATTGGCCAAGTTTGAAACTTTAATTTCATTCTCGCTCATAGACTCACAGTAGATAGGTTGCTCGTAAACAGAATAGCTGTTAGCGAAGTATCTCAGTTTGTTTCGGCAATTTGTCGAACTTCTAGACTTCCAGAAATATTTTCAGCATTTTTATTCTTAAGTTGTGCGACTACCTGTAATTCTGTGGTTGAGGTAATTAATATGATAGATATATAGATTTTGTGAGTGTTAAAGTGTTTAATCGCTTAATTCATTTTAATCTATTTCTTTAGCGCAGAAGAGAAATAAAGTGGTAGGCTATTATATTTTCTAGGGAAGCATTCAGTGGAAAGCAGAATAAAATTAAAATTTCTAGCTTATAACGGAAATTGTAGCTATTTATGAATTTAATTTAACCGCTAATACTCAGTCGAGTGTATTTTTCTAAACTAACGTATAAACTCTAGAATCGAGCCTCATGAATGGTGACGGAATACGCACGTGTTCCTAATTCATGAGGATTGCTGATTTTTAAATATAACTTACGTCACGGGAAGTTTAAATGATAAGCAAAGCTCTCTGCTTGCAAGTTTAAATGTAAGTTATAACCAGTACATATTCTGTTTATTATATTATATGTGTTATTTTTCCTCCACACAGTGAAAGTTTTGGGGTGACCCTAACTTTACCAGCACCTAGTAGTAGTTTCCATACTTGTGAAGAAATAGACAGTCCTTATTTTGAACCACGTGGGTTTCTTAAGTACCACTGGTCTAACAGTGCCTATGCAACCCGAGTTAGCCAGAAATACTATCTCCCAATAACGGGTTTTCAAAGACTGTAATGATAAATACTGGACCTTGGAGCCAGATCTTAATTTCTTCTAGAAAAAAACTCTACGTAATCTTTCTGCCTGGTGGCGCGAAATACTTCAAGTATTAACTAACATTTCCCGACTATATATATATATATTTTTTTGTGGACAAATCTGTGGTGTGACTAAAGTGAATCCTATACTGAGGGAAGGCACCGACCTGACATTCATCATTTCTAGAAACCTACGCTATTGACACTGTGCTCTGCTAACTCCCGCGCCTGGAATAACTGTTAGGTGACTTAATCAGACATTTGAACAAATTTGCACACCCAAGTAGTCGTTCCCGGAGACTCCGAGTTAAATACGTCTTTTGGAACTGGGGACTTCTTGGCAGAAGACTGCATTTTTTTGAGTCTGTGTGAAAATCTAAAATCAGTGTGTTCCAAGAGGCAGCGAGCAAAGTCGTGAGTACCTGTATGAGAGGCCATGGCGGAATGAATGAGTGTACGCTGGTTTGAGTGATATTTTCACTATTATATCTTTGACACCCTGTTGCTGTCCTATTTGTTTTTTTTTTTTTCAATCTGCATAATTTGTTGCTAAGGCTAGAGTTCTTGTGTTTTTGTCTTAGGTTAAATCAGATTTTTTTCAAACTCTGTGCATATAATTACGAGATAAAACAAAGAAAAACTCTTAGACTCAAACCCTATGTATCTGTGACTCGGGCGCCATCATCTGTTCTCTTAACGGGGCCGGGCTAAACCTAGAGTTAACACTATAACGGGGCTATCATCCTTGCAACATTTCCTTGAATTTTTATGACTATGTGTATATGTATTTTCCTTGATGTACTTTCTTTGATGTTGTGAGCCGATTTTTTCCTGATATTAAAATCGCTCTTGAACTTAATAATAGTGTTTGGTCAGCTCGTTCTAGATAATATATATATCATTGTTATAGTTTTCCCACGTCGGTGTGTTTACCTGTCGTCACGTGTATGTGCGTGCCTGTGAGTGATAGAAATATACGTAATATGTATATTGGTGTAGTCTGTCTGACGCTGTAACAACTGTTGTAGAAGATAGGTGAGAGAGAGAAGAATTCTTTTCGCTTTCAGAGACAGCCACTATATCAAAATCTATCATCTCACGTGTGTGGAAATTCTATTACCTTTCACTAACTCTCACTGAGTCTATCACCTATTCAAACCTATTCAGAAGGGACCAAACCTAGTCTTAATTCTCCTATCGAAAATCTACGACAAATGGGTTCTCGTCCGTAGGATTTTTGAACTTTGAATGAAACTTAGACAAATGGGTTCTCGTCCGTAGGATTTTTGAACTTAGAATAGGAAGACGAGTACGACAAATGTGGACTCGTCTATCTGGATTTTGAACTTAAGATTCTGTATTCTGATATAGAGTAAGAGTGTGATGTCTTGTGACTGTGTATCTTTTAAAAAAAAATATTACCCCCTAGACTAGCGATCTGTTTACGGGCGTGCTGACCACACAAACTAATAAGTTTTTTTTTTTCCACAGCATCTTTGAATAATATACATTTTGGTTACAGGTTGATTTTGTCGGGATATATGTTAACTGCTGATTGTAATACTAAATGCTGGTAAAGTGGTGAGTGTATAACATTCACTGGGTACTGAGGCAGAACGGCGTTTGAACTAAGTTAAGGAGTGTGTTTCGGACTTTTTGTCCAGATTAATTCCCTCCCTTACCCGATCTGACTTCAGGGGCGAACTTATAGTGGATTTTTAAAAATTAAGGGATTTTTTTCTCTTTAATTTTTGCAATATTCTTTTGCTTTTCCACTGTAGCAACTTATTTTTCAGTTGTAATCTTAACTACCATTTATTTGGCGTAGTCGTGTTTTGCATTGAGTGCTTTATTGCCGATAATAGCAGCGATAGTTAGATTTTATTTTGGAGGAGGTATCCCAGGGTTAAATATATCATCTTTTGATTTTTTTGGTAATTTTTTTTCTCGTAAGTGGTAGGAACCAGGTTATTCTTTTTCCTATTTTCTTTCTCCAACAGTCTCAGTCACTGACATAATATGGCCGAGAGGGCAAAGCTTAGACAACTTCTCAGGGACGAAGCGAGAGAGGAGGGACTGGAAGGAGAGGAAGCGAAAGCTTTTGTCAGAGACGAACTTGAGAGATATGACGCGGAGAGGAAAGAAGAAGAAGCTAGGAGGAAAGAGAAGCAGCCGAAGCTTTACAGCAGAAGAAGATGGACGAGGAAATGGAAATTCGCAGGATGCAGAGAATGAGAGACAGCATGAAAGAGAGAAGGAGAGACAGCATGAGGAAAGAGAGAAGGAGAGACAGCATTTGGAAAGAGAAAATGAGCAACGACGACAGCATGAGTTGGCTCTTAAGGCTCTAGAATTCCAAAGTCGTGGCGCTGCCTCTACCTCCAGCAATGGAGAGTCTTCTCCTCATTCTTCCTTAACTGACCCTGCTAACACTCAATCTCTTCAACTAAATGCTATGTCTTTCACTCTTGAATCTTTTCCCTGTCCAAATGAGAAGATTGACACTTGGCTAGAAAAATTTGAGAAAATTGCAACTCTGTACGGTTTAGAGAGGTCGCGTTGGAATATGAAACTTTCCCAGGCCCTAAAAGGTTCTGCTTATGATGTTTATTCTAAGCTGGAAAGTAGCCAACAAGACGACTACGATGTGTTGAAGAAAGCGTTACTGGAGCGCTTTGAAATGAACGCTCGCAAGTTTTTGCAACTGTTTCGCAACAGCCGGAAAGAGAATTCTGAAACTTTTCACCAGTTCTCATCTCGTCTTAAGGGATATCTAACAAAGTGCCTTGAGCTTTCGCAGCTCCCCTCTACCTATGAAGGTCTTGAGGAACTTGTTCTAACTGAACAAATAAAGAACACTTTGTCTGCTGATACCCGGAGATTTCTCGCTGAGCAGGGGGCAGAAAAACTTGAAGACATTTTGGAAAAGTCTGAGCGTTATCACAATGCGCTGGCTGAACTACCGGCCACAAAGCGGAAACCGACAGAGGAGCATTTTCGAAAACATAACCTAGAGCAATCTTCTCAGGCTTCTAACCAAAACAACCACAGAGAAACTGGACCTCAAAACCCCCCTCCTGAAAAATCCAAGTTCTACAAGAACAAGTACCCCAACCACCCCAAACAGTCTGATCAACCCGACCGCCCTACATGGCAGCGTAGCCAGAAAGGACAAGGTGGCAAAGGGAGAACCCCTGAGCACGGGACATATGATCAGACCGAGCACACCGAGCCAAAACGCATCGGATGCTTATTGACAGTCTCGCAAGGCGGAATTATTGACAGTGATTCCCAACCTGTTGGGGATAGACCCTCAACGCGAGGTATTGTTATTTTGAACGGTTCTCAAACTTCTTGCTTATTTGACACGGGGCTTTCTTATGATTGCATTGTTGCCAGAAACCTGGTTAAACCCGGTCAAGAGACAGGAGAGACCGTCAAACTTTGTGGAGTTCGTAAGAGTGATGCACCTACAGCGCTTCCCATCGCATTGGTGGAGATACACTCTGACTTTGTCAGAGGTGTGATCAAAGCGGCGGCTGTTATGGATGATCCCATCTACCCAGTCATACTTGGCGGGAGATACGTGTGTATTGGGAAACCGGAAGAGCCGATTGTGGCAGCAGTAACTACAAGAGGGCAAACCAAGAAGGAACGGGAGCCTGCGCCAAATTTGTTACCTATGGAACTTAAAGAAGCGCAACAAGGACCCTACTTTGGCACCCTGCTTTAGGAAACTGCCCATGGCTAAGGAACCCAAACAGCACGGGGACATTTTTTCTGAGGATGGCGTACTTTATCGGAGAACGGGCAAGCCTGACCAAGGTTACAACCAGCTCCTAGTACCGAAACAGTACAGAAGCCAAATCCTAGAAATGGGGCACTCTCTTCCCTTTAGCGGACATATGGGACAGAACGCCACAAACCAACGTATAACCACTCATTATTGGTGGCCAGGAGTAAATACTGATATTATCAGGTACGTCAAATCCTGTGCCCAGTGCCAACGTGTACCACCCAAGCAACGGACACCCCCAGTCCACATGGGTGAAATGCCAATAATGGGAACACCATTCGAACGGGTTGTGATCGACATTTTAGGGCCTTTCGAAAGGACTAAAAGAAGGAACAGGTTCATCCTGACCTTAGTCGATACATGCACTTTATGGGCAGAAGCTATCCCGCTAACATGCGCAGATGCCAAGCATGTCGCAGAAGCCCTCGTGCAGATTTTCACTCGGTTGGGATTCCCTCAGCAAGTGTTGACGGATAATGGATCTCCATACCGAAACCTGTTGATGGATGAGATCGTTAAGATCTTGAGGACCCAGCACATCCACACTAAGCCATATACTCCGGCCGGAAATGGGCTCGTGGAACGTGCTAATGGAAACCTCACCATGATGCTAAGTAAGCTGGCACAAGTGAAACCTGAAGATTGGGATCTCTGTATTCCTGCAGCATTATTTGGCTACAGAGAATCTCCTCATACTTCCACAGGATTTCCGCCAGCTACACTCTTATTCGGCAGACCCATTAAGGGCCCGCTTGAAGCCTTACTTCAGTCTCTGACAGACGAGAAGGCTGATGAGACAGTTGTCTCAGCCAGTAAATATGTGTCGGTTTTAAAGGAACGGTTGAAACTAGGGTGGGACCTAGCAACGACTAACTTTAAGCGAGCACGCACCAAGCACGCTAACCGATACAGGAAAGTCGCGGAAGAGAGAGAACTGGAAGCAGGAGAGAAAGTTTTGGTGTTGCTCCCTACCGAGAACAACCAACTGAAGATCGGATGGCAAGGGCCGTTTACCGTCCTGAAAAAGATTTCTAAGGCTAACTACCAGATCTCTATTGAAGGAAAGGAGAAGGTTTTCCATTTAAATCTCTTAAAGAGATACTTGGAAAAACCAGTGCCAACCTCCGACCATCTCCTGACGATCGCCAAAACTGACGAAGATGACGATAGTGGCAGGGATATTCCACCGCTATCACAGGAAATCTTTCAAAAATGTCAGAAGCGGCGACGCTCTTTCAAGCGCGCATATGAGACATTCCAGGGGAAGGAAACTTTGAGGAGTGGACTTGAGTAGGAATTGGACAGAGATGGAGGGGGAAGAGGAGAGGGAAGAAGACAGACACCCCGAAGCTACGGTTATAGGAAATTAAACTCCATAACGTAGACATGGAGTGCTTCCATATCTTAAAGGGGGGAGGCTCTGTCACGTAGGGTTTATATTCATTTAATTTCCTACATCTTCTTCCTATTCTTTCACCCGAATTCTCTCTTTTATTATCTCTGTATTTCCTTTTTTCCTGTATATTTTTCATCCATTCGTTTTGCGAATATTATTTTCATATAATTCGCAAACTTTACCTGTTTTCCTTTCTCTAAAACTGAGAATCGCACCTGGGTGGTATTGCGTACATGTCAGTCGCGCTGGTCGGACGATAGGCGTGAATTTACAGCATTCGCTAGACATTCGTCTGAGGGTCTCTGGCCTGGGGCGTGAAAATTCACCCGAGGGACATGGAAAGTAGACAGAGAGTCTGCATTTCAGTAAACGCATGAGGTTTTTCGTCAGGAAAAACCCGGCTTAGCGTGAAAATCCACTCCGCACTGCAGACGGTGGTCTGAGATTTGCAACTCATGCAAGCCCTCGGCCACTGATGGCTGTTACGTCACGCGATAAGCGGACGAAGGTGTTATACGGACAGGGGAGACTATTTCGCTTGGCGAAATAAGATTAGGATCCTGTGTCCGATTTTAAAGATATTGGCCAAGTTTGAAACTTTAATTTCATTCTCGCTCATAGACTCACAGTAGATAGGTTGCTCGTAAACAGAATAGCTGTTAGCGAAGATCTCAGTTTGTTTCGGCAATTTGTCGAACTTCTAGACTTCCAGAAATATTTTCAGCATTTTTATTCTTAAGTTGTGCGACTACCTGTAATTCTGTGGTTGAGGTAATTAATATGATAGATATATAGATTTTGTGAGTGTTAAAGTGTTTAATCGCTTAATTCATTTTAATCTATTTCTTTAGCGCAGAAGAGAAATAAAGTGGTAGGCTATTATATTTTCTAGGGAAGCATTCAGTGGAAAGCAGAATAAAATTAAAATTTCTAGCTTATAACGGCAATTGTAGCTATTTATGAATTTAATTTAACCGCTAATACTCAGTCGAGTGTATTTTTCTAAACTAACGTATAAACTCTAGAATCGAGCCTCATGAATGGTGACGGAATACGCACGTGTTCCTAATTCATGAGGATTGCTGATTTTTAAATATAACTTACGTCACGGGAAGTTTAAATGATAAGCAAAGCTCTCTGCTTGCAAGTTTAAATGTAAGTTATAACCAGTACAGATTCTGTTTATTATATTATATGTGTTATTTTTCCTCCACACAGTGAAAGTTTTGGGGTGACCCTAACTTTACCAGCACCTAGTAGTAGTTTCCATACTTGTGAAGAAATAGACAGTCCTTATTTTGAACCACGTGGGTTTCTTAAGTACCACTGGTCTAAACAGTGCATATGCAACCCGAGTTAGCCAGAAATACTATATCCCAATAACGGGTTTTCAAAGACTGTAATGATAAATACTGGACCTTGGAGCCAGATCTTAATTTCTTCTAGAAAAAAACTCTACGTAATCTTTCTGCCTGGTGGCGCGAAATACTTCAAGTATTAACTAACATTTCCCGACTATATATATATATATTTTTTTGTGGACAAATCTGTGGTGTGACTAAAGTGAATCCTATACTGAGGGAAGGCACCGACCTGACATTCATCATTTCTAGAAACCTACGCTATTGACACTGTGCTCTGCTAACTCCCGCGCCTGGAATAATTGTTAGGTGACTTAATCAGACATTTGAACAAATTTGCACACCCAAGTAGTCGTTCCCGGAGACTCCGAGTTAAATACGTCTTTTGGAACTGGGGACTTCTTGGCAGAAGACTGCATTTTTTTGAGTCTGTGTGAAAATCTAAAATCAGTGTGTTCCAAGAGGCAGCGAGCAAAGTCGTGAGTACCTGTATGAGAGGCCATGGCGGAATGAATGAGTGTACGCTGGTTTGAGTGATATTTTCACTATTATATCTTTGACACCCTGTTGCTGTCCTATTTTTTTTTTTTCAATCTGCATAATTTGTTGCTAAGGCTAGAGTTCTTGTGTTTTTTGTCTTAGGTTAAATCAGATTTTTTTCAAACTCTGTGCATATAATTACGAGATAAAACAAAGAAAAACTCTTAGACTCAAACCCTATGTATCTGTGACTCGGGCGCCATCATCTGTTCTCTTAACGGGGCCGGGCTAAACCTAGAGTTAACACTATAACGGGGCTATCATCCTTGCAACATTTCCTTGAATTTTTATGACTATGTGTATATGTATTTTCCTTGATGTACTTTCTTTGATGTTGTGAGCCGATTTTTTCCTGATATTAAAATCGCTCTTGAACTTAATAATAGTGTTTGGTCAGCTCGTTCTAGATATATATGTATCATTGTTATAGTTTTCCCACGTCTGTGTGTTTACCTGTCGTCACGTGTATGTGCGTGCCTGTGAGTGATAGAAATATACGTAATATGTATATTGGTGTAGTCTGTCTGACGCTGTAACAACTGTTGTAGAAGATAGGTGAGAGAGAGAAGAATTCTTTTTCGCTTTCAGAGACAGCCACTATATCAAAATCTATCATCTCACGTGTGTGGAAATTCTATTACCTTTCACTAACTCTCACTGAGTCTATCACCTATTCAAACCTATTCAGAAGGGACCAAACCTAGTCTTAATTCTCCTATCGAAAAATCTACGACAATCAGCTAGCACAAACCCTAAACAGAACTCACTAGCCGAGCTAAAGCTGCTCGTGGATTGTTTGGTTGGTTATATTCAGTTTTAGACCATCTTTAGTTGTCAGACACGTTAGGGTCCCACGGTGCGATACAAAAGCATGAAGATCTATGTCATTCAATCATTAATTTTAAATATTACTTCAATTTCAAATATCTGTCAGATATTTGACAGAAAAATAAGCTAACGATCTATAATATCTTAAGGTCTTTTTGTTTTAATGACTACTTTCGCTGCACACGGAAAACTCCATCTGTGCTAATTCGATTTCCTCCCTTAAATCGCACAAGGAGGATCTCAGCACAGTGCACGTACTCTGTAGCACCGGCAAGAATCCCAATGTGTGTATGTAGGAATCACACATTCTATAAATAGTTTTGTGGTCAGTAGGTTTCTAATTTGTAAATGTTGCCAGGGCAGCGACCTTACTCTTTACGATTTCCAACTGCCGTGGGAATTTGAACGTGCGCAACTTGCTCACTAGGCCTCATATCTTTTCACCCTTATCCTAGAAGGCTAGGCATCCGATCTCACTACCTACAAGGCTTAGGGGTAGTGCGACATCATTAGTACCACTGTTTCTGAAAAACAAAATTCCCTCTACTTAGGATCTAACCTGATCCGTTTAGAATTCTAGGCAGACGCCATACCTCTTGGCCATTCCCACCCCTACACAACTTTGTTTACGAAGGCTGTATGATTTTGTAGCTTGCTTAGAGTTCAAGTGAGATTACCGTCCATTTAGCTGTATGTGCTCAATTCGGATTCAGGAAAACAGTGATTTGTGCTGCCTGAGCGGGTTTTTTTTATACACCTTTTTAAAGTTTCGCTGGCTTTATTAAATCCTGCGTTGTGACTGGTTATCTCCATAACCGTGCTGTCGCTGGCATGTTGGCTCGTCCTTAAGCAATGGTTGTGACTGAGTATGACTTTCTTCCAATGGGAATGAAGCCGATTTCACCGTGGTTTCTTTTTGACGGCGAGAATACGTTGAGATGATACTTGAGCAACAAAATTATTTCCACAAGGATCAATGATTTCACCTAAAGTTTTCACAATATTTGTCAATGATCTAGCAGATGAATATAGTGATATTAAGAGCGCACTATCGCAATTTGCAGATGACTGCGCTATTTAGAGGTCTGGGAAAAAAAACCTGTGCAATGTTTACAAAATACTGCAAAAACAAATAGTCAAAGATTCAGAATGGATAAAACGTTGGGTCTTTCAAATTAATGTTAACAGAATAGTTGATATGATTTTCAGCAAGGGAAATGTATGAAAAAATAACAAAATCAGTATAACCATTAAAGGACAGAAAATATGTACCTCACCAACAACTCGATATGATACACGTTAAGTAAATCAGATGATAGTAGGTCAAGGTTATCCATGCTCGGGAATCGTCAGAGTAAGAGAAACAGGGGGAGGCTATTACAGCACACAGAGAAGATAACTGTAGGTAGACTTGACAGGGATAATGAAGATATGGAATGACCTTGAATGGATGGCACATACGACCTTGACATGTAGCTGGGAACACCCCCCCCCCCCCCTCCCTTACAGGAAACCTACATCAAGCATTCGCATGCACTTCATTTTGTGGTTTCTGTGGGAGTTTGTTTGAATATTTGTAATGATGTCTGCCTTTGTTTTTTAGGTACGTAATTTTCCTTCGATTTTTCTCGCGAGTGGACCACTGAGGTGAACAAAATGTTATGAAAATGTAAAGATTAAATGTCATTTTACGTTTATTTTTCTACTAACTCGTTAAAAAGAACACACGATATTGAACACGTGTCTCAAGTTGCAAGGTTCTGTGGAATCTTTGCAAAGTTTACCAAGTTCTGTAACGAAGGTAAGCCCTTTTTGTATAGTTCAGTACAACACGAGCAGAAGAACGTCGACCTTGATGTTGATTGCGTCAAATGTTTCTCCAAAAATCTTCACCAGGCAGACAACAAGGAGACACGACGTACGGTTTCATGTTTGAATCTGACGTTTTTGGCTCAATAAATATAGAAATAGTTCACACCATATTGTTATCTGTTATCAAAAGGAAAAGAACTAATTGATTATTCTATGGAATGGTTGACCTGTACACTCAGCTGTGCACTCTCAGTATTAACCCCGACCGATCGCCAGCGCAGTGTTGTAACCACTTCACCAGCGCGGCTCCCTGTACTGAAATAAAAGTTAATGTTAAACTAACAGTTTGTACTGGAATAAACGTTTTTATTGGAGTGACAGTTTGTACTGAAGTAAAAGTTTGTACTGGGTGAACAAATGTAGTAGGGAGGCAGATTGTACTAGATTGAACGTTTCTTCTGGGTGAACGTTTCTTCTGGGTGAACAGT
The DNA here is from genome assembly GCA_024509875.1 of Oreohelix idahoensis. Lineage (NCBI taxonomy): Eukaryota > Metazoa > Mollusca > Gastropoda > Stylommatophora > Oreohelicidae > Oreohelix > Oreohelix idahoensis. Next base: position 35,944 of record JAMPIV010003322.1, read on the forward strand.
TTTTTCTGGGTGAACGTTTGTTCTGGGTTGAAAGTTTTTGGATTGCAATTAGTTCTGGAGAGGAAATTTGTATCGGGGTGGCAATTTGTATTGACTGGATGTTTGTACTGAAGTGGAAATTTTTACAGAAGTGAAAGTTAGTACTGGAGTTAGTACTATAGTGGAAGTTTGTTTCTACTGTAAACAACGAAATGAAGAACTAAATTCAACCGAACTAGATTGAACGTTTTTCTATGGTGGTGAACGTTTACGCCGTTCTGAATCCCCCACGCACCTTTGTTGACAACAGTTTTTTCAGTCCCCACCGATCGCCCCAAGCCCATTCTTCCCCATAGTTAACCCCGCCCCCCCCCCGTTACCACATCACCAGCAGAGAACGCCCAACCCCACCGTAACCACTCCCCACCCACAACCCCCCCCCACCAGGACACCCTCCCCCCGTACACCCTCCCTCACCAGTTGAAGACTCCACTGTACTGACGTTTATGTTAAACTAGGAATGTTTGTACACGAAGGAAAACTTTTTAATGGAGTTATCTTGAATCACCAACAGTAAGTACTCAAGTACTAAATATTCTATGTATTGGGGGGGGGGGGGGGGGGGGGGGGGGGCCCCCCCTGGTTGACCTGTAACACTTTTTTCTAAGTAGTGAACTTAAGATTATGTACTATACCACACAACACATTGACCGTACACTCACCACACGTCCCCCCCTCCCCCACCCCCCCCCCCTGGTGTAAACTTTCTTCCAAGCGCAGCCATGTAACCCCACTCACCAGCGCGGCAACCCTGTACTGCCCGTACCCCCCAAATAATAAACACCGTTACCCCTTCTGGTTAAACTAACAGTTTGTCACTGGAATACCCCGCCAAACGTTAGTTATTGAGTGACAGTTTGTACTGGGGGGGGGGGGGGGAAGTGGCAAGTTTGCGGTGACTGGATGAACAAATGTACTAGGGAGTGGCAATAGTGTAACAACGATCCCCCACCGGGGCGCCCCCGCCCCCCCGCACCCGTGAACGTTTCTTTCTGACCGCACGCCCTCCCGACATGGTGAACGGTTCTTCTGGGTGAAAGTTAGTACTGGGTTGAAAGTACTCCCCCCACATGCACCCACCTCCCTCCACCAAGTGGAATTGTTTTCTGGTTAAATAAATATTACAGCACACATAAGTATTGACTGGATGTTTTCTAGGTACGACCCCCCCCCAACCCCCCCCCACCCCCCCCCCCGCCACTGAAGTGGAAATAATAAAGAACTTGAAATGCCCGGTCCCACTAGCACTGATTGGTGGGGGGGGGGGGGGGGCCGTACAATAGAAACGCTCCTGTTTTTCTTAAATAAGGGCGGCCTGAACATGGAGGCACATAAAGGAGGCAGCCCCTCAGGCACACGTGCCACCCACCACTCAAAGCTACGCCGCACTCAAACTCCAGCCAAGGCCTGTCCCCAGCACGGATTAAAAAGACGATTACTGCAACACAAGAGGCCGCTCGAAAAAGCCCCTAGAACGGCCATTCTAAAGGCACAACAGGACCAACTGGATCTCACAGACCTACGGACTAACAAGGAACTTAAAACACAAAGAAAGATTCTAAATGGGAAGCGACGAACTGGAACTGGACTACGGACTAAGACGCGGCAAGTGGAATTACATGGGTACCCACTGATGAAATGACGCCCGGCTAAAGGGGGGGGCAGCCCCCCCCCAGGTGCCCCACAGGAATTGTGGCCCAAAGCAAAAAGAAAAGGCGACATATAACGGAAACAAGGAAGGAATATGGATCTCGATGGCAACACGCTGCTCTACAGTGGTGTACCCATGTCTGAAAGAGCTAAAGGGGGCGTGGGTTGCATTGTGGCCCAAAATCAAAAAGATGGTATCAAGGGATGGAACTTTGTCTCGGAGCGCATTATGGTTGTTAAACTAAAAGAAGGAGAAACCATAGTCAACCTGGTCATAGTGTATGGGCCAAATGAGGATGAGAGAGCAGAGATCAAGGAGGAATTCTTCGAGCTGCTTCAAAGGACAGTGGATGACTGCCTAGACGAAGTTATCATGATCGGAGATTTTAATGCCAGAGTTGGAAATGACCATGCTAGATGAGGTGGAGTTATCGGAAGATATGGAGAAGATACTCTCAATGACAATGGAAAGCGACTCCTTAGATTCTGCAGTGAGCAGAATCTGATCATTACAAACACAAAGTTCCCCCATAAGCGCATACATGCATACACTAGATGTGAACCAACAAAGAATGAGAAGTCAGTGATCGACTATGCCATTGTTCGGAGAAGCTCATTCAAATATGTCCGGGATGCTAGAGTCTGGAGGGGGCCAGAGATTGGAAGTGATCACTACCTGCTAACAATCAAAAGAACAACTGAAAGAGTTGCTCAGCCTAGGAACTGCCCAACATCACGCAAGAAACCAAGTAAACGAGCAGGAGAAATGAGCATTAGGACCTACAAGCTGAGAGAGCCAGAAATTAAGACCAGAGATCAGGGGCTTATTGCTGCAGCGGTGAGCAACACAGAAGAACGACCTGATGACTTGGAAACCCTCTGGATTAAATTCAAGGATATCATAAAGACAGCTGCTGCAGAAGCATGCGGTGAAGTCCGACTTGGGAACAAGAGAAAGAGGACACCTTGGTGGACAGAGGAAGTCAAAGAGAAAATAAGAGAGAAGAAAATGGCATGGAAACAATACTTAGGAGCTAAAAACACAACAGGACAAATGGAAAAATATAGAGAATATGTGACACTCAGAACAGAAGCAAAGAATAAAGTGCTAGCAGCAAAACAGAAGTCCTGGGAAGAATTTGGAGAAAAGCTAGAAAAAGATGCACAAGAAAACCAGAAATTGTTCTATAAGACCCTAAAGAACATGAGGAAGGAAAAACAATGCCCTCTCAAATTTATAAAGGACAAGCAAGGCAAATTGCTTACTGCCCCGAAGGAAGTAATGGGAAGATGGAAAGAATATTTCTCAGAACTCCTGGATGGTGAGCATGGTGAAGCATCAGAAATGATAAACACTAGCACAGAAGAGAAAACCAATGATGGTGAAGATGACATAAAGATGGAAGAACTGAAGGCAGCACTGGAGAAAATCAAGATGGGCAAAGCAGCAGGGCATGATGGTATAACACCAGAAATGGTTAAGTTCATGGGAGCATCAGGCGACCTATTACTCTTAAGGGTTTTACAGGCAGCGTGGTACAACAAGACAATACCAAAGGATTGGGAGATTGCCATCATAACACCAATTTTTCAAAAAGGGTGACAATCGACAGTGTGGAAACCATAGAGGCATATCCCTTCTCAGTGTCCCTGGTAAAAATCTACTCTAGAATCCTAGAGCAGAGACTCCGACGCCTAGCTGAGCCACAATTGGATGAGGTCCAGTGCGGATTCCGAGCAAACCGAAGTACTCAAGACCTAATCTTCACACTCAGACAGCTGAGTGAAAAGGCCCTTGAGTATAAGAGTGAGATGCATCTTTGTTTCATAGATCTGGAAAAGGCGTTTGACAGGGTCCCCCTGGAGCAAACTTTGGGACTGTTTGGCAAGGAAGAATATTCCAGCACCTCTGATTCATGCTATACAGAGCTTCTATAAGTCTTGCAGAAATTATGTGAGGACAGCAAACCATAAGTCGGAAGAGTTCAGGACCACCACTGGTGTAAGACAAGGTGATATCCTATCACCTTACCTCTTCATACTCCTTATGGACGATGTCATCAAGGCATGTAAGGAGAGAACAAGAAAGTATTCAGTGGGGTACTGGAAGATGAGACAGGTCTATATTTCGGAGCTGGCATTTGCTGATGATGTTGCCCTGATTGCTAAATCAGAGGCTCATCTCCAATCCAACCTGCAAGTCTGGAAGGAAGAGCTGGAGAAGAGAGGGATGGTCATAAGCAGCTCTAAAACAAAATCCATGGTGATATCACGAGAAGAAAGAAAACATCAGATTAAGTTGGGAGAACAGGTCCTGGAGCAGGTCGACCACTTTAAATACCTCGGAGCTATTATAGACCGAAAGGGAGGCATCAAAGAAGAGTTGGCCACTCGAAAAGCAGCAGCTGGGAGACTTTTTCAGGCCATAAATTGAGGATTCCTCAGCAAGAGAGAGGTTGGTAAGAAAACGAAGATGGCTGCATACCGCTCCACCTATGTCCCAGTCTTGACATACGGATGCGAGTCATGGGCAATGACTACAACCCATAAAAGCCAGATCCAAACCTCAGAAATGAGGTATCTGAGGAAGGTGGTTGAAGTAACAAGAAGAGACATGGTACGCAACCAGACGATACGTCAAGGCCTTAAATCCTACCCCCTGCAGACCCAAGTAGAACAGACCCAATTAAGATGGTTTGGCCATGTCTGCAGAATGGGAGAAGATCGGATACCACGACAAGCATGGGAAACAAAGAGCCAAGGATCCAGACCCCGAGGACGACCCAGAGTCTGCTGGGAGGACAACATTAGACAATCTTTGAAGGATCGAGGACTAGAATGGAACCAGGCCAGGAGGAAGACAGCCGATAGGATAGTCTGGCGCTCTCTCTTCCAAACCTCTACACCTCACGGTAGAAGGGGAACGACTAAGTAAGTAAGTAAGTGAATAATAAAGAAGTAGAAAACTAGACAACAGAAAAACAACAGACGTTGGTTGATTACCGGGGAATCGAACCCAGGACCTTCCGTGTGGTACCATAGCTAGGTGGGGGCAGTTAGTACTTGAGTGAAGGTTTGTACTGAAGTGGTAGTTTGTACTGGGGTGGCCGTTGGTATTGGAGAGGAAATTTGTACCAAAATACTGGGGTGCCATTTTGTACTGAGGTGAAAGTTTGTACTGGGTTGAATGTTTGTACTGCGATGAAAGTTTGTATTGCGGTGAAAGTTTGTACTGTGGTGAAAGTTTGTACTAGGGTGAAAGTTTGTATTGGGAATTAGCTGGAAAGATGGTGACAGGATAGTTTGACTAGATGTTTACAGAAAACCTGTCTTTGCTGAAAGAGGTAACGTTTTATTATTCTTTTTTTTAAGTCATGGTCTGCTCTCACTAGTTTTTTTTTTACCCTCCAGGTCTGTCATGCAGTTCACTAGAGATTCAGACCCCGCTCATCGTCCAACTACCTTTGTGTGTAATCGTGCACCCGGATATGATAAAGTGGTGAGTGATAAACCAAATACTATTAGTTGTAGTGCTTGTGGTTGATGATGTCGTATTGTTGGTGACTGTAGTAGTAAAAGTGCAGAAGTAGTAGCAGTTGGTAGTAGCAATATCTGCAGTAGTAATAATAGTAGTAGTAATGATGTAATGGAAATAGTAGTTCAAGTTTTGGGGGTAGTTGTTGAAGTTGTCATATTGTTGGTGGTGGTGGTAGGGGTAGTAGCAAACGTGCAGACGTAGTAGCAGATAGTGATAGTAATATTTGCAGTAGTAATATTAGTTGTAGTAGTGGTAGGTGCAGATAGTAGTATAAATATTTGCAGTAGTATTAGTGTAGTAGCAGTATTGGTAGTGATGTTCGTTGTAGTAGTAGCAGTAGTGTGCCAGCAGCAACCGCAGAAGATACAGTAGACAAAATAGCACGTACAGGTCGGTAACCCAAATCCGAATATCCGAAAACCGAAATATTCTGAAAATCGAAAGTGTTTTTAAGCAGATTTTTTAACCGATATTTGGCGACTTGTGCTTTTTGTGCGATTTTTGGGCTACTTTGGTGGAAATCTTTCTAAGTCTCCTTCATATTAGTATGTAATTGGTTTGATTGTAAACATTGCTTCCTGGGCCTTTCCGTGTCTAATGCGTTTAGGATGCTGTTTAAACCAGGTGTTTCCTGCGATCATATCATGCGTTCTTGTCCACTCTATCAGTCTGGCACCTCTCTCACTTCTTTCTCCCAGGCCACAACCACCAGTCACATCAGCGACTTTTTCATTTCCAACTTTTGCATTGAAGTCTCCAAGTGTAACTGCTGTCTCATGAGATTTGCACTATGTCATTACCTTATCAAAATCACTGTAAAATGTGTCAATATCTTAGTCCAGGGGTCGGCAAACTTTTAGTAGTGTCGTGCCGAACTAATGTTGCAAAGTCACTCAGCGTGCCAACCAAAGTCCAACATATTTTTATATACAACAATTATTGAAACAATTTAAAAATGATCTTGTATTAACATGTTTCCGATAAATTAAATAACTATTCTATTCTTTGTAGATTATTCAATATTTTAATATAAATAGGAACAAATATCAATGCAAATATTATGTTTTGCAAAATTTAAGTTCTGAACACATTAGTTTGAAATTTTATAATAAAATTGCCATATGTATATTTTGTTAAGACAGAAAGTCCAATAGTTTGAAGAACAAAACAATTAAATAAACCAAACATAAAACACGTTATTAAAATTTTAATATGAGTAATCATTGATTATTATTGATCTGAGTCATTAATCAATTAATGGGACCCGTGTCCTTGCTTCTCCTTGGTTAATTGTTCAATATCAGGTGTGTATGTTGTCAATTTCAGCTTCACACAGGCTTCCGAATGCACAAGTGTTAGGCGACTTCTCTGTGGACTTAAAACAGCTTTCATGTGTGAGAAAATTTGTTCTCATGTATAAGTTGACCCAAAAGCCGAAAGTAGAGCAAATGCAACTTTCTTCAAACAGGTGAACGCTTGAGGCAGGGATGTCCAGCAGTTGAGGATGGCAGCTGACTTTTCCAAGCAGCTTCCTTCAAGAGTTTTTCGCAATTCTACAAATGTTATCGTCCATAACTCTGATGCTTTGAATTCGATGTGTTGCATTTCAAAATTGTCAACATCCATCTACTCGAAAAGAGATAGGTCAAATGGGATGTTAGTATGATCAATTAAGTCGGGCTTGATGAGGTAAGAAAACATGGGTCCGTGAATTTTGAAGTCTTGACCTCGTTTAGCAAACTCTCCTTTGCGCGCTTCAACGTACTGCTGAATCTCATCTCTGTTGACAGTAAATCGATTTGAATGAGCCTTTACGTTTGGAAAGTACTTGTATGTGTTAGTGGTAATATCTCTGCAAAATATGTCTAATTTTGACGCAAATCCTTTCCAGTGCTCAAAAAGATCAAGTATTGTTTGACCCTGCCCTTGTAAACGCAAGTTTAATTCATTCAGATTTGTAGTTATGTCAGCCAGAAACATCAGCTTGCACAGCCAGTCCTCGTCATTCCATTCCGGGAAATGTTGTTCCTTTTCATCAAGAAACACCTTGATTGCTTCTAAACATGATACAAATCTGTTCAAAACATTACCTCGACTAAGCCAACGAACATTGCTGTACAGCGGGAGGTCCGCATATGCGCTCTCCATTTCTTGTAGAAGAGACTTGAATTGCCTGTGGGTCAATGAAGAGCGAGAAACTATGAAGTTAACTATCTTGACAACAGTTTCCATTACAGAGTTCAAGGATAGTAACGAAATCTTCGCACACAAACTCTCCTGGTGTATAATGCAATGGAAGCTCAATACTTGACGTCCAATACGATCCTCAAGAAGTTTAACAAATCCTTTGTTCTTTCCAACAAATGCAGGGGCGGCATCAGTAGTAACACAGAATATTTTATTCATGTTAATGTTCTGATTTTCGAAATAGCTTACAAATGCAGTCATAATGTCCTCTCCCTTGGCTGTACCATCAAAAGGTATCAAGCAGCACAGTTCTTCATAAATACGGTCGTTGTCACAATATCGCACAACTATAGCTAGGCGCGCCACGTCATTCACATCGACACTTTCGTCAAGAGCGACACTAAATACAACAGCTTTTTGTAACCCTGTTGTTTGTTTTACCGTTACATTTTCAGCCATATCAGTTATGCGCCTCTAGATTAATCTCGCAGAAGCCGGTATTTCTCGAATCCGAGACAGTATTGTTTCTTTATTTTGTAAATCACTAAACAAAATTTCAGCACTGCTCAAAAAAGTTTCCTTGATGTATTCTCCATCTGTGACAGGTTTGCCCTTCGAAGCCACACACTGTGCAATTTTGTAACTACATTCGGTAGCTTTATTTTTGGTTCCAATTACTTGACTAAAAATACTACTTTGTTTTTTGTAGCCAGAAACAGCCATTTTTATGGCTTCACTTTTCTCCTCAGAGTTTTTAAACATGGACTGATGTTTGGTTTGATAGTGTCTTTGTACACTTGACGTACGGCACAAGACAATTTCATAACATAAAGCACAAACAGCACGATCCTTTTGTTGTATGAATCCATATTCGTTTGTCCAAAAGTCTTGAAACGAGCGTGTATCAAGTTTTTGTCTTTTTTTATTCATTTTAACGGCACCGTATTACTTAATAATAACACCAACTTTTGTGCTGCGGTCAACGGACTGTACGGGCATGAGTATGCGACAGCCGAAAGAACTGTAGAGGTGGTGGTGGTCGGGAGAGAGGGGCAGGATAGGACGGAAATATAACTTCGTCGAGGTCAGTCATTGTTGCTCCAAACTCACACTGGGAGTCAAAAACTGCGAGCGAAAACGAAATAAATACGCTCGTCCAGGCGCTAGCCAGACACTATTGCGTAATTATGATATTACGTCTCCGCTTGCCCGTCAAAATTTGCTTGGGATTCTTTTCAAGAATCTCATCCTGCAAACTACGGTAGCAGGTAGACGCCAGACTAGCGGGTGCCGCAAAGTATAACCACTCCCCTTGAAATTCGTTGAAGAATGTTTGTTCTCGGAAACGGTCCGTAAAAACGAAGACTTACGTGCAGTATAGTATGATCAGGCCTTTAGTTTTCATCAGATCGCACATTCTTACCTCCAATGTCTAAAAACTTTCGTTTTGAAGGGTTGTAAAAACAGGTATAGCTTTAAAAGAATTATATGCTTCTATTTAAATTAAAAATTCAATTTTTTTAAAAATGAGATCATATTCTGTACAGTATTTTAATTCACTCAGCGTACCATTGAAAATCGTTCCACGTGCCACGCTTGGCACGCGTGCCGTAGTTTGCCGACCCCTGTCTTAGTCTGTAATATCTGTGGCATCTATTTGCATAAAATTGATACCACTCAATTCAATTAACAACGACTCGATTTGATATTGTAAAAAATCCCTTTACTGTTCTTGCTTCTCTCAACCTTAAATTATGCCTACTATTCTTTCATGTTTACTTCCTCCAGAATAAATTAGGGTGACCATATCATTTTTTTTTTAAAGGAGGACATTTTCTGATTTTTAGACTAAAAAGGAGGACATTTTCTTATTTTTAGACTAAAAAGGAGGACATTTTCTGATTTTTAGACTTAAAAGGAGGACAAAAGGAGGACTTGTTTTTTAGAAAAGGAAGATACAAAGGAGGACTCATTAATTGCACTAATTTAATACTTTTATGTAAGTGACAGAACAACTGTGTAGACGATGTCCCCAGTTGTCAGGAACACTTATCGTGGATAACACTCCACTGTGTTGCACCACTGCAGTGTGGATTTATAATAACAATAATAAGCTCGCTCCTCTAGGAGTATGACCACACAACAATGGCTGACATAAGTAATCAACACCTTTAACAGGAATTTCCCTTTATTACTAAGCACAACACACTCAGGCCTCACACGGCCAACAAACGCATGAAATACAATATAATAATGACATGCATATTTTGACGCACATATTACAAAAATCGATATGGCTATTTAATATGGGAAAAATATAGACATTCATTCATTTGTGTATGAAAATGCTGTCTATGGTAAAAGCGAGAGAATCCATGTTCGATTCACACTTTTGATTATAGGAGTGATCGTTCTGGATATTGATCCGGCGCATGGATTTTGCTCTCATGCCTGTACCTATTTTTTAGGGCCAGAAAATAGATTAATTTGCTTATTATGTTTATGGCCTGAATTCATATGTATTACATATTATTAGTACAAGTAGAATCAGTCCTATATTGTATATTTTGGATGGGTAGGCGGGACTAGATTCTTGTTACGCCGCTGTAGCGGAAGTAGGAGTTGTCTTAACGAGTTGTGAGGAGTTCCGATGTACCGTGACAATGGCGGGTACGCCTTTTCTAGGGCTGGTAGATTCTTAAGGAAAAATGATTTATGAAGTGGTTTTCCTTCTATAGGAGATTGTTCTTCTACTAGAGTTTGTGTTAGAGACTCTCCTAAGGTACGGTACCATGTATGATTCGGACTCCATGTAATGCCAGTCCCTGTTATTGATGATCTCAGGTCGGTTAGACCTAGCTGGAATTTTTGTGCTTCGCAACGCTAGGGTCAAGTTTGTATCGACGGAGATGACGGGCTCCATACTATAATTATGTCTACGTGAGGTAACTGGATTACTGTAGATCTGTATGGAGGAACTTTATGAAATTATGCATATGTATTGCAAATTAACTTTGGCTTATAAATATATCCTCCTGTGAGCGAGTGAGCGACAACTCAGGAAGGCGGCCATGTTAAATTCCTGTCATCATACTTTAGTATCACTGTCCAAAGAACGGGGCATGTATCTTATTACTCGGACAGTGACAAGGAGATCTCAATCTTGATAGAAACCCACTTTTCGTGGTTTCATAATATACTACAAACTATGGACGTCAAGCAACTGTAGTTGTTTACCGATCCGCCTTCACTGACGCGTTTAGTCAGATAGGGGATGCGGCCATAATGTATCATGACATTGAACTTTTGATGTACTACCCATTATTTATGAATGTGTCATGACTTCAGATCTGCTATGTATGCCTACAAATCGATGTGTCAACATACCCATGATGTACTCGTATGTCCCAGTGTGTACGTCTGAATAAATTGTGTAAACAAAGATCCTAACAGTCTGCATTGGTGCCTTGTAGACACATGTGTATGAGTGATTATATTGGTCAGCACACGAACAGTACACCATTCGCGTTAATCACAGTCTACACTTCTACTCCATACATACACCATCCTGCGTCGGTTGAAGTGACCAAGTTTAAGGCCTGCTTTCCCCTGGAGCCTTAGAGGGAAACTACTGTTGACAGCCACCTTTGCCTTCCCTAACTCAGGACTAGGGTGAGTTACCCATTTATAGCTGGGTAGACTGGAGCATGCCTGATCTCAACAACACACCACGCTTCTTTACAGACTGACACTTTACAGCGTGGGAAAGAAAGAAACTTTACACAGTGTAACTTGCCTTAACAGCTTAATCTATCAGCATCATACACCACAGTACGACTTACACTGAACAAACAATGCAATGACTATCGCTCACCATGAGCGGCAAAACTGTGACAATGGTATACTCAACTCATGACAACTTATAAATATCCGGCCTGTAACAAATACAATCTAGACACTACACTGTACTAGGATAACAACTTAATAATCCATCAGACCCGGAATATGGCAAGCACTTATAACAAATAGTCCATAACATGAACTTCACAGCTAACTTGCTGGCAAAAGGGAAAATATCTGCGTCCGGCCCGGACGCTGGCTAGATTCTCACTGATCACTTTTGCGCCTGATTTCCCGGCTTCCGGTAGTCACCTGACTCGCCGGTTTTGCTGTACCCGGCGTTGCCCGGATGACTTTTCGTATACCAGATGCACTGCGAAATAGCGCCGTGACATCTACCCCCCCCCCCCCCATTAAGAAAGAAAACGTAGTTTTCTACCATCGGAGGAAGCTTCGCCTGACCCCCTTCGGAGTTTGGACGACCATATGCCATTATCGGCATCTCCTCATCTGAACCGAGAGAATGCCATAGTTCTTTCCTACCATCGTCGTTACTGCATTCTCCAACTTACCCCAAAACACAACATAAGTATGAAATAAGTTATCCAAGGTTCTGGCAGTCGTGAAAAATGACAACGACTGTCCTCCCCTGGTCACCCAAAACACAATGCATAGTACATTCATAGTAACTCTTATATAGGCACCCATAACAGTAGATAATCTCATAGAATAAACAGTCATTTGTAACAAGGTTTAGATATACAATAAATTCAACTTTATAGCAAATTGCCTTTATGGCATCATGATACAGAAAATTCCAAAGCATAACATAGTATATCATAAACATGATCTTTAAAGTTTACAAAACATCTCTAACGTGGTTCCAATCACTTGCTACCCACTATCTCATGTAAACAACTCCTCCATTCTCCTCACTACATTCTTAAGCTATACAGAACAACTTATATTTATCAGAATAGTACTGGTGGCGTGGGTCAGACTCTGTGGTTCGGTTCACGTTAACCGAAACACCTTAACTGAACGCGAAACCCGATACCTATTCCTTGCCATTGCTGGACTATCAGCAGGTGGTTATGGAGCAACGACATGTGCTTCCACCTGACTGCATCACGTGCACCCCACCTATTCGCGAAAGTCACACGTGCAACTTTAGTGTTGTCCCGCAATGACAATACCTCCACGAACTTCACTGGCGCGACTTCATTAAACGCTCGTCTGAGTGTGCGCCAACTAGCACTCAGGGGAACATTACGAGCCCAAACCGTGCGATCGCCAGCTATCGGGCCCTCGTATATGTTTCTACTGCTCCCATTCATGTCACATGGCACATGCCCCGAACCACGTCTCAGACGTACCTTCTTGTCAGGTGGCGATACTTCGACCACCTTAACGTCCGCCTCTGCTCCAGCCACACCCATGGCACTATGCCCTCCCCGTACATTGCCGACGATCAGATCGGCAATTGGGTCCTCGAGGACGAATGCGTTCACTCTACCCGACAAGAACGGGTTGTCCACATTAATACACGCTTGGGGTACGATTCAACTTTGCCCCAAATGTAGTACACTTTACAGTTTTGCCTGTAAGGCAGGACTCGTCGATACATGACCGACGCACCCCAATTGTGGTACAACCAGTGTCCTTCAATACGGAGACTGGTTTCTTCTCCACTATGCCCTTGTGGAGAGCTACCTTGCCAGTCTCATGGACCGCCGACAGACATGGTGCCGTATGCCCGCAGTGCAGCACTATCTTCTCGTTCGCATGGAACAGAGGATAACACCCCACACAGTCCTCTCTGTTGATTGTGTTCAACACAAACGCGGAATTCGCGTGTTCGATTTGGGGTAGGACACCTGTCAGCGCAATGGTTATTGCCACCACAATTGGTACACAGGCGCTCCCTCTTCGACTCACCGCGTGGATTCTTGCTGGGGCCTTTAGCTGGTGACGACCGCGCATCGGAGTCGGAAGATCGACTCTCTGAGGAACCACTCCTCTGCTTGGAATGTTTTGTTTTATACCAAAACCGATCTTCGTCACGCGACTTCTCGAAGCGTACGTGCTTTCGCGTTTGGCACTCTTCTCTGTCGCTATCACTTTTCCATTGTCGGTTATGCCAACTCGGCAGACCATTCCGATGGGATCGGAAGTTACTAAAATTGCCTCTGCGTGGTTGATAGGGACTGGAGGACCTATCGTCCTTTTGCTCTTGGCACCTGTCTGCACCGCCTGACTGATTTCGCCATGGTTGGCGCTGAGCTTTGCCGACACCAGCAATTAAGTCGTCTGACAGACCCGACTGCTGGATGGGTTTGTCATGATGGGCCAAGACATAATGGTGCCCCAATTGGGCCATTGAATCAATGTCTTTTGGTTGGCGCTCTTGGAAAAACGCTACCAACTCAGTAGAACATGAGGACAGAACTTTGTCCCGTAGCATCAAATCTCGCAAGCCATTATAGTCCTTGATGATCCCCTCCATCTCAATCCATCGATTGAGCAGAAGTTTTATCTTTGAGATAAAGTCCTTGAAGTCTTGGTCTGCACTTGGCATCGCGTTTCTAAAACGCGTCCGGTACCCATCAACCGTCAGACGGAACTTCCGGGGCAACCTTTCCTTTACTTTGTCATAATCGGCCCTTTCTTCTAGCCGGAGGCTATAGAAAGTCTCCATCGCAGGCCCCACTAGCAGTGTGGATAACAGAGATGGCCACTGATCTCTGTCAGCCTTCCAAACCACACATTCGGCCTCGAACCTCTCGAGGAAAAAAATCTAAGCTATCGATTTTATCATTAAAATTCGGTAGACGCAGCCTAAAGGGACGATGAGACCCCTCAGGGGTCGAGTTCTGATCATTCGCACCCAATTCTAATCTCTTCAATTGTATTTCTTTATCAATCTTTTTCTCTCCCAGAGATATTCTCAATCTCTCCTTTTCTAACTCTAACTCTCTATCCTCTTTCATCATTCTCTCCTTCTCTTGTAATTCTCGTTCCATCTTCTTTTCTTGAAATTCTCTATCTTCTTTTATCTTCTTTTCTTGTAATTCGAACTCTCTTCTTTTGAGCTCTAACTCTTCAGCACGCGCATCTCTTAAGGCATTCTGGTTCTCTTTTGATTGGAATTCTGCCTTGGCATAATCCAACAATTCTTTCCTGTGTACCCAGCTTCCTTGCCTAACCGCATGAAACTATCATAGTACATGATGTACACTCGTACTACTCAATATTAATTCAATGTGCAACTGCTCACCACCATGTAACCTACACCACCTCGCTTATATGAACAGATACCTCTTGTTGCGTGTGAAATTCTCGCAACATCGTTTTATGTACAATATATATTTTGTAATGAAAGGGAAATAATCATGTGGAATTTATAGTCACTTTTCATGGTAAGCAGTTGTCTTCTCGCGTTGGTGTCGATGGTTGTTAAATCTGTTAAGCGTTCTTGAATCGAGTCCATGTATGGACTGGCTAGGCCGTTTTTTAAAAAGCGGTTGGCAACCTGTTGGGTTATCCTTATAAGGTAATCATTCTTAAGCTGGTTCTTAGTAAAGGTCCTTGTGTCTTAAGTTATCTGAGCTGTGGTCGATTCGCGCTGGACTGCGCATGTCTAAGTCTTGGGTCTTTGTCGAACGGTTTCCGCCCACCAGTCAGTGAGCGAAGATTTCGATAGCGAAGGGACGTCTCTGTGAGAGCGTCTCTGCTAATTTATTCTGTCAGGAATGTGAAGTCCTCTTATGGATATTTCGTTTATTCGAGATGATACCTCTAGTGTATTTCCACACGCCGGAAGGCGTATTATTTCTGTGGTTATTTCCTGAAGGCAAGGTAAATTACATTTACATTAACTTTATCGATTTCTGTTCGTGAGTGACATTTGATTCGTAGCCTGTCCTTGAAAGTCGTCATCACGAGATGTTTTCTCAGCTCACATATTGCTACATTGAACCGCATCGGGTTGATGCATGTCCCAAGGACCATTACTTGCTACTTCGCTACATGAACTAGGTTTGAAACCTTTTGTTATCTAGAGGATTTTTTTGAGGACATTATTTATACTTCAGAAGACGTGTCTGTCTTGCTGAAGTCAGATTAAGGAGAGTGAACTGATCTCATAAATCTGGTTATCTCCTGGCTAAGATAGAAAGGGATGGAGAATTTTCCCGACTACATTACAGCCTTATAATGTATTGACATGCCTGTGAATCGTCTTTATTATGATGCTGTCTACCGTCCATTGCTGTACTGACTATGTTGCTGTGATAATGACTGTCTGATGTACCTACATATTCGCGTATACATTTTGTCACTGTGGCGTCCACAATAAATGATACAGAAAAACGTCACTAGCTGTTAAAAGCATCATTGACTTTATACGTCGTGAGTTAACTGACGTCCTTGTGTGGATTGCCCTGTTTTGTATGATCATTGTTTGACTGTACATCATCTACACACTACACAAAACCAGACGTGCGGGTACCATCCATCATCATATGGCATCACGCATCACCTCTCTTCTACAAGGTCTGCAGTAATGATATGTAAATAGTAATATCACTTCCCCAATTTACAAATATATGCATGTAAGTATAAACCACCTCACTGTATACACATAATCCACATTACCTCTTATTGTATAAATATAATCTTACTTTTCCACTTGGCTACTGTCTCCTTACTCTGTAGATTTGATCCTTGCGACCACTTAGTCTCTGTGATACAACAAAAAGACCCTTACTATAGTCGACAGTTGTATTACATCAGCTGATAATACTTCTTGGTGCTATGACACCACTGTACCAAATTTGACAATGAATCAGCTTTTACCCCATAGTCTATTACTGGCACAAACCCTGGTGCTGTACTCTGACAATATATCCCTAAATAATATACTACTAATTCAAACGTTTACCCTGGCAAAATGACCACTCCACAGATGAAAAGACACACGCCAAACACTACACTAAATCTCAGTCACGAGAAGTAAGATGATAGACAAGATCAGAGCAGGACTAGACTGATATATACAACACGTGACTGACAACGAACGAAAACAAGGGATACCTGTAAACGTATTCACAAGATAGCAAGAAGGAACGAGAGATCACACCACTTAAACACAACAGAAGAATTACTGAATGTACAAGACAATGTAAATACAAACCACACTGGTACACCTAAAAACAACCGGGCTTGGAATGTAAAGTACGGCAGTTACAGGAAACACTTCTGCCTTACTACACCAATAAACATATGCAGCCAAACCCTAGAAAGAAGTCAGTCCATTCCAATCTTTTCCCACAAGTGAGAAAAGGAAGCATTAAACTCGCCACCCGTCCACCCTTAAACACACGAATGTAATATTAGACTAAACAACAACTACACTTAACAATGAAGTGCTGAGAGCTATCACTTTCTCTTGCCACCAACTTAATCACACCAATCAAAATAAACTAATTAACATATAAACAAAAATATTACTATAACATATCCAAGATTTATTATATATATATAATAGTAGAGACCCCAAGAAATAGGAACTTATAAGTGAAAGATCCCACCTAACTAACTAACCCCCTATAAAGATACAGACTAAGTTTCTACCAAGAAAGCGAGAGAAAAAAAACACACAAAACAAAAGGAAAGGAAAACAACAACAAACCACTACGCAACCTCAAGAAACAGACGTCCAAATAGAAGAAAGCTTGTTGCTAACCTAACACGACCCCAACAAACTGTCACACTATTCTAGAGGACCAGACAGAAAGATAAGTAGTATCAGGTGGATAGACAGAAAAGGAACTTTGGAGGTCGAAAAACGGAATTTAGAGGAAAAACAAGAAAAACATAAATATAACAAATCATACAAAGATTTACAAACAGAAAACTGATGATCCAGCGACGCTTGACCACGAAGCTCCTCAGCACCGATGATGAAGATGAAGACGAAACTAACGAGTCTCCACACACTTGAAATATCCAAAATGAAAGTAATGTTCCACCCGGTGCTACCACAGCACTGTCCACCACAAAATCAGGATCATAAATCTAATAGTGTTCCGAAAATCAGACTACACAAGTCTATGTGCCAGACAATAACGTTCATGATATTAATGTTCTTTGGCATGGTGATGCGTCTAATGTGTAAAGTTCGATACTTCGTGTCTTCAGAACGACAGGAACTCAGCAGTCTTCCCACTTCATCAACAGTCCCCTCAGATCAGCAGACCTCAGTAACCGGCATCCCTTCAAGCGGTATCAGGGTCACGACAGAGCATGGGAAGGCTCCCACTGGAATGGCTCATCAGTATGGCTTGAAAACGACAGACCTTCGTAGGAACGCAGGAAATAAAGTTCCCCGGGTAGGTATGGTCAGTACGAGCAATGGCACTACAGCTGATTGGCTATGTGCTCACACTGGTCCAAACAAGAGGAGTTCCACATATCCTGAAATACCTCTGCCACTATTGACCTTCTTACAATCCACCAATTTTGACAATCTAACTTCCCTCCTGACATAGTGTGTCACTAGGGCCAAACTATACCAAACTTGACAATCTGTATCCCGCCTGACACCATAAGTCACTTGGGCCAATCTATACTAAACAATAATGACACCTTAATCTCCGCTGCTCCACCTGGATCAATATCCCTAAGCCACAAAGTATACCTTTCAATACCTCAAACTGAAATTCCAGAAGCCAGCTGCACCTTTATTCTATTACTTTTGACACATCTTCCAACACTACTTGCCAGCCTAGCATCCCAATTGCCTTGCAACACAGTGTCGAACACAATAACTGACAAATATTCTCAGAGCTGAAAATACCAACTTTCACTGTGACGCTGTGACCTGTTTCCTACTAGGTCAACTACCGTTAGCGGGGTCACCCGACCGTAACAGCTTACTGCACAAAAGCTAACCAAAACACAACACACTGGCGTGAACACTGTCGTAGACACAAGGCGTAAACACAAAGCTACTATTACTTTATATCAATCTGTGTGCATACTTTCTAGCCTTTCTAATGAAAATGAAGGCACTACGGCCTTTTGGCTCACAAAAGCCGGATGCAGCCCTTAGCTTTCCAATATAATATATGCTGTAGACACAGTTTAGACGATGCCCCCAGTTGTCAGCACCAAAATATATCGTGGGTTTATCATAACACAATATTAATAATTATAAGCTCGCTCCCTAGGAGCATGACCACAACATATAATGGCTAACAAAGAAAGGTAAACACTTTCTTCAGGTACTTCCCTTTAATGAATAAATGCACACCCTACCGCCACACACGGTTAACAAACATATGAAATACATATATCAATGCCAGAGAAAACTTGCCTCAATAAATTTATCTACAAGCCTCATACAACACAATATGACGGCCCTGTGCAAGCAATGCACTGATTACCGCTCACCGTAGCGGCCGAAATCTATGACAATGAAAATGCCCAAAACATAGAACACTTATAACACTGACAAACAACATTTTTCTTTCTTATATAAGAATAAGTGTTCTTAGGTCAGTTTCTTGCACTGATTTCAAATCTGAAATCCGTTTATCTCTATCACGTCAGGTTCTTAAGATATTTGTGAATAAATATATTTTTGGGAAACCGTTATTTGCTCCGTTTCATTTTTACTATATAACTTACTAAAAATTAATAAAAAGCAATATAATTCTACTTTCTATACTGCTAAAAGATGCATGACATATGTTACGCTACTTTTTCAAATAGTTACTGTATTTTGAAATAATTCTGAGCAAAATATGGCTTCTAGAAGTTGTAGAAATTCGGCTGATCTGTTCTGTTACGTGTGCGGATATTTTACCGATCGTGTTGACCAGAAAAACTTTACACCATTACTAAAGAAAGCATATGAACTTTATTTCGATTCGAAAGTTGAAGATGCAAATAAATCTTGGAAGCCAAATGCAGTTTGTTCGACTTGTGCAAATACATTGGCAGGTTGGTTACGAAAATCGCCGAAGCATAAGTCGATGCCTTTTGGAGTGCCAGTAATATGGCGTGAACATACAAATCACACTACTGATTGTTACTTCTGCTTGACAAATATCCATGGTTTCACTTTTAAAACTAGAAAGTCTGTGGTTTATCCAAATATTGAATCGGTTTCGAAACCAGTGCCTCGTGATCCAATCACGTGTCCGATCCAAGTACCACCAGAACAATATCCGCTGGATGTGAATGAACCATCAGAAAGTGATAGTTTACCTGCTTTAGAAACTAATTCTTACTCAGATTACATACCGTTGAATGATGGTGTTTACTTAATTAACCATTCAGAACTTTCAGATCTAATACGTGATCTCGCTCTTACCAAAGGACACGCGGAATTACTCGGTTCGCGACTCAAAGAATGGAATCTTTTAGCGCCCAATACTCCGATATCTAAATTTTGTCATAGACACAGAGAACTTGTTCAATACTTTGAGATGAATGATGACATTTGCTATTGCAAAGATGTAAATGGTCATGAGCACATAGTCAACGAATGGCGATTTTTCATCGATTCTTCCAAGACTAGTCTAAAAGCCGTGTTATTGCATAACAGAAATTTATTTTCATCAATTCCAGTCGCCTACTCTGTTCATATGAAAGAAACTTATGACAATATGGCTATACGTTTGGAAAAAATAAAGTACAATGACTACCAATGGCGGATTTGTGGAGACCTAAAGGTCATTGCAATTCTCACGGGCATGCAGACTGGGTATACTAAATTTTGTTGCTTCCGATGTGAATGGGACAGTCGCAACAGACAGGAACATTATGCAAGAAAGGTGTGGCCTATCCGGGATCGTATGCAGCTCGGGCATAAAAATGTAATACACGAGCCATTAGTTAACAAAGACAGCTTCATTTTACCACTGTTACATATAAAGTTGGGGCTCATGATAAAACGAGCAAAGCTTTCACTTATCTTCGAGAAAATTATGACGGTGGAGTGTGAACATGCTTGCCGATTATTGTTGGATGCTTCATCGTGATGTATCACATGCGATTCACCGATGAAAGTCGATTGCAAAGAAATTCAAGCCTACATAACTGTTATACTTATTGTACGAATGATGTTGTAATACTGTATGCGTTGTTAAAAACTTCAATTGCGTATTTCTAGAGATCCCGACCTGATAGAGAAAAACGGTTTGCAGATTTAAAAACAGCGCATTAAAATTGACCAGAAAAACATAGAAATGTTAGAGAAAGAAGAAAAAAGTTTTTTTTGTTAGTCAGTGTAATCTGCGGTGTATAAGAAATGCTACTAGATAATACACAAAATATAGAATTACACAATATGATCTACTTAATCCGCAATAATGCAAAACTTAGAATCCATCTCTCATGGCACACTTCTCAGCAAGAATGCTGGCAAGGGAAAACATAGGTACGTCCTCACCCGGACGAGGTTAGACGACTAATCCCTATCTTGGCGCCTAAAAATTCCCGCTTCCACCAATCACCTGACTTGCAGGTAGTTATCCCAATGTTGCCAAAACTCAGCGTTGCCAGTCTGATTTTTAGTCACTGCGAAATAGCGCCGTGACAGTAAGGAAAATAGTTGTGTCATATGAAAGGAGAATAGTTGTGTTATATGTAAGGAAAATAGTTGTGTCATATGTACGGAAAATAGTTGTGTCATATGTAAGGAAAATAGCTGTGTCATGTGTAAAGAAAATAGTTGTGTCATGTGTACGGAAAATAGTTGAGTCATGTATAAGGAAAATAGTTGTATCATGTGTAAGGAGAATAGTTGTGTCATATGTAAGGAGAATAGTTATATGTAAGGAAAATAGTTGTGTCATATGTAAGGAAAATAGTTGTGTCATGTGTAAGGAGAAAAGTTGTGGCATGTGTAAGGAGAATAGTTGTGTCACGTGTAAATAAAATAGTTGTGTCACATGTAAGAAGCACAGTTGTGTCATATGTAAAGAGAATAGTTGTGTCATATGTAATAAGAATAGATGTATCATATGTAAGGAGAATATTTGTGTAGTATAAGGGAAATATTTGTGTCATATGCGAGGAGAATAGTGGTGTCATATGGAATGAGAATAGTTGTGCCATATGTAAGGTGAATAATAATAATATAATAATAATAAATTCTTTAAGCGCCAAACACGGCGCATAAGGCAGAGACCAGTGCTCTCCAGGTTGTTCGTTGTGACGCCACTCCTCTTAGCTCTTGCACATTATTTAGGCCCAACGTTCTTCCTTCTCTTATTATTGTTCTTCTGAGTGTTTCTTTTGGTCTTCCTTTTTTCCGCTTACCCTCAGGAACCCAAGTGAGCGCCTGTAGTGGTATTCTGTTGTTTTGCATTCGTAGGACATGACCGATATATGACCATCGTCTTTTCCTTATATAGTCGGAGACATATTTCTGCCTAGAGTCTTCTCTTATTTGTCGATTAGTCTTGAATTCTTTCCAACTGATGTTCATGAGTTTTCTAAGACATTTGTTCTCGAATGTATTCAGCTTGTTCTCCAATGATTTTGTTATTTTCCAACTCTCACAGCCGTATGTTAACACTGAGATAACATTTGAATTAAACAGACGAAGCTTGGTATGTATATTCAAATATCGTAATTTCCAAATGTTAGATAATCTATTGAAGGCGCTAGCTGCCAAAGCAATTCTAGTATGGATTTCTCTTGTTGTGTCACCATCCTGAGTCATTTTACTGCCTAAATAATTGAAACTTTCAACTTTCTGTAGTTTTTCCCCGTTCAAGATGATATCAAAGGTCTCGTTAGAAAAGTTCATAGCTTTAGTTTTAGAGGCATTTATTTGGAGACCAATTTTAACCGAGAGATGACACAAATTATTTATTGCTTCTTGGGATTGTCTTGGTGTTGAACTTAAGAATGCTACATCATCTGCGAAATCCAGGTCCCCCAGGAATTTTCCATTTGTCCATTTTATACCCAATTGTTCATTGTGGGTATAGTTTCTCATAACCCAATCAATAGCTATTCCAAAAAGTAGTGGTGACATAATACAGCCTTGTTTCACCCCTGTTTCTACTGTAAACCATTCTGTATTCCCTTTATTTGTTCTAACACAACATCTTGCATTAAAGGTGAATAGCTGTGGCTTATGCGATGAGAATAGTGGTGTCATATGTAATGAGAATAGTGGTGCCATGTGTAATGAGAATAGCCGTGCCATGTACATGGAGAATAGTTGTATCATGTGTAAGGAGAATAGTTCTGTCATATGTAAGGAGAATAGTTTTGTCATATAAGGGAAATATTTGAATCATATGTAAGGAAAATAGTTGCGTCTTTTGTATTGAGAATAGTTGCGTCTTATGTAGAGAGAATAGTGGTGTAATATGTAAGGAGATTATAGTGATGTTATGTATAAGGAGAATAGTTTTCATATGTAACGAAAATAATGGTGTCATATGTAAGAAGAACAGTTGTGAGAGAAAAGTATTTGTAGATGGATATACAGTTAATTAAATGTTGGTGCTGGGGGAAGGGAGAGTAGGCTCTAAGCATGGAGCAGACTAACATGATAAAATGCTTGGAACTGAACATGCCAGATGTAGGACGGTTGGTACGAGAGAAGTGCACAGTTTTTGTCAACATGTGAAGTGTTTTTGTGAACATGTGAAGTGTTTTTGTCAACATGTGAAGTGTTTTTGTCTGTGTGATTGCTTGTAAAATTACCCAGATAGTTATGATACTATAATATGTTTTAATAATGTGACCACATTTGTAGTTAGAATAATATCTTTATGTTTGTAGTTTAAATAATTTGACTACATTAGTAGTTTAAAAAACGTGATTAAATTAGCAGTTTAAATACTGGGACTACATTAGTAGTTTAAATAATGTGATTACATTAGTAGTTTAAATACTATGACTACATTAGTAGTTTAAATTATGTGATTACATTAGCAGTGTAAATAATGTGATTACATTAGTAGTTTGAATAATGTGATTATATTAGTAGTTTAAATATTGAGATTACATTAGTAGTTTAAATACTGGGACTACATTAATAATTTAAATAACATGACTACATTAGTGGTTTAAAAAATGTAACTACGTTAGGAGTTTAAATAACATGACTTCATTTGTAGTTTAAATAATTTTACTACATTAGTAGTTTAAATAATGTGAATACACTAGTAGTTTAAGTACCATAACTACATTAGTAGTTTAAATAACGTGACTACATGAGTAGTTTAAATAACATGACTACATTAGTAGTTTAAATAACATTACTCCTATAGTAGTTTAAATGTCATGACTACATTAGTAGTTTAAATAATATAACTACATTAGTAGTTTAAATAATTTTATTACATTAGTAGTTTAAATAACATGACTACATTAGTAGTTTAAATAATATAACTACGTTAGTAGTTTAAATAATGTGACTACTTGAGTAGTTTAAATTACATGACTATATTAGTAGTTTAAATAATTTGACTACATCAGTAATTTAAATAATTTTGCTACCTGAGTAGTTTAAATAACATGACCACAATAGTAGTTAAAATAACATGACTACATTAGTAGTTTAAATAACATGACTACATTAGTAGTTTAAATAACATGTCTACATTAAAAGTTTAAATAATGTGACTACATTAGTAGTTTAAATAATTTGATTACATTTGTAGTTTAAATAATTTGACAACATTAGTAGTTTAAATAAATTGACTACATCAGTAGTTTAAATAATTTGACTACATTAGTAATTTAATACCACGACTACATTCGCAGTTTAAATAATGTGACTACATTAGTAATTAAAATAATTTGACTACATTAGTAGTTTAAATAACATGACTACATTGGTAGTTTAAATAATTTGACTACATTAGTATATTAAATAATTTGACTACATTAGTAGTTTAAATAATGTGACTACTTTAGTAGTTTAAACAATTTGACTACATTACTTAGTTACTTAGTTGTTCCCCTTCTACCATGAGGTGTAGATGTTTGGAAGAGAGAGCGCCAGACTATCCTATCGGCTGTCTTCCTCCTGGCCTGGTTCTATTCTAGTCCTAGGTCCATCAAAGATTGTCTAATGTTGTCCTCCCAGCGAACTCTGGGTCGTCCTGGGGGTCTGGATCCCGGGCTTCTTTTTCCCATGCTTGTCGTGGTAGCCGATCTACTCCCATTCTGCAGACATGGCCAAACCATCTTTGCTGGGACTGTTCTACTTAGGTCTGAAGGGGGTGGTATTTTAGCCCTTGACGTATAGTCTGGTTGCGGACCATGTCTCTTCTTGTTACTTCAACCACCTTCCTCAGATACCTCCTTCCTGAAACTTGGATCTGGCTTTTATGGGTTGTAGTCATTGCCCATGACTCGCATCCATACGTCAAGATCGGAACATGGGTGGAGTGGTATACAGCCATCTTCGTTTTCTTACCAACCTCTCTCTTGCTGAGGAATCCTCGATTTATGACCTGAAAAGGTTTCCCAGCTGCTGCTTTTCGAGTGGACAACTCTTCTTTGATGCCTCCCTTCCGGTATATAACAGCTCCGAGATATTTAAAGTGGTCGACCTGCTCCAGGACCTGTTCTCCCAGCTTAATCTGATGTCTTCTTTCTTCTCGTGATATCACCATGGTTTTTGTTTTAGAGCTGCTTATGACCATCCCTCTCTTCTCTAGCTCTTCCTTCCAGACTTGCTGGTTGGATTGGAGATGTGCCTCTGATTTAGCAATCAGGGCAACATCATCAGCAAATGCCAGCTCTGAAATACAGACCTGTCTCATCTTCCAGTGCCCCACTGAATACTTTCTTGTTCTCTCCTTACATGCCTTAATGACATCGTCCATGAGGAGTATGAAAAGATAAGGTGACAGGATATCACCTTGTCTTACACCACTGATGGTCCTGAACTCTTCTGACTTATGGTTTGCTGTCCTCACATAATTTAAGTAAGACTTGTAGAAACACTGTATAGCATGAATCAGAGGTGCTGGAATGTTCTTCCTTGCCAAACAGTCCCAAAGTTTGCTCCAGGGACCCTGGTGAACGCCTTTTCCAGATCTGTGAAACAAAGATGGATCTCACTCTTATACTCAAGGGCCTTTTCACTCAGCTGTCTCAGTGTGAAGATTAGGTCTTGGGTACTTCGGTTTGCTCGGAATCCACACTGGACCTCATCCAATTGTGGCTCAGCTAGGCGTCTGAGCTCTGCTATAGGATTATATAGTAAATTTTCTCAGGGACACTGAGAAGGGATATGCCTCTATGGTTTCCACATTGTCGATTGTCACTCTTTTTTTCAAATCGGTGTTGTAATGACAATCTCACAACCTTTTGGTATGGTCTTGTTGCACCAAGCTGCCTGTAGGACCCTTAGGAGTAATAGGTCACCTGATGCTCCCATGTACTTAACCATTTATAGTGTTATACCATCATGCCCAGCTGCTTTGCCCATCTTGATTTTCTCCAGTGCTGCCTTCAGTTCTTCCATCTTTATGTCATCTTCACCATCATTGGTTTTCTCTTCTGTGCTAGTGGTTATCATTTTTTATCCTTGACCTTGCTCACCATCAAGGAGTTCTGAGAAATATTCTTTCCATCTTTCCATTACTTCCTTCGGGGCAGTAAGCAATTTGCCTTGCTTGTCCTTTATAAATTTAAGAGGGCACAGTTTTTCCTTCCTCATGTTCTTTAGGGTCTTATAGAACAATTTCTGGTTTTCTTGCGCATATTTTTCTAGCTTTTCTCCAAATTCTTCACATCTGTTTTGCTGCTAGCACCTTGTTCTTTGCTTCTGTTCTGAGTATCGCATATTCTCTATATTTCTCTATTTGTCCTGCTGTGTTTTTAGCTCCTAATTATTGTTTCCGTGCCATTTTCTTCTCTCTTATTTTCTCTTTCCACCAAGATGTCTTCTTTCTCTTGTTTCCAAGTCAGACTTCACCACATGCTTCTGCAGCAGCTGTCCTTATGATGTCCTTGAATTTAAGCCAGAGGGTTTCCAAGTCATCAGGTTGTTCTTCTGTGTTTCTCACTGCTGTAGTAATAAGCCCCTGATATCTGGTCTTAATTGCTGGCTCTCTCAGCATGTAGGTCTTAATGCTAATTTCTCCTGTTGTAGTTTAATAATGTGACTACATAAGTAGTTTAAATAATTTGAATACATTAGTAGTTTAAAGAATGTGACTACATTAGTGATTAACATTACATGAGTATGTTAGCTTTTAAATAATGTGACCACATCAGTAGTTTAAATAATGTGACTGCATTAGTAGTTGAAATAATGTGAATACAATTGTAGTTGAAATAATGTGACTAGATTAGTAGTTTAAATAATGTAGCTGCATTAGTAGCTGAAATAATGTTACTACATTAGTAGTTTAAATAATGTGATTACATGAGTAGTTTAAATAATGTGACTACATTAGAAGTTGATACATCCTTTGTTATTTATTTCATTCTTGTTGTGTCTCAGTTACCCTATGTTGATGTCATCTGCTTCAATCGTTACTAGGGCTGGTACAACAATCCAGGCCATCTTGAAATGATTCAGCTGCAGTTGCAGAGAGATATTACTTTGTGTGACAAATATTACCAGAAGCCAGTCATTGTGACAGAATATGGGGCGGGCACACTGCCTGGATTTTTGCAGGTGTGTACAGATCTCTGACCTGGATTTATTACTTACTTGGTCCTGAAAATAACTATCTTTCATTCATTTTTCCCCCTTTGTCTTTAGTAATAATTGATGACATTAATCAGTGAGGCAATTACATTTTTTGGACGGTCATTGTTAAACCATTTGTACTTCACAAGAAAATATTTATCATTAGTATACTTCTGTCGCATAGAGATTATGATCAATAAATTTTCTATATTTCCTATCTTTTTCTACCCGTGTCCTCCACTTTATTATGGCTCTTTTATCGTTTTCCTGTGTTTTCGCATTCGTACGTTTGCGACTATAAACATTACTATTTTCCCATTCAAACTGTCGCCTGTTTCTTTTCTCATTTAGAAACGCACACGCATGTTATTATATAACGTGTCAGTCGCTGCAGTCAGACGAGATGTGTGATTATGTTTCATACTCAGACATAGGAGCAGACTGGTTGGCTAGCATTTTCACCTGACACGAACGTTTCTCCGGCGTGAGGTGTGATAACCGACATCTGCACGGCGCAGAATGAGACATTTGTCTGGTATTTTTCTCTGTCACGGCACTCTCAGACAGTTTCGTAGCGTGAAGTATCTAAGACGCATTTGGCATGTTATGTCCAGCGTCTAAGGTACGTAGGTGTTGAGAAAGGGGAGAGATCGGTTTTTTGGAAATAGTGGGTCCTTTTGTCTGGTTTAAGATATTAACCAGAGTTTGAAACTAGATTTTCATTCGTACTCCTAAATCTGCAGTAGACAGGTCGCCAGGCTAGAAGAATATCTTGTGTATTGAAAAGTCTTTAGTTTCTGGGCAATCTTTGCCGAGTTCTAGACTACCATTATATTTAATGATTCTAGTTCGTGGTATTAATCTGTAGTTCTGTGCGGAAATAAATATTGTATATTAGATATCTAGTATTTTGTGAAGTGTTTAAAGTGTTAAATCGCCTATTTCATTTTCACTAGTTCTTTTGTGCAGAGAGAATTAAAATATAGCCTGTATTATTTTCTAGTGACGTGTTTCAGTGGAAAGCAGAATAAATTTTATTTCTAGCTTAAAATCATGCAGCTATAAATGAATTTGATTTTACTGCTAAATAATCAGACGAGAATATATTTTTAAAAATTAACTTATAACTGAAATGCTACATCAGTGAGTATTGACGGGATACGTATGTATTCCTAATTCATGATGATTGATTTTGTGAATATAACTTATTTCACGGGAAGTTTTAAATGATAAGTCAAGCTGTACGCTTGCAGTTTAAAATGTAAGTTATAACGAGTACATAGTATGTATAATTATTTCATATGTGTTTTTTCCTCTTTTAGTGAAGAAAACTGGGATTAACCCAAACTTTGCCAGCGTTAAGTACTGATGAGTAATATCTGAGAAGAACTAAAACATTTTCCTTAAAAAGACTTGGTGTAAAATCTTTACAAGACCTTTAAAGGTGAAATGACATAACGGGCATATTGCGCCAAATTTTATTCTTCCTGAGAAAACTTAAGTACAGTTCAGCCCTTGTGGCGAGTAAACTATTACAAACAGTAACGTTCCGCAAATTATGTCAACTTGTGGTGTGACCAAGAATTTTTTTTACCTATTGATCGAAGTTACAAACATGACATTGTTCCTAAGTAGTGGAAACCTCGTGATTCTGATCCTGTGAGCCCGCTTGAAAACTAATTCTTACCTGAACTGATAAAGTGACACTAACTTAAAATCTGAACAAAATTATCGCCTGAAGAGGACGCTCCCCGGACAAATTGGATGAAACCAAGATCTGCAGAACTGGGTATCCGCTTCATCAAACGATAAAACAGATTGTGTCATAACGTGCGCCAGACGGCGAACAGCAGCACGATTGTAGGTAAGGTTGTGTGAGACAGGGCCCTGATAAATGAACCGAGAGAAAGCAGGACTCTTTTTTTATGGTATACCAAATTTCACCCACTTTGTAAATTTCTTTATGCAAGTTTTGTTGCAAACAAGATACTTTTCCTTAGGATAGATCATACTAATATCTAAGTCTGTTCATACCTTTAAAAGGGGGAAATCATTAGATTTCCGCTAATGTATCCTTGATTCCTTGGGGCTATCACTTTCTTCTAACAGGACTGGGGGCATACCTTGAGGGATAAGATCATACTGTGGGTCTATCATTCTTGTAGCATCTTTCTTGACTTTATGACTATTTGTATATGCTTTGATGTAATTTCATGTGTTGTGATGGGATTTTAGATAATAATTAAAATTTCTCTTGAACTTAATCAGCGCGTTGGTCAGCGCGTTCCAAATTATCTGTATAATCATTTGTTATAGTTTTCGCACGTGTGTGCGTCTACATGTCGTCAAATTGTGTGTGTGCACGTGAGTGGTAATATATATATATATTAATATATATAGTTTATAGAATGTCTGACTCCTTTGGATCTGTTGTAGAAGATAGGCGGAGAGAGAGAAGATTCTCGCTTTCCGGGACAGCCTCTATAAATTTCTACCATCTCACTCGTGGAAATCTATTTCTACTATCATCTCTCACTGTGGCTACCACTCATTCTAATCTATTCAGAAGGGACCAACCCAAGTCTTAATTCCCCTATCAAAAATCTATGACAACTTCCATACAGCCATCTTTATGGCTTTGAAACCAAGAGGATCACATCCAAACTGCAGACATTTACCAACAAATACCTCTATCGCATCTTTCATATCACATGACCAGATGTGATGGTAAACACAGACTTATGGAATAGAACCCGACAATAACCAGAACAGCTGGCGATTACAGAGAAGAAATGCAGATTGGATTTGACACACCTTCAGGAAACAACCAACCAGTATAACCAAACATGTCCTTGACTAGAACCCGTAAGGGAAGAGAAAAGTGGGGAGAAGAAAATAAGAAAATGGAACTAAAACTATCAGTGGCGTATTCTCTATGTGTGCTGTGCGTGCTGCGCACACCTATGCCCGAAGGAAAATAAAAATTTAATGTATTATTCTATAAAATATTTCTCTTAAAATGTTCTGCTTTCGGACCGCACGCATCAGGATAACGGATTTTCCCGCATAGAATCTACAAGTATATCTTGTTTCAGTTTCCCAGGCGCGTTTTATAGTGCAGTTTTTTTGGTTGGTAGCAATCGCCCGAAGTTTCACGGGTAATTCCGTCACTATGCGTGCTGCACCTTTCGGTTTTACGTTTGAAGACTGGTTTGTGTGGATCGGGGTCATGGCCAGATACGTCAATACAATACGAACATGCATGCGGGGATCTTGCAGCTCTCGAGTTGTAAAAATCGGCTGTGTCCGTCCAGTGTTTTTCGTGATTAATTTTTGTTAGTTGCCGGGAATGCAGATTATTACAGTGAGTTTCAAGTTGTAAGTTAATTAGTATTTCGGAGATAATTGACATATACCCCTAATAACTATCGTTGCGTAATTGAATATAGTTGGTTTTTAAATTAAGAGGGGAAGAAGTTAAATAGTAGGCGTACATATTCATTTTAAGTAGCAGCACGCCTAGCTCGCATTACCAGGATACGCCACAGAAATCTATTGAGCTATCGTGGTCAGATGTGACAAAATGGCCCAAAACAAAAATCGGTGGCAAGTAAATTGCATCGCTGTGCTCCGTATGGAACTAATTGGAATGAGTAGCCAACTTGAGAAACTGTCCTTCATTTATATCAACAACAACACCAAAAAAACCTCAGAAGCAAACCTATAAGATGAAGTGAACCCTGAAAATTAAGAATAAGACCCTCTGAATGAGTCACTTTTTGAATACGACCAGGATCTAATAAATGAAGATGAATATAAAATCTAAGACCCCCCAATTGTTCTTATTCAAGGACAAAGGCTCCGTATTTATATAATTTTTTTCCTGATACTTCTAGGGCAACATATCTTAAGACCTGTCATCATGCCAAATTTAAGATTTCTAGGTTGTTTAGAAGTGTTCAAACAATTCATGTGCGGACAGACAGAAGCACGGTTTGCTATATATATACGTTCAGAAAGTAATGCACCACATCGTTTTTCTCAGCTAATAATGAAGATAGAAGCATGAAATTTTCGACACTTCAATTATGGCATATGCCAATTGTGTGCACCAAATTGCACCGTAACCGGCCAAATAATACGGCTGCCCTAAACCGTTGAAATGGAGCGTGTTATCAACTTGCGTTATAAACAGCGAATTGTGATAGAATTTCTCGTTGCAGAGAAGGAAACTGTTGTGAATATTCACAAGCATCTATGTGATGTGAATGGAAGTTTTGCAGTCGACAGGAGTATAGTCAGTCGCTGGGTTCAGAGAATGAAAGAATCAGGAAGTGGGGATACGCAGCTGCTTGATCGGCCGCGCTGTGGACGTCCTGCCACAGCCACCAACGCAGAAATGTTGAAATGCGCTGAGGGCATTATTCTTACTGATAGGCGAATCACTACTCAACAATTGGCCTTACAGCTGTCAATCAGCATTGGTAGTGCGAATGCAGTTATAAAAACTCTCGGATTTTCTATGCTTTGCGCAAGATGGGTTCCTCGAAGTCTCACAAATGACCAACGATTGCAAAGGAAAGCAATTTCTTCTGAATTGTTGGAGCGTTTCAATGCTGATGGAGAGAACTTTTTGGCTAAGATCGTTACAGGTGACGAAACCTGGGCACATCATTTTGAACCTGAGACAAAAAGATAGTCAATGGAGTGGCATCATCCGCAATCACCAAGAAGAAAGAAATTCAAGACAATTCCTTCAGCTGG
Source organism: Oreohelix idahoensis (assembly GCA_024509875.1). NCBI lineage: Eukaryota > Metazoa > Mollusca > Gastropoda > Stylommatophora > Oreohelicidae > Oreohelix > Oreohelix idahoensis. The sequence continues at coordinate 67,653 of JAMPIV010003322.1, forward strand.
AAAGGTCATGATCACTATGTTTTGGGACATTGAAGGTGTGATTCTTGTAGACGTTATGCCAAGAGGAGAGACAATCAATTCCCAAGCTTACATTAAGACATTGAAAAAACTCAATCAACGTTTTCGCAGAGTACGGCCGCACAAGAATCCAGCAGACCTGCTTCTCCTACACGACAATGCGCACCCTCACACAAGTCTGGCAACACGGGAAGCAATCACCAAATTGGGTTGGACTGTACTACCCCATCCACCCTATAGTCCCGATTTGGCACCCTCTGATTTTCATCTATTTGGTCCACTTAAAGATGCACTCCGTGGGACAAGGTTTGAAGATGATGAAGGAGTGATTCATGCAGCGAAGAAATGGTTACATGATCAAGACAAAATCTGGTACGGGCTAGGAATACATGCACTTGTTTCGCTCTGGCATAAAGCCGTACAAGTTGATGGGGATTATGTTGAATAATACCGATGTTTACATGACATATCCATGTATATTGTGTATAAATTTCATGCTTTTTTAATAAACAGCTCCTGAGAAAAACGATGTGGTGCATTATTTTCTGAACGCCCCTCGCATATATATATATATATATATATATATATATATATATATATATATATATATATATATATATATATATATATATATATATATATATATATATATATATATATATATATATAGTCACATTGGGAATATGGTGTTAGGCCCATATTTTCTTGACCATTGACACACTAGGGTTGATGTGGTCAGCATCACGCCGGCCGCCTTAACCTTCCCAGAGTTGCTCTGGTACCTAGTTCATGAGGCTGGGTCGACCTCGGAGCCGTTTGCGGTCTAAAATATGCCACCTCAACTGGGGATCGAACCATGGACCACCGGGCTAGGAAGCCAGTGCACTAACCACAGCGGTACCACGGCTCTCAATTCGTGAATAGACAGGAATAATTTGGCGTAAAGCTTACAATAAAGTGAAACCAATCAAGTGAAACCAAAAGCCACGTGGTGCAGAACTATGGAGGTACACCATGCGAAGGATGGCTGTCGACCGAGCAAAATGGAGATAGTTTGTTGCTGCCCTACAAGACGCTACTGGACGTGATGGCCACTGATTGCTTTGTCAGTCAGCGGCCAAGGACCACAGAAGAAAAAGAATGGAGCAGAGATAATCTTGTCCTACACTTTAAACTTCATATGAAACAAGACATGTGGTCAAGATAGACAATGTAATGACCTTTACATGGAACAAGACAAGTGGTTAAGTCAGACTGTGTTATGAATTTTACATGAAACAAGATATGTGGTCAGGACATAAAATATAGTGAACTAAACATCTTCTTCGTACACTCTCAAATGTCAACTTGGATATGTTCAAAGAATGCAGTGGTCAACATGAGGTTATTTCGATCTTCTTGGAGGTGTATTAAAGACAGCTTTACATTAATTTCGTTGATTTTGAAAAGGCTTTTGACAGCATACATAGGGACAGTTTATGGAAAATACTGAGGTCTTATGGAATTCCAAGCTGCATAGTGTCAATCATAAAAAGCCTCTATACAAACTTTACGTGCAGTGTTGGGCAGAGCAACCTAACCTTTGAGGTGAAGACAGGAGTACGACAGGGATGCCCCTTATCAACCACTCTATTTTTAACAGTCATAGACTGGGTGATGCGCCAGACAACAGAGGGCAGTCCAAGAGGAATAAGATGGACAACATTTTCTACATTGGAAGATCTGGAATATGCAGATGACATTGCACTACTAGCACATTCACATCAACACATCCAGGAAAAAACGGATAGACTTAATAAGTTTAGCCAGCAGGTGGGCTTGAACATCAATTTAAAGAAGTCTGAGGTCATGACGCTCAATGTGAGCAACCCTGAGCCCATATCAGTAAGGAATAAGCAATTGGTACAGACAGATACCTTCACATACCTAGGAAGCATAGTAACACCAGACGGCGGGGCAGGCAAAGACATCAACATCAGAATAAATAAGGCAAGAACAGCCTTCTTTAGCCTAAACAACATCTGGAAGTCCTCCCAATACAGTACAAGCACAAAATTAAGATTATATCAGAGCTGTGTGCTTTCTGTGCTTCTCTATGGTGCGGAATGCTGGAGAGTTACAGAGAAGGAAATGTCGAAATTGTCCTCTTTTCACACAACATGCCTAAGAAAAATGTACCGAATCTTTTGGCCGAATACCATCACTAACCAAGATCTGCTTACTCGTAGCAAGCAAGAAGACATGCACACCATCATAGCTGGCAGACGCTGGAACTGGGTTGGTCATGTCCTCAGAAGAGACCCCGATGCCATCACAAGAACAGCTATGCTTTGGACCCCTGAAGGAAAACGAAAAAGAGGCCGACCAAGAACAACCTGGCGGAGGACTGTGGAGGCTGAGATGCAAAGAATGAACCAGAGTTGGGGCACTGTACGAAGGATGGCCACCGACCGAGCAAAGTGGAATCAATTTGTTGTTGCCCTACAAGACGCTACTAGGCGTGATGGCCACTGACTGCTTTGACGGCCGGCGGCTAAGGATCAAAGAAGAAGAAGAGGTGTACTGGTGACGGTTACATGCGCTTTCTCTGTTCCTCAAATGTTGGGTATCTTTGAAGATGATGTTTTTCAGTCATTTTATCCGTGCCACATTTACATTTACCAGTAGTTCCTATTTTAGCTTAATGAATAGGTGGTATCCCAATCTGTTGTGGCCGAACTTAACATGAAACAAGATAAGTGGTCAAGGCAGAAAATGTACTGAACTTTATGCGAAAGAAGACAGATTAATAGGACAGGAAATGAACAATGTGACTATGGTAAAGTGGGATGTTATAAATATTTATAGGGGACTTAGTGTACTGACTGAGATCAGCTGTGAAGGTATCTGTATCTAATTCTTCTTCTTCTTCTTGCGATCGCATCTTTGATGATTACACCGTCAGACGAGTTCTCATGATGAATTCGACTGTTGTTTGAAGTTCCTCTTTAAGTCCATATAGCTTTGAGTTTAGTGTTGAGTCATTGGGCCAGTATATCTTTCTTAACTGGTCATACAGAGGACAGTCCTGTAGAACATGCTCAGCAGTTTGTTCGTTTAATCCACATGTGCACAGTGGTGAAGCAGACAATCGTAGCTTGTGCATGTGTTTATTCAGTTTGTTATGCCCTGTCCTGAGTCGAAAAAATAGTTATCTGTCCCTGCCGGTCGAGAGTGTGATAGTCGTCTTTGGGTTGGTTCTGTTCTCTTCTGATAGTCTGGATAGCTCTCTTTTTCTCAAAGTATGTGACTTCATTATCTTCTTGTTCACATTCTCCTCCCTTTTTTGCAAGTTTATCTGCCTTTTCATTTCCGGGTACACCACAATGAGATGGTACCCACTGAAGTATGGTTCTCTTTTTGGCAGCTAACTAGTTTGGTTCATTTCTCAGATGCGGGAGTTTACCACCCTTGAGAGCTTGCAGGACAGACAGTGCATCTGTGAGGATGACTACCTGGTGGCAGTCAGAGTTGGTGTTATAAATCATATTTGCAGCTTGCTCTAGAGCTTGAACCTCAGCTGTATAGTTGGAACAGAATTTACCAGTGGGAATGTGCCTAGTCTCATAGTGGTTGTCAGGATATGAGATAAAGATACCGGCATCTCCATTCCTAACAGCATTAGTTGCTGATCCATCTGTATAGGCATGTATCCATGATTGATCGGGATAGCATTCTTGGATCATACTCAATGTAGCAGTTCGTTTTTGCAGATCATTATACTCATATCCACTTGTGAGACCACTGACTGATGTATTAATTTGGAGGGCACTGCTGGCCTGCTCCCATGGTACAGGGTATAGGGTGGGCTTCAGTGGTGTTGTCTTCATGGATAGGTCTTCTTGATGCTGTCTTATAAGTCTTTTTCCCCGATGCACAAAGCTGCTACGCTTTAGACGTCCCAATGCCAGATCATCTAGTCTTGCCTTCATTGGGTGCATTGGCATACTGTAGTACTTTTCCATCTGGATCATGGTTTTTGTGTCTCTTCTATGGGACAATGTCTGTAATCCAGCAACCTTCTGCATCTCTGTTATTGGTGTAGTTTTCATGGCTCCTGTAATGAGCCTGAGAGCTTGATTTTGCACCTTGTCCAAAGACTGCAGATATGAGTTAGCAGCTGATGACCATGCTGCTGAGCTAAACTCTAAGTGTGGTCTTATTACTCCATTATAAATCTTTGTATCTAATAAGTGTGGTGTATTACAGATGACCTTACTTGATACCACATTTATACCTCAGTCAGAATTATTCTGGAATATTGTGATGACTACGTTAAATGTCTAGGGTTATGAAAATGATGAAGTGTAAGTCACAACAACAACAGACAGATAAACAATTTAATTTATTCCACAACACTTTACAACACTGTGACACTCACACACATATAACACTCTATAAGACTATCTTAAATGAGTCAAGTGTTTAAGTTTAAAAATATATGTATTAATTCTTTCAATAATGGGTATCCTGATTCAACTACACAGTGAACCAGGAATCACAATCAAATGTAATTACAAGTAATATGTACACAGTTTATATATATGAACTTTGTATTGACATATTTTATTATTATTATTCTATGTGTGTAATTTGTGAAGTAGTAATATGAGGTAATACTGGTTTTGTTCAAGCTTGGTTGTTGTTTTTCATCATGACTTCAAGTGTTTGATTATCGTGGAAATAGTATTGGGAAAAGTTCACAGTTCCTGTCATTTGAAACAGTTTATTGGCCCTCTGTGTTAAATATACTGTCAATTTTTGAAGGGGGGGGGGGGCACATAATGTTGACCTACTCTGGCCACAGAAGCTTATCTTTCGTGATGGCGGCAGGAAAGGACTCCTCTGCTCGATTGCTTCACTGTGTTCTGGAGACACCTCACTGGTCGCTATCTGGACCAAGGAGTATGCTGTCAGCCTCTGGATTCAGCAAAACTCAGACCAGGTGCTGCTTCAATAACTTAGGACCACGGTCCCTGAAACAAGAAGGTTGTACCTCCTACTTCAGATCTAATTTATAATCTATTTCCACACTGAACACAATACATAACAAACACTGAGTTCAGAGCGGTAGGCCAACTGCTAGCTTCATCTGAAACAATTTACACCAGTATACTCCTCCCTAATGGTTACTACGCCTCTGCAATTCCAGCATTATTTCCTTCGAGTCAATAAGATAGGTGTCAGTGTACTATTTGGCAATTCCATGCAGTTTTCTTTTCTCCGACACGTTCTGTTCAGGTTGGAGCACTATCTAGGCCTTGCCTCATGTTCGCTACTGAACCACGCACATATACAGACATAAATTATCAATTTACATTCAATTTTCATTAAAAAGATATCGAATATGTCAAGCTTACCACAATTCATGGAAATAATACACAAATACGTTGACTGGCGATGAATAATGGCACAAATTCCGATCTGCCTCTGTCCCAGACTTTTATTTAGAAAAATATGATCTGGATCTCAACGCACTGTTTCTTAGTAAGTTTATTTTAAAATGTGGCACTGAACTGACGCTCCTAATTGACTATATTGGCGGGTCTAACCAATCGGGCCATGTTTACACAGCTTTTCAAAAAAAAGTACCCCTACTACCGTTTCCCCTAACAACAAAAAATTAGTATTTGTAGTCCGACTAATCGTGTTTAGCCTTACATTTACTTCTATCCAGTCAAATAGGATTTTACATGGTGGCCTATTTCCCGTAAAATGGTTTTTTCAAAACATGCCACTGTGCGATTATTATTTGGTGTTGTCTGACACCCTCACTATTTTCTTTTGGCTATAATTTGTTAATTCCTAGACTATTTGCGTAACACTTAACATATTCTTTGTCAGCAAGTCCTAAGGAACCCACATATATAAGTTTTAAGGGAGCTAAGTGGCGGCGTTCAAAATATGTATTTTCTTCTAGGATAGTCGTGCTGTTACCACCTCCTCACTTCCAAACTTTAGGGTGTCTGCTGTACTGTCAGGCTTTCAAACGTAAACCAGTATAATGTCATATTTCCTAATAAGCATTTTTCAGGTTTTTAAGCCTAACTCTCGTATGGGTAGTGTTTTTTATCACTGTCTATTTGAAAAAAAAGCTAGCGCTTCATGCCTTTCGCGTTAGGGGTGGCATTAATTGTATATCGCGAGACGCGTGTTAGTGTTGCCGGCGTTCCTGCTTTCAGCCCTCCCTCTCTCTATCCTAAGTTCATTCCCAAAGGCGATCTTTGTCCTCTCAAGACTGTGTGTGGTCCCGGTTTCCGGGTCTTCCCAGTAAAGTAGAGGCAGTGCAATGTGACTGTGTCCGTCTAGATAACGTAGAGGCTCGGTCGCTGCTACGCCATTGATGAGCAGAGCAGTGTCCTATCGAGACTGTGTGTTTTCCCGGGTCCGGGTCCTCGCAGTTGAGGTGTGCAAGAGCTGTCCGTCTTCTTGGTAATGCAGCTCGGCAGTGGTAGAGGCTCGGCGCCGGCTGCGCCGTTCCCTCGATGCGTCTTGTCTTGGAGATATAACCCCTTTGCAGGGTAGAGAATCTCTTTTCTCGTGGCATTGCACCCTCGCTACCCGATAGGAAGTTCCCTGGGGTTGCAACAAAGCCCACCTTTGACTGATTGCTCGTGTCAGTCTTGTCTCGGAGCTATACCCCCTTTGCAGGGTAGAGAGCTATCAAACCTCGGGTCAGTACTCACACGCCAAAGTGGGCCTGGTGTAGCCTGGTCTGAGTCTAGGATGCTCCCTGGGGTGAAAACAAGCCCAAACCACTCCCCAAACAGTGCGTAGATGCACGGCGGGTTGCTTACTCATCGCTTGGGGGAACGATGGGTGGCTTTCCGGCCGTGTGGCAACACGGACCGTATGCAGAGGCGTGGCGGTGGCTGCGCCACCGCCATACCAAGCTGCCTGTGTGCCAAGGGTATAAGAGTCTAGCTACTCGCACCCTCATCGGGGATCAAGCAAGCAAGCAAGCAAGCAATCCTAAGTTCATCTGTCTTTTCATTACGCAGTGGATTAATCTAGGTCATTAATCAGCTTGCGTATCTCAAGGTTTTCTTAGAAATACAGTACACGTTTTATTGTAGAAAGCGTGTAGTGATGCAGTAGGCTTTACTATCAACGTGAAACGTTACAATTTGCAGACGAAGTAGAAAACAAGGGGGATTTTTGTACGCCATTGTGACAGCACTGTACTTTTACCATTTCTCTTTCCTTTTATTGAATTTATGTGTTAGGCTTTACACTTACCTTTTAATTTATATATGTGGATTTAGAATGTTTTTTCGACAAATTCTCCCCTCTTAAAACAGACGTTATATGTCAGTCTATAATTCTATATACACATAGAGAAATTTATTATTATTTCTGGGGCTTACGGTGATTCTCATCACACGGATGGCGGCTTAAAAAATCCGCTCCTAGATTTGTCTTTCCAGATATATACTCTATGCTAAACTCAAATGGCTGCATAAGTAAGGACCACCTGAGTAATCTAGAATTTTCATGCCTAGCCTGCGCTAGAAACGACAAGGGTTTGTGATCCGTTTGCAACTTAAATGCCTTCCCATACAGATAAATATTGAATTTCTTTATCGCCCATATTACTGCAAGACATTCTTTTTCGCTAGTTGAGTAATTGGTTTCAGCTTTATTCAACTTTCTGCTACCATATGCCACTGGGCTCAATTCCCCATCCAATGCATCTGATTTCTGTAACAGGGTCGCACCTAACCCGATATTACTGGCATCCGTCCTTACAATGAATTCTTGACTTAAGTCAGGTAGTTTCAAAATAGGTTTGCTTGTAAGCTTTTCCTTCAATTCCTGGTAAGCCAATTCACATTGTGGTGTTCATGTAATTTGATCTGGATTTCCTTTACGTGTCAAATCAGTTAACGGTGCACATATGGAATTAAAGTTTTTGATATACTTTTGGTAGAAACCACATAATGAGACAAAGGATCTCACGTCTTTCTTGGTTTGTGGTCTCGGGGCTTTCTTTAGTTTCTCTAAATTCTTGGGGTCAGGGGTCATGTTTCCCTGATGAACTGTGTGTCCCAGGAATTCTAATTCTTTACATCCAACACAACATTTGGTTGGTCGGGCTGTTAAATTTGCTTCTCTAAGTCGATTAAACAGCATGTTCAGAGAGTCAATGTGTTCTTCAAATGTTTCTGTTGTTATAAGGATATCATCCATGAAATTTGTGATGCATGGATTATTCAGAGGGTCCAATAATTTTCTCATCATTCTAGAGAAGACACTAGGCGCATTCTTCAATCCAAATGACAATCTGTTAAACTCAGTGTCCCTCTGAGGTACTAAAAGCTAGGTATGGTCTAACCTCAGGCTTTACTGGAATCTGATAGTATCCTTTACTCAGATCCACTTTTGAGAAATATTTAGCATTATTTAGCCTGGCAAACAACTGATTTGTATCCGGCAATGGATCCACCTGTCCTTCTGTGATAGCATTCAGTCTCCTGTAATCTATACAGAGTCTATGTTCTCCAGAGGGTTTCCTTAATAGCACCACACTGGAACTATACGAAGATTCACTGTGTGAAATAATTCCTTCCTTCAACAAATAGTCTATCTCTTCCTTCAAAGCTTTCTCCTTAGCAAAAGGAATCGAATAGGGTTTCATACAGACAGGTGTGGGGTCTATCAGTTTCATATCATATTCCAATAAGTTTGTATGCCCCGGTCGGTCTGTTAACACCTTTGTATGATTATCTAGAACCTGTTGCACTCTCTCTTTCTGATTTTTCGTTAAATGTGTACTGATTTTCACCTGTGCCGCTGTCTCACAGGGGTGTAATGGATATTCAAATGATGAAAGTGGTTCCTTTTTCATCTCCATTGCAATGGACAAGGTCAACAAGTGTGTCTCTTCCTGATTTTCTCTTTCCAAATATTTCTTCAGGAGATTCACATGATAGATTTTTTTTCTTTCCCCTTCTTATCTATCTTATAATTTGTTCTAGACACCTTCTCTAGAACTGTATATGGACCTTGCCATCCAATTTGTAACTTATTTTGACTACCGGGTAGAAGAAGCAGTACCTTCTCTCCCACAGCCAAATCTCTGTCTTTAGCCTTCCTGTTGAAATAGGCAGCATGTTTCTTCCTGGCTTGTCTCAAATTTTCATTGGCAAGTTTCCAGCCAGTTTTTAAACGAGTGGTCAGCTCATTCACATATTGGTATGAGGATGTAATATTTTCCTCTGCCTTTTCATCAGTCCACGTTCTTAACAGCGCTTCAAGTGGACCTTTTATTGGCCTTCCAAATAATAATGTTGCCGGGGCCATTCCGGTTGAACTATGGGGTACCTCCCGATAAGCAAAGAGGGCGGCGTGAAGGTACTGGTCCCATGTATCTGGTTTTTCGTGTGCCAACTTTCTCAGGATCGACATCAACGTGCCATTAAATCTTTCCACTTGGCCGTTCCCTTGGGGATGGTACACACTACAATGGAAGTGTTTGGCCTGGAAGATCCTGAAAACTTCTTCTGTTAGTTTCCCCTTGAACTGAGAGCCATTATCAGTCAAGATTTGATTGGGAAAGCCTAACCTTGTGAAAATTGTGAGTAATGCCTCTGCCACATGCTTAGAATCAATCGATGACAGGGCTACCGCCTCTCCCCACATAGAACAAGTGTCCACCAGAGTCAGAATGTAGCTGTTCCTTCTCTTAGTTCGAGTGAGAGGTCCCACCAGATCCACGGCAACTCTCTCAAAGGGTGTTCCCACTATGGGCATTTCCCCCAGAGTTGCTGGTGCAGTCCAATGCTTAGGTGCTACTCGTTGGCACTCTGGACAGGATTTTACATATCGTTTGATATCTTCAGTTATTCCTGGCCAGAAATAGTGACAAGCTATTCGCTGTCCTGTTGCGCTGATCCCCATATGACCACTGAAGGGAATCGCATGCCCTAGTTCCAACACTTTAGTCCTATATGAAGTGGGAAGGACCAGCTGTCCGTGACCATTGGATTCAGATCCAGCCTTCCTATAAATCAGTTTGTTCTTCATATAAAATTCTCCCTTGCCTGGAGGTGTATGAGATTTGGGCAACTTCTTGAAACACTGCTTGAGTGTCTTGTCCTCCGCCTGTGCCTTCCTCATCTCATCTGGATGAGTATTTATTGGATTATCCTCCTCCTTTTTAGACTGTGATCTGGTCTGCACTGTTGTCAATATCACAGGTCTCTTGGGATTCCCCAAGAAGACATATCTACACCCCAATATCAGAGGGTAGATTGGCTCATTTATCACTGCTGCTTTTATGATTCCTTCCACATATCGCGTTTTCACCTTTATCCGGGCGACGGGAAGTGTCATGGTAGCTACATCCTTGGTTGCAGTTTGAATCTCCACTGTTTCTGTGGTGTATTGATCTGCCTGCACCAGGTGAGAACTCACAACGGAATCATAATCTAAACCTGTATCATATAAACACCTTATGGTGACACCATTACAGATGACATCTTCACACACTGGGGGATGGTATGGTTCCTGTAGTTCCGCAGGTTTGACCTTTTTTCCCTTTTTTCCAGATGTCATAGCAGCACAATGAGGAGGTTTCCTTCTACAATGGTCAGTGTCATGATTGTTCATTTTACAATTTTTACACCATCTCTTTCCTTGGTTGAAAGATTTTCTTTCATCATATTTCCTTTCATCGAATTGTGGGGTTTTATTTTTATTGTCATACCGTGGCCTATCAAACTGGTGCTTACCTTTGTTTTGATCTCTAGGATCAAATTTATTAAAGTTCTGTGGTGCCTTAAAATTATCTACCTGTTTCTTTTTATTACCTGATACCTCTGCCTGAGCTGCTTGATACCTTTCAGCAACATTTAGTAACTCACCCAGCCTCTCTGCACCTTGTTCCATGAGAAACTTTCTCAGGTCTGGAGCCATGGACTCTCTTAATTGTTCTATAAGGACCATTTCCTTAAGATCTTGGGTTTTCCCCAGAGAAGTCCATTTCTCCAAGTATGTCTCTAACCGTGCAGAGAACTGGTGATAGGTTTCACCTGACAGTAGTTTAGCATTCCTAAATTTTTTCCTATAAAATTCTGCGTTCTTTTCATATCTTAACAAAAGAGCCTGCTTTAGCATGTCATAATTTTCTTGATCACCTCTGCTCATTTTGGCAAAAACTTCATAAGCTGCCCCACGAAGCCCTTGAGATAACTTTAAGCTCCACCTTTCTCTCTCTAACCCATACGTGGTAGCTAATAGTTCATATCTATTTAGATAGCTCTTGATATCATCGTCTTTCTCAACAAAATGATCTAAATGAAAATTCATAGCTGAGGTTGAGGCTCCCTGACTAGCAGTAGCATCGGAGGTAAAGGGACTGGCACCATTTTCAGGAGCATGGCCTTGAAACTCAAACTCCCTTAGTCGTAACTCATGTTTCCTTTGTAATCTCTTCTCCTCCTTTTCTGCTTCCCTCTCTGCAGCTAATCGCTTGTCTTCCCTTTCTGCAGCCTGTCTTCTTTCCTCGGCTTCCCTTTCTGCCTTTTTTTTCTTCTCTTTCTGCCTCCAATTTCTTAGCCTCAGCCTCAATCTGCAACCTCTTAGCCTCAGCCTCAATCTGCAACCTCTTAATTTCTTTTTCAGCCTCTATCTTTCTTTCAGCCTCTTTTTCTAATCTTTCAGATTCTAATTTTCTTTCTGCCTCTTTTTATAATCTTCTTTCTTCCCGTTCAATATATTTGTCACATTCAATAGTGACATAGGCAATCATAACTTGCCCGTCCATTCCTAACTCTTTAGCAGTCTGCACAGCAGCAGATCGAAATTTGGCCAGGTCCGCCATTTTCTAACAGGTAAATGTATATAATGTCTAACTAAACAATACAATCTGTAATTAATTATCCAAGGACAACCACAGGCACTGAGAGCTCAACCTTATTTAATTCCACCCAAGGATACCTTTTAAATTTTTATTATTCCCTGAAGTGAATTACCCCCAATATTTATAATAGGGAAAGATTCAAAATCCCGGACAGGACCCCAATATATGTGGTAAAGTGGGATGTTATAAATATTTATAGGGGACTTAGTGTACTGACTGAGATCAGCTGTGAAGGTATCTGTATCTAATAAGTGTGGTGTATTACAGATGACCTTACTTGCTACCACATTTATACCTCAGTCAGAATTATTCTGGAATATTGTGATGACTACGTTAAATGTCTAGGGTTATGAAAATGATGAAGTGTAAGTCACAACAACAACAGACAGATAAACAATTTAATTTATTCCACAACACTTTACAACACTGTGACACTCACACACATATAACACTCTATAAGACTATCTTAAATGAGTCAAGTGTTTAAGTTAAAAAATATATGTATTAATTCTTTCAATAATGGGTATCCTGATTCAACTACACAGTGAACCAGGAATCACAATCAAATGTAATTACAAGTAATATGTACACAGTTTATATATATGAACTTTGTATTGACATATTTTATTATTATTATTCTATGTGTGTAATTTGTGAAGTAGTAATATGAGGTAATACTGGTTTTGTTCAAGCTTGGTTGTTGTTTTTCATCATGACTTCAAGTGTTTGATTATCGTGGAAATAGTATTGGGAAAAGTTCACAGTTCCTGTCATTTGCACCAGTTTATTGTCCCTCTGGGTTAAATATACTGTCCATTTTTGGGGGGGGGGGGGGCACATAATGTTGAGCTACTCTGGCCACAGAAGCTTATCTTTCGTGATGGCGGCAGGAAAGGACTCCTCTGCTCGATTGCTTCACTGTGTTCTGGAGACACCTCACTGGTCGCTATCTGGACCAAGGAGTATGCTGTCAGCCTCTGGATTCAGCAAAACTCAGACCAGGTGCTGCTTCAATAACTTAGGACCACAGTCCCTGAAACAAGAAGGTTGTACCTCCTACTTCAGATCTAATTTATAATCTATTTCCACACTGAACACAATACATAACAAACACTGAGTTCAGAGCGGTAGGCCAACTGCTAGCTTCATCTGAAACAATTTACACCAGTATATTCCTCCCTAATGGTTACTACGCCTCTGCAATTCCAGCATTATTTCCTTCTAGTCAATAAGATAGGTGTCAGTGTACTATTTGGCAATTCCATGCAGTTTTCTTTTCTCCGACACGTTCTGTTCAGGTTGGAGCACTATCTAGGCCTTGCCTCATGTTCGCTACTGAACCACGCACATATACAGACATAAATTATCAATTTACATTCAATTTTCATTAAAAAGATATCGAATATGTCAAGCTTACCACAATTCATGGAAATAATACACAAATACGTTGACTGGCGATGAATAATGGCACAAATTCCGATCTGCCTCTGTCCCAGACTTTTATTTAGAAAAATATGATCTGGATCTCAACGCACTGTTTCTTAGTAAGTTTATTTTAAAAATGTGGCACTGAACTGACGCTCCTAATTGACTATATTGGCGGGTCTAACCAATCGGGCCATGTTTACACAGCTTTTCAAAAAAAAAAAAGTACCCCTACTACCGTTTCCCCTAACAACAAAAAATTAGTATTTGTAGTCCGACTAATCGTGTTTAGCCTTACATTTACTTCTATCCAATCAAATAGGATTTTACATGGTGGCCTATTTCCCGTAAAATGGTGGTTTCAAAACATGCCACTGTGCGATTATTATTTGGTGTTGTCTGACACCCTCACTATTTTCTTTTGGCTATAATTTGTTAATTCCTAGACTATTTGCGTAACACTTAACATATTCTTTGTCAGCAAGTCCTACGGAACCCAAATATATAAGTTTTAAGGGAGCTAAGTGGCGGCGTTCAAAATATGTATTTTCTTCTAGGATAGTCGTGCTGTTACCACCTCCTCACTTCCAAACTTTAGGGTGTCTGCTGTACTGTCAGGCTTTCAAACGTAAACCAGTATAATGTCATATTTCCTAATAAGAATTTTTCAGGTTTTTAAGCCTAACTCTCGTATGGGTAGTGTTTTTTATCACTGTCTATTTGAAAAAAAGGCTAGTGCTTCATGCCTTTCGCGTTAGGGGTGGCATTAATTGTATATCGCGAGACGCGTGTTAGTGTTGCCGGCGTTCCTGCTTTCAGCCCTCCCTCTCTCTATCCTAAGTTCATCTGTCTTTTCATTACGCAGTGGATTAATCTAGGTCATTAATCAGCTTGCGTATCTCAAGGTTTTCTTAGAAATACAGTACACGTTTTATTGTAGAAAGCGTGTAGTGATGCAGTAGGCTTTACTATCAACGTGAAACGTTACAATTTGCAGACGAAGTAGAAAACAAGGGGGATTTTTGTACGCCATTGTGACAGCACTGTACTTTTACCATTTCTCTTTCCTTTTATTGAATTTATGTGTTAGGCTTTACATTTACCTTTTAATTTATATATGTGGATTTAGAATGTTTCACGACAGTGACAAGAAACAAGACAGATGCTTCAGCACAAGTAATGAACGGAATTTCACATGAAACAGGACAGGTAGTCAAGACACTGAAGAAAGGGCAATTTACATAAAATAAGACAGATGGTAAAAATAGACAATATACTGAATTTTACACGAAACAGTACAGATGGTTAAGACAGACAATGTACTGAACTTTACATGAAACTACACAGATATGTCCTAAACACAGGTAATGAAATGAATTTCACATGAAACAGGACAGGTAGGCAAGACAGACCAAAAAAAGGCAATCTACATGAAATAAGACAAACTACCAATGTAGACAACAATGACCTGAACTCCACCTGTAACAAGACAAATGAACAAGACAGTCAGTGAATTGTAATACATTTGAAATTTGACAAATGCCAAGTCAGGCAAGGTACTGACCAGCATATGACATGACATAGATGCTATGACAGGCAAGGTACTGACCAGCATATGACATGACATAGATGCTATGACAGGCAAGGTACAGACCAGCATATGAAATGACATAGATGCTATGACAGGCAAGGTACTGACCAGCATATGACATGACATAGATGCTATGACAGACATTGAACAAAATTCTACAGAATTAGGAGGAGAAAGTAGATTCAGAGGCACTAGAATACGAATGTCTCACAGAGCTGCCAATACTAAAAAAGTCAAAAGGCAGATAAATAGAGAGTCTTAGCATCAAGTTTTGCCTCTGAAACTTTTCTAATGTGTGTCCTTACTGTTTTCACTCTCTCCCTGTCTAATGTAAGCCATGTGTTCACAATGTCCCTGTCTAATCGAAGTCGTATGTTCACACTCTCCCTGTCTAATGTAAGTCATGTGTTCATACTGTCCCTGTCTAATCTAAGTTACATGTTCACTCTCACCTGTATAATGTAAGTCCTATGTTCACTCTCTCCCTGTCTAATGTTAAGTCTGTGTTCACTGTCACCCTGTCTAATGTTAAGTCTGTGTTCACTCTCTCCCTGTCTAATGTTAAGTCTGTGTTCACTCTCTCCCTGTCTAATGTTAAGTGTGTGTTCACTCTCTCCCTATCTAATGTTAAGTCTGTGTTCACTCTCTCCCTGTCTAACGTAAGTTCTGTATTCATTCTATCCAATAGCATGTATGTACCAGCGTTATTCATTCTTTTTAATTTCACATATGCATCAGCTATATTCATTCTATCCAATTTCACATATGTACCAGCTATATTCATTCTATCCAATTTCCCATGTACCAGCTATAGTTTCAATATATCTAATTTCACGTATTTACTGACAGTA